>ML978717.1:16461-499958 GCA_010015785.1 Saccharata proteae CBS 121410
CCAGCTGCCACCCATGAGTAGTAGTGCCTCTCAGAGAAATCAGGGCAAGGATGCAGTGCCGTTCCCATCTGTTCGCCCGCGTTTGGCTTTTTCACCCACCTCCCTCCTCCTCCTCCTCCTCCTCCTCATCAACAGCCCTTCCCTCCCTCCCTCCCGTCCATCTCTCTCCCTTGGTCTCGGCGATACGCTCCCTTGTGTCATAGCCCTCCCCAACACCGGCCTGGTTGTTCGCTCATTACAACACCTGGCTCCCTTACATTCATTGTCCCATTGTCTGTCCCGCCTCTGCCACCTTCCTTCGCTATTGTTTCTGCTGCTAGTCGGCGAAACATACAGGACGTCGTCCTACCACCGCAACCAAGAAGCATACAGACCTCACCTGGTCGCTGCTACCCGTAACTACTGGAGCAGTCACCCCGACGCTGCCTCATCGTTTCGCGCTCGCTCCGTCAGCGTCAGGCCTGCCGCAGCTGCACTGCGTGTGATCTCTTGGGGCACGAGCGGCCTCTTCAACTACCCCACAAGTCACAAGTGACCGGCAGCCACCACCACCTTCCTTTAGCCACAAGACTCTCCCACGGGACTGGCCCGCCCCGCCAGGAACCTTCCATCCGCAATCAAGTTCACTGTGTCGTTGACCATCTAACTACTCCATCCGCGACTTCAATCAACTTTCCCGTCACTTCTGTCTGCGCCTTGTCACATAGACGGAGACATCACCTTCTCTCTCTCCATCAGTCACGGATCCCAGCATCTTGCCATCCTTCCATCTTGTCACCATCGTCTTCAAGCTTTCGCCATGGCTGAATTCCTTGCGCGGTCTCTGACCACCAAGCGCGCCAGGAAGCCCGAAAAAATATCGCCAACACCGTCACGGTCTTTCAGCATGAAGAGGCCTTCTGGAAAGCCTATCGACAGAGTTCAGATCTCGGCCCCACTAACATTGCTCTCTACAACCAACATGCTGTCGTACCATGCGCCAGACATATCCTCCTTGCGGAACGCTTCCTCGGAGTCCTCGTCTTCGCCATCCCGTACATCGAACGAGGACTCGGATCGCAGCTCCAACTCGAGCGGCTCGAGAGGGCCGTCCACGGATGCTTCTTCATTGGAGTCGTTGGCAAGCTCTCCGGAGATGAACCATCTGACCGGCTACTTTGAGTCTGCTCAGAGGGCACAGAACCTCAAGCATTCGGCCTCTGAAAGCAAGCTGCAGATGAAGCCGAGCTACTCTCCTCTCTCGTCCAAGCCTGTTCTCCGGCCATTCGCAGAGGATTCGCCACGGCCGTCTCAGGACTCCCGGCCATCGCTGGATCGCACTCCAGCAATACCACAACGAGCCCGCTCTCACAGCAAAGAAGCCCACGAGCGCATCGCACGCAAGCGGTCGCTTCGGAATGTGGGTCCTCCGAGCAGCCTTCACAGCCGCAGCTCCTCCACACAGGAACAGCGGTCGTCCGTGGATATGTTCAAGGGCAACATCGATGCCAGCCATCCGTTTGGCAAGGAGCTGGAGCAGCTGAACGAGGTGGTGGAGGAGCTCGGTGGCGTGATGCGCGACGCAGCCTTGGATGAGGATGCCAAGCTCATGCAGGAAAAAGGTCTCCTCGCTTTCTGCGCAGCCGACTACATGGCAGAAATCACACCGTTTTTGGCAGTGGCATACGACATGCGCCTACTCGCGCCTACTCCCACGCTGAGTACGGCTTGGATATGAGCTGGATCTAGACGGTTTCTGCGGAGAAGACGAGATGAGTCGCACCGGTGCGATCACCGCGGGCGGATGGAAAAGTCCAAATTGGTGTGAATATTCTCTCCGGTATCTTTCTCTACTTTCATTCAACTTATCAGGCTTCTGGGCCGCACGGCGCTATGGATTTGGGGGAGACGCGCCGGTTGCAGCGCGACATCAGGCATGGCGTTGCCAACTAGTACACTCATTCACGACCGACACATGACTGGGGAAAGGAAGGGGATAGATAGCCGAGCCGGACTGGCTGGGGCGTAAAGTAAAGTAGTTTGCTGCGAGTTGTTTGTTGTCTAGCAAATCGACATAATCAGTTCACATGGAGGTGGGCTCGCACACACTGGCAGGCGGGTGAAGACGGCGGGGCCTTGGGCCTTGAGGGAGGCCGAACGGAGCTCCAGGTCTTTGTTTGGCCTTGCCGGCGGTGATCGCAGCTGTCGCAACGGTTGGCGGCAAGGCTAGCCTAGAAGGGGCCAAGTGGCAGCTCTATTCTCCGCGCAATAAGGAAATGTTTTTGAACGCCTCGCAACTTGCCAAACACACAGCTTCACTGCCCAGAGAGTGACCGGCGTCGTGAGCGTCCGCCCAGCTCGCTTCAACCGCTCCTGTCCACCGCCCTTCGCTTCCGCCCCGAAGACTCGCTCCACCTGCACGCGCGCTATCGCAACTAGCTCCCCCTGCCCCTCCATCGCCATCAACCCCCTCCATCCGTGACACACGACACGCCCGAGCCGCTGATCGCGAGCCGCCCAACGACGCGACAATGAGCATGGACATAGACTTCACGCGTCGCAACAAGAAGCCCAGGCCACTCTCGGAATCGGAGAAGGACAGGCTGGAGGAGTTCATCGAGAGCATCCACTACTCGGCAAGGTGCGGAACCTTCTCCTGTCTTGTTTTCTGCAGCCCTCCCCTCTCGGACCTGGGTGATCAGAGGCTGATTATTCCGCGCGGCCAGGTATTCCGACAGCGAGTATGAGTACCGACACGTCCAACTGCCGAAGCAGATGCTCAAGGCGATTCCGAAGGAGTACTTCGATGGCTCAAGGGGGACACTGAAGCTGTTGTGGGAGGACGAGTGGAGAGCGCTTGGTATCACACAGGTGAAAACTCACGGGTTGAGGCGCGTCTGTAAGAATTGTGATGCTGACAGGTTCGCCAAACAGAGCTTGGGCTGGGAGCATTATGAGGTGCACGAACCTGAGCCGCACATTCTACTTTTCAAGTACGTTCTGACCCCGCAAGAAGGCAGTATCGCTTGACTTTCAAGCCTAGGAGGCGACGCGTGGAGATACTGACAGCTTCGACAGAAGACCCATCAACTATCAGCCTCCCCTCCAGCACTGAAATCCTCTGCCTACGCGTCCGTGGGATTCCCTTTGTTTTCGAGACACCTCGCCCTACGCTATCATCGATAGCTTCTTCAGGCAGGGCCTCCCGGTCGAGGTCCGACTCCCCTTCTTCTAGAGTCCCACTCTCCATCGGTTCTTTCATGTCATACCTGTTCTAGTCTGCGGTCTCCGAATCTTCTCCACTCACGACATGGCATGAACGCATCATCGGACGAGGCTCATGCTGAAATGAGCGATGCTTCCATTTAATCATGTCGCTCTTCTGCTGCATCCGCTTCTACTTGCTACCACTGCTTCGAAGCTTTCTGAATCGGTAGCTTTACGACTGCAGCAGATGGGGCCTTTGTTTTAGGAGCGATTGGGTTATGTGCCTTGTGAGCGTTCTGGAGCAAGTATGGGGCCTAGAGTGTAAATATCAAAAGATTCCCTCAACGAAAGATAAAATTATCAATAGCCCGATTCCCGATCGGATGGCTCGCCAAGCTCAGTCAGGAATCGAGAAATAGCGTTCAGATTTAGGGGCTCTCTCACTTTGAAATCATTCAGGGTTCCACTGGTATTTGCCAATACTATCGCGTAGGTTCTCTTCGAGAGCACAACTGGCGTAGCCAAGGGAGTCCCTATTGGTAGCCTACATATCTACGATCCTTGGAAAACGCAAAATCCGTGATCATGCAGCAATACATACGGTTAGTCAGGCGATCTGTCAGTGAACAGTATTGCTACTTTTCTTAACAATAAGAACTTTTATTCAGTCTAGCTGTATGCTAGAAATTATGTATGGGTTTTCGTGTTTCCTCCTAGGCCACTGCTTTCCGCCTCATCCCGGGGAACGCTTTATCTTTTCCTCTTTCTCTCGTCCTTACTCTGCCTAAATCAAGATCAAGGCTAGAGCCAGGCATTCGGCAAGTGCTATCGTTGCTCCCACACCATCGTACTTCTTTTGCGAATTACCCAAACTCGTCGTCACCTGGGCTGCCATACTGGACTGTGTTCCGGTCCCCACCGTGGACATCGTTCCCGTCGCCGTAGCCATCGCTGTAGATGTTCTGCTTGCATTCCTTGCACCCCCAGCAGCGCAGCTGGTCAAGTTTGAACCGTCGCCGCCCAGCATCTTACCCACCGTCATCACATCGTTGGTGTGGAGCATATCCAAGACGCTCATTCCAACAGACACGTTTGTGGCGCAGAAGTTGGCGGTAAAATTCCATGCCGTCGCCCTGCCACCGCAGATGGGAGTGACGGTCGTGCCGTCGAATGCCGCATAAAAACTGACATTCCCCGCGCTCGGTACCGTCAACGGGGCAACACTGTGAATCTCGACGTAAGGACCATCGACGGGCTTCTGGTAGACCAATATTGTCTCGATGACGTGGGCACCGGCGGTATTGTAGACGCGTGCGGTGCCAACAGTGTTGTCGGTGCCGTTGAGTGTGACGGTGTCTGGCGGGTTCCCGCTCCAGGTCAAGTTTTGGTAGCTACCGATGACAGAGAGTACATCTTGATACGTGTTTGGCAGATTCCACAAGACCTCGCTCCTCCCGGACATGTAGCCGTCGCTGCAAGGGTCGCTAGGGGGGATCATCGTCGGAGTTGTAATGGGAGGGTAGGTGGAGGACATGGCTGCGCAGCTAGAAGCTGCCATCAATGCTACACTGGACGCATTCATTCTGGCAACGTGAATGTATTTTTTCGATGTGATGATGACTGAGTGAACTGGAGAGGCATGAAGAGGAGCAGGCCATATGGATGAGAGCTACCTTAGTGTCCAAGCTATCTTTTGAACCTCGGCGCAGCGATCGCGGCGCGTGATACTGGTCATCCAGACATACTTGACTGTACTGGTAGGATGATCGTCGCCATCCAAGCAACTCTCTCTTCCAGTACTTTTAACCCCCTTTATGGGTATAGTTCACGACTTGTCTTACTACGTTGGGCACACAAAGGGCGGAGCGTAAGTTGCTGGATTGGGCTTAATTCTTGCTACTACATGCATACCGGGACAAACTATGCGAACATATGTCCAGGATATAACCTGCTGCTCAAGGCTTTTCAACCCACTCAAATGGCAGAGCAACATCTTCAAAGAAAGTAGTGCCTTCCTCGCCCTTTGGCACCACATTGCTAGTTATGTTGCAGGTAGTTTCAAAATCACCCGCATGATCAATCTTTTTCTGCACCAAGTCCCGGTACAGTGTCAATGGACAACTGCGACCAGGTCCCGATTGACACCCTGTCACTGGATACACTACGTCATTGTGCTTGACACGTATGTAGGTGCTGTTGTCGCAGTTGAGTCTCTCGAAAGAGACCGTGCCCCTCATCGTGACAAAATTACTTGCTTTGTAGATCCTATTGGCATCGAGGTGGGTCGAGGAAAGGGGCGTCTGAGAGTCAAAAGTACCAACCGCTGCAGCAAGTTGTGAGATCTGGCCGTCGTTCGTGAACGCCACGATAAGTGGGGGCGGTACGAAGGTTGTATTGTCGGAGTTTGTATAAGTCTTGTTGGGCCCATCAACGAAGCGTTGCACCAAGTCTTTGAGCAGCGGCAACATCATGACGCTGGACACGTTTGCACCAGGTCCCTCGCCGTAGTAGTAGCGCAGGTCCTGAGAGTACTCGTACTGCAGGGTTTCCCGTTCTGTTAGAGTGTTGCACCAGGGTGATGGAGTGCCAGCAATCTGCGTCTCGAAGCCACAGAGGTAGCCGAATATATCAACATCTGACGTGGTAAAGTTCAACGTTCCGCTGAGAAGGCCATTGATACGGGCTGTCGCAGGCGGAAGCCAGAGGTCGTCCCAAGTCGTCTTCTCAGTCCCCCCGCCGTTGTCGTCGAAAGTTGGGCACAGATCAGAAGGAGCCAATGAATTAGCGACTGCACGCGGATCCGAAGAGTTCACGACGTAGATGTCCGCAAGACTAGAGTTGGGTCCCAGATAACCGCGGGCAAACAAACGAGACGAGTCCAACACGCGGTGGGAAGCAACGTAGTTATTTGCCCAGAGGGTGAAAGGGGTGTTGTCGGTGTATAACGAGGGATAGCGGAAGCGATATGCTACACCCATATCGTATAGCTCTTTGTATCCGGTTAAAGAAAGCTGGGAGATCTCCTGGTCAGGGTGTCTCAAGACCGGTTTCCACGATCCAAGGAAGTCAAGAGAGGATGAGTGGGTCGTGAAGTCAGCAGCTTGGATCTGGCGAGATGTAGGGGATTAGTTGGTGTATCCTGTCCAATGATCACTGAACTAAGAAGGGTTTTACCTTTTCAAACAGCGTAGTCCATTGATTGTAGGCACCCTGATCAGGATAACGGCTCCCATGTCGAGACACAAGTGCTGCTTGGTCTATCAAGCATCCAGATGGTGGTTCAGGGTCAATCCCAAATATATTCGGTCCTGGTCCGATTAGCTGTTATCACTCAAGGGGTCAATTAGCTTATGAAGCGCCTTACCCTCGAAGTATTGCCCATTGCCGCCAAGGTGCCTGAGCGGATCGAAAGTGTTACCGTGGACAGACGCAAGAGCTGCCGCAAAGACTGTATAGATTGCTGACCGTCCCATGACTATCAGGAGGGTCGTTAGGATATCGTTGGGGCTAACAAGTGAATGGGCTCATCGGGCGACACCATTCTTATAACTGTTGTGACGACTAATATGCTATCGGAAATGAATGCTCTCGTTCAGGCGTTTCCGCCGGAATAGCGGTTCGTACGGGGCCGTTGTTAAGTGTTCTGGCGCAGATACGACGACTCGTCAAGAGGATGCTCGGCAAGGATTTGCCCGGCACGTTTCCCAGCGATTGGCCAGGACCTGCACTGGATCATGTCTTCGAGTGTAGTGGGCCTGTGCGAAGCTGGAACTCCCACCATCTCCACGCGAAAGGGGAGGTGCTGAAAAGGCGCCCAGGAGATAGTGGGACATGAGAAGATAGTAGTACCAAACCTCCAGACATGATGGGTGCGGAGATGAACAAGCGCATCCATATAACGTTAACTGCTTGTGGTAATTTCGAAGTGGCTGTTCAGCGAGTGATTGAGTGCACTCTTAGCACATTGCCTTGGTCTCGGCTGAGTCTCTTGTTGGATGAACTGTATTGGCGAAAGTTCAGATGATGCGAGTACGGTACCTAGGTAGTAGAGTTTCCGCCCGATCTATCCGAATGACGCCAACGCGGAGATACGTAGACTGAAGACGGCATTGTTCACCGCCATGAATATTACTGTCGGTTGTGAGATGAGGCTCTCCGTCAGCTGAGCGTTTGGGTTGCTTCCAGGTTGCGACGGACTCGGATTGCAACAACCTAAGCGTTGTGTCAGCTGGTGACAGCCATTGGCAGCCCGTGCGCCACTCTGCCTCGTGCACTCCCACCAAGTCCAAGGGTTCTCGCTTCCAAGTACTGTAACGTTATAACTTACATCATTCAGACTGACAATGAGCACAAGTTGAGCGCGTACCATCCTTAAAACATGACCATATGCAGCCAGAGAGCATGCTCTGAGATGCGACAGGGCCGACGGGGAGGCGCGATAGCTTCCTCGGCATGTCACTGCCAGAAAGCCTCCCAAAAGCCGTCAAAGATCCGGCGGCAAGGCTGCATATATATATACGTCGACCAGTGAAGCCATTTGGCCAGATTTTTCCGACTACCTCTTTCTAGGTAGTTTCAGCTGTCCGCGCTTGCACTTGACTACGGTTACGAAGCCAGAGGGCGCCCCTGCTGACTTCTTCAGGTGCATCCGGTTGCCTTCCATAAGTTCAGCACACAGTCAAGCACCTTACGCCTTTAGCTCACCTCTGCCCATGGATACTGCCTGTTTGCCTGCTGCGGCTGAGCTCAAAGTTGACGGCAGGATCGAACGAGGCTGACTTGCAAACATTGCCCTTAAAGTATCTGTTGCCTTCTGCAACGAAACTTATTGCATATCATTCTCTCAACCACCCTCTCTTGTCCGAACCCAGAGGCTTCATTCACCTAGCTTACCCAGTCATATTTTTCATCCGATCAAATCCAGCCCCACTCTGATCATGGCTGTCATCGAAAAAGCCACCATCAATGGCCTTCCAAAACTCAAGCTCGTCCGGGCGAACACGGTCAAGCTGCTGCCGTCCCAGATCGGGGGGACTTCTGGCGGCACTCCACTGCCATATACTGCCAACCCCTTCCAACTGATGTGGAGCGACCTTCTCCTGCTGTTCACCAAGATGAACCTACTCGTTGGGTTGTTCCTACCGCTTGCCAAAGACAAGCTCGATGAGATATATCCGGTGCGCTCCTCATGCTCGTCCGAGTTCAATTTGTGGACCAAGTGTCAAGTCCCATGTTTGGGCCTTCTCATGATACCTCGATGGCGCTGTTACAAGTATGCATGCTGACCAAGAACAGGACGTTGGCAATTTCGTCAGCCTCTTTTGGCAGGTCGTGCTCACGATCATTCAAGTCCTATTCGTCGTATCTTTGCCATTCTGTCTGTTCGTCCCCGTTGCGTGGTTCATGATTTACTTCGCCGGCATGATGGCCATCAACATTCCGATTTGGTGGATTGTCAATGGCTTCGTGCGCGAACTCCGTTCCCAGGCGCACATTGTCTCCGATACCAAGCACCCGGAGGAGAAGTGGGTTTTCATCAACGGAGTTTCCGTCGGGTGAGGATTTTCTTGTCCCAAAGAACCTCCGAACGTCAGAACTGACTCAGTCACTAGGCGCTATTGGCTTCAATCCAACATCGATCGTTTGGCTGAAACTTTTGGTCGGCCTGTTATTGGCATCCATAACCCGACCAATGGCCTCATCTTCGACCTGGTCCAATGCATGGTGGAGCGCAATTTTTCTTACTCGACTCAAGATATCCGCGATGCCTATGCCCAAGTCAAAGAATCGCTTGCGGATCAGAGCTACAAAAAAGTCATCATGATCCTCCACAGTCAGGGCGGCATCCAAGGCGGCCTGATTGTTGACTGGCTTTTGGCCGAAATGCCCGATGACCTGCTGCAGAAACTCGAAATCTACACCTTTGGCTGCGCGGCCAATCACTTCAACAATCCACATCGAAGCACCGCGGCGGCTCGAGAGGCGCAGCAACAGGGTACGTACAACCCCAAGGACAAGGCCATTCGCTACATTGAGCACTATGCCAATGACGGCGACTTCGTTGCAAATTGGGGAATCCTGAATTTTACACACGTCGCCAACCGTTTCATGGGCCGATTGTTTGAACGACACGGTACTGGACACCTTCTCAACCAGCACTACCTGGATTACATGTTTCCTCTCGGCCCGGACAGGCGTGCGATGGATACGAACGACTTTATGGAGACGGAGGTGGATTTTGCGAAAGATAGCTTGGATTCGGACAGAGAGGGATTGGCGGAGTCGTTGTGCGATAGTCTCCTCGGCGAGGACCCCCTTGCTGGTGTCGCTGTTGTTAACGATGTGAATAGTCCTGTTACGCCGGTCATGATTGCGAGTACGAAGAGCGTTGAGAGCCTCGATAGAGTGCCCAAAGTGAAGGATTTCTCGCGGCTGTGGCTCTATCGAAACGGAGGGTCGCCACAGGACTGATCGGTTGATCGAATGAGACTGGAGATGCGATGAGAGTTGGAAATGACCTATTTGGTATCCTGTGCAAGTCGAGAGGTTGGTACTTGGAGCTCGCAAGCTTGGTCCCTGAAGCATCCTAGTTCAGCCTATCAGCGTTCACCGCGCCTCTTCTATTATTATCGCACTTGTTAAAAAAGCGCCCATTCCTGTAGTTGAATCAATTGCTCCTGTTTGCATTTGGGGATGACTATGAGGAACAGGATCTATGTAATGCGCAAGTGGGGCTCCAGGGGAATCGTCTCCAGCGATGGTTATCTATGCCTTCTGGGCAACAATCCCTGATACGCCGTTAGTGGAATTGAGCGAGCATATACACGGTTTACTTACTCTCAACGTCAGCAACACTCTGATCAAGGATCTGCTTCAAGACTCTAGGGTTCTCAAGCTCCTTCTCGATCTTGGCAATAACGCTCTCAGCGAGCTCCTTCTGCTGTCTAGCCTTGACCTGGCCCTCGTAGCGCACCCAGGAGTCAAGTACAGACTTGGCCTCGTGGGCAAGAGCAGTCTTCTGCTCCATCTCGTATGCCTGAGCCTCGAGCCTGGCGGTTTCCTATACCGACATCAGTTCCGGACGGACCAGCGGAATACACCCTCAATCCCAGAATGGCATATTATACCTTTGAAACTTCAAAGAGGGACTTCGTAATGTCGATAACACCGCTCAAATCCTTCACATTCTCAATGCGCTGCTGGACAGCAGACGTGTGCTCCTTACGAGCAGCGTTCAAGATGCCCTTGACCTTGTTGTTTTGGGCCTCAGCCCACTCCTTGTAAGCGGGACCGCCGTAAGTACCGACAGCCCAGAACACCGTCAACAAGGAGACCATGACAATGGATTCTTCGTTCACAACGTAGAGCTCATTGCTGATAGCTGCGACGGAGAGAGCAGCACCGGTAGAGAGGATGGAGATTTTGGAGGCCAGGCTGTTTCCCGGGAGCCTGTCAATGATGGACTGGGCCTTCTTCTTGGGGTCTTCCGCCGGGACGTTCGAAGCAGCACGGGTGGGAATGACGGGAAGAGCCCGGATGGGCAGAGTAGGACGGAGCCGGGCAGCGCCTATAGGTTGTCAGTGAGCGCGCCAATGGCCTTTTCGGCAGAGGGACCGCGAGCGTTCATACCGATGGCGCTCCTTGCGAGACGGGATGCCATTGTGATTGATGTGCGGAGAGAGTGCGGGCTTGACGTGTTGAAGGAGCTTCTGAGATGCGAGGTCCGCTGCAAAAGCTCGGACAACCCCGGGTTCGGATGATGCACGTGATCGAGATTTTTGTGAGAACCCGCCCGGCTGAAGCTAATCTGGAACAACCCTCGAAGTTGAGTTCGCGACAAGTACCTGTCCGCCCCACAATGCCGTACTTAGCACCAGACGCGACTGCGGGAAAGAAGAGAAAAAGAGTCGGTGATGCTGGCGTGCCCGAGAAAGCCCAAAAGGCTGGAGTAAAGCCCAAGAGCAGGACGAAGGCGACAGCCACCGACAGCGATGACGCTCAATCGCACGTACTACTCCTCGAGAATCAGATACTTGAATCGCGAAGGCACTACAACAATATCGCGACCCTCGTCTCTATGGCCAAGGAGGAAGACACTGCAGGTGAAACTGCAATCACTGCAGCTGTCGCATTGTGCCGAGTCTTCTGTCGACTGATGGCCGCCGGGAACATGGTCAAGAGCCACGGGCTTTCGGATCAGGAGACAATGATAGTCAAGTGGTTGAAGGAAAGGTACCAGGAGAGCATAGATGTGCTCGTGTGCTTTCTACACGGCAAAAACCCGGTCAGGCACAGCACAGCCATGACTTTGCTCATGCGTCTGGTCAAGGAAGAGGTCGCTGGTCAAAAAGGGCAGGGGGATCAGGCTTGGAGACAAGGCGTCTTCTTGAAGCTTGTGCACGCACTTCTGGACTCTGAGGAGAGTGGACTAGCTCGGGATGAGTTCCTAGAGAACTTTGTCGAAGAATATGACGACGTCAGGTTTTATACACTGGTGGCCATAAAGTGAGCCTCTGACCATACTGGCATCTACTATGCTAACTGTACCAGTACATGCCTGAAAGACAAGGGTTCTTCGCAAGCACGAGATGCCCTGGTCGGGAACTGTCTCGCAGTCCTGGTGTCGGTTGATGTGCCAGACTCCAAGGAAGATCTGGAAGACTTCTATTGTGGGCGCCCGGAGAATGCAAAACACCAGCTTCTCTCCATATCAGCGCATAAGAGGCAGGGTCAGGATGCGTGGCTCGCGCTACTGCGCTCCGGCCTCAACAAGGACCAGCGCAAGACCGTTCTTGGCAATATGACCTATCGCGTCACCCCATGGTTCTCCAAGGCCGAAGTCTTGATGGACTTTCTTACTGATTCGTACAACCAGGGCGGTGGTACATCTTTACTGGCCCTTTCTGGCCTCTTCTTCCTGATCTCGGAGAAGAATTTGGATTACCCATCGTTTTACCAAAAGCTTTACACGCTCCTGGACTCTGGCTTGCTGCATTCGAAGCATAGATCAAGATTTTTCCGCCTACTAGACACTTTCATGTCCTCTACCCATTTGCCAGCCGTTTTAGTTGCAAGTTTCATCAAGAGACTCTCAAGGCTGGCTCTGCACGCACCGCCGGCGGGCATCGTTGCTGTAATACCGTGGGTCTATAATATGTTGATGAAGCACCCGGCATGCACATTCATGGTTCACCGGGTACCACAAGATCCTGCAGCGCGAAAGCAACTCGAAGAACAGGGCATGGACGATCCGTTCAATATGGAGGAAAGTGATCCTATGCAGACGGATGCGATCGAAAGCAGCTTGTGGGAGATCCAAACCTTGCAATCTCATTACCACCCCAACGTTGCAACGCTAGCAAAGATCATCTCTGAGCAGTTTACGAAGCGGTCCTACAATTTGGAGGATTTCCTCGACCACTCATACCAAGGGGTAAGTTCTGTTCTTTTGCGAAACATCCCAGATAGCACACTAACATTACGACTAGCTCATTGATGCCGAACTTGGTAAGGAGATGAAGAAGACGCCAGTTGTTGAGTATGATATCCCCAAGAGGATATTCACGACAGAGGATGCGGAGTTGGGTCTTATGGGCGGGCTTATGGCCCAGGTGCTACAGAGTGGTTAGATCATTGGAACGATGCAATACCCCATCAATTATTATTGGAAGCTATAAACAATGCGACTGCATTCAAACTCTCGGTCTGGTGGTAAGCTCACCTGAAATTGAATTACAAGTTCAGAGTTCGTACCCCAGCCTACGAGGACCAAGTGATGTCACGTGAGATCTGGTGTGCCAAGATCCAATCTGGGACCTAGCGGAATCGGCGTTTTTGCGGCACCTTCCGCTAGCCTCCACTCCACCTCTTGCCCGTCCACTCCAACAAGATCCACCTCACCTGCACTCCGCTGCATCTGATCGAACCTTCCCACATCCGCCCGCGCTCAAACCAGGTTGCTTAGTCGCATGCCAGGCAACGCCCAGACAGATCCATTTCGACAGAGTAACAGTGAATAGACCAGTATGTCTGAGGACAAGGAGTTGCAAGCCAAGATCGCCGCTTTGGCTGGTAAGTCCAAACAACGCCTCCGACCCTCGAACGAGTTATAACTGCTAAAGACTCTCAAAACAGGTCGCATCAATGTCCACAAACAGAAGGAACAAGATCCAGGAATCGGCCAGTACCCTCGACCCCACGCGACATATGGTAGTCCTCCCCGGTCAAGTCTCGATCACAGTCACCGGCTGACCACTTATAACGAAGCAGGTGGCCGCGGTCGCGGAGGCTCGTACTGGGCTCCACAGAGAGGCACGCCGTATGGATCGCATGCTCCACAGAGAGGCGCACCGTATGGATCGCATGCTCCCCGAGGTCGCGGAGGCCGAGTCTTCAACAGGACCCTGGTGCTCAACAACCCAGCGGGTGGGATCGCGCTCGGGAACGGACAGTCATCACCTCAGCCGGACGGAAATGCATGGATTCAGAAGCGGGATAGACATATGCAACTCATCAATCCTGCTATATACGATCAGGTGGCGCAACAGCGGACAAAGGATATTGAGCAAACGGAGCTCCAAAAGAGACAGCAACGAGATGTAAAAGAGAAGGCCAGACTTAGCCGCCACTTTGAGCGCGACAACGGAGAAGCAACTTTGAACGGAAAAACGCTGGCGACGCGGGAAGATCCCATGCGCCCATACGAAATTGATGTTGAGAATATTCGATTCCGCGTCACAGACGGTGGTAGCAAGCTTGTCCGGGCATCGAGTAAGTCTATATCCGCGTTGCTAAGCTGAAGAAACTTATCTGTCTCACTTCACAGCCAACCCAAATACCGCGCGCGCCACACCGAAACAAACCCGGATTGGAGGGGTGACATTCTTTCGCAGTAAGAATGGAAACCTATACCGAGCCGGGCTCGTCAAGTCGAAGCAGTCAGTAATCCGGCTTTATTGGATACGAAAAATTGCTGAACGAGCGACAGGAACAGACGGATTCAGAAAATCAATGAGCCTTGCCCTAGGTTCTCGACCACTGGTTGGCCATTTCCTCCCCGCGCGATGGATATCAACGGCGCGACCCGCCCTGTAATCCGGTTCGTAAACCCTCGAAGACCTGCTAACAGTCGCCTCAGGTACCTGTTCCAGAGGTCCGCAGTGCTCGTACCTGCACGATCCAGAGAAAATTGCTATCTGCAAGGACTTCTTGAAGGGCAGCTGTCCGCTCGGCGATAGCTGCGACCTGTCTCACGAACCTACCGCCAACCGTGTACCGGCCTGTTTGCACTTTGTGCGCGGCAATTGCACCAATGACAGCTGCCGCTATGCTCACGTCAAAGTTAACCCATCCGCGTCTGTTTGTCGCGCGTTCGGCAGATTGGGTTTCTGCGAAAAGGGCATCAACTGCACTGAGCGTCATGTGTTCGAGTGTCCCGACTATGCTAACAGCGCAGTCTGCCGGAACCCGAAGTGCCGACTTCCCCATATCGACCGCGCCGGACGGCTTCGCAAGGCCGCAGCTGCCCAAGGTATTCCGAAGGAAGAAGGCTCTCCCGACCTTTCCAGCGACGAGGATTATGATGCGATCGATAGCGATGACGTGGACTCTGATGGGCTCGAAGAAGATGTCTTCATGCTCAACACAGAAGATCAGGGCGTTGACATGACGCAGCAGAAGGACTTTGTAAAGTTTTGACGCACATATGTAAGTGACCAAGGCTTGATAACTTCAAGTTCGGTTTCGAGTCAGCCCCTGCTGGCATTTCCTTCCGATCTCTAGAGTCCACCATGGCAATGGGATTTGACCGTGGGCTGCGTTGCAGTTGCTCATCCACTCCCTCGTACAGCTCACGCTCGATGGCGTTGGGTTTTGCATGTTCCCTTGAGAACGATTAGTTTCCTCGGCGGCCGTTGGGGGATCTAGAGGGACCGGCATGGAGTATTTAGATACCCTAATTGATAGACATAAATGCAGGCCGTAGGTCTTGAACGAAACAAACTAAATGCATGTTTCCGCGACTTTTTCATCAGTGAAGCCATAGCGCGATGCAATTGCTATGAAATTGTTAATCAACGGCGTTGTAGTGCACCGAGGCAAGGAGGATTATGATCGGGTCCGGATGCGAATAGTCATGGCCGAACCGGCTTCAACCATACGATCAGATTGCCAAGTAGAAAACAAAAGGCAGGCCTTGATTGTATGTTAGCAACCGCTCTAGAATTGCTTTGGTAGCCTACAGAGGAGTCGGTTTGTAAGTCGTTCCGAGTTAGCTTAAGCGTATGTATGCCTTGTGTAATCTACGTAGTTCTGGTTTATTACTTGCCCGGGCCTTGGATCCTCGTTGTGGGGCACGTCGATCTTCCGCTTCAGACGATCATTAAAGCTGGACATTGGCATTTACGAGCATGTGAACCCCTATTGCCCCTGAAGGAAGCTCCGTGTAGGTGTTCCGTCGAGAAAGGAAAAAGCGAAGATTGCGGTGGTCAAATGCCAAGGCGTTGTGCTCTTTCCGGGTGCGGGCAGGGAGGTCAAGAGAGGCGGAGACCTGCTGGGGCCGGCGATCCTGCAATAGCCAGGTACTTTCTCAGCCACTCCTGCTGCGGTCAGCACGATTGGTCGTCTACTTAACCCCCAAACGCGGCTGGGCGCACGCCTGCCATGCATTCTCTTTCACCGAACAAAAGGTCTCGCAGACAGCTACTCATCAACCCGGACGTTAGATGAGCAGACAGCTTGCGCCAGCCATTGATCCCATGCACACTGCCTACCGGTACTGACTCGGGAGGTCGGAGCCGAACGTCAGTCATCTGGCGCAAACGAAGCGATCCATCACCCACGACGAACAGGATGACGCTCAAGGACCTGCTGAAGAAGAAGGATAGGATAAGAGACGAGGGCGCGACGAACGATGCGACGGCGTCGATTGCGAAACCGGCCGATGTCGACGTGCCCGAGTTTACGTTCATGCGGACGACGACGACGACACAAGAGTTCATCAAACCACCATCGTTTCCTGGAGACCCCAAGGCCGCGTCGTCGACGAGAGAGGAGGAGAACCGCAAGCATCTGAGCATCTTCCGCCGTTCCACAAACTCGCCGTTGAGTCCCTCGCCCGAAGGCGAGCAGCCCCTGAAGAGCCCGAGGAGCGAGAAGCGCATTTCAGAGCTGCTGCACCTGGGCGGTCGCTCACGGTCAAATTCGAATTCGAATTCGGTCAAGCTGCCTACGGACCTCCCCACGATTGACGCTGGCGTCGCCAGGAGCGCGGAGCAAGAGGCTCAGTGGGAGAAGCGAGCGACACTGTTGGCAAGGGGCACGACCATCAGGCGGCATGGGACGGCTACATCTACAGCTCAGGGCGTTGATGGTAGCAGGAGCAGGAGCAGGAGTCCAAGTCCCGGAGTCAACGACGTGGGCGGCGACGTAAGGATGAATAGAAAGTTTGGTCTCGCGGTGCAGATGAATTGGCTAAGATGTGGGGTCAGACAAACATACAAGAGGCCATCCGGCTGCACGAAGCGGGCGGTGAGTTGGAGCTCGAAGCAGCCAACGAGTGGCGGTCTGAAGTGAAGTGTTGCCACTGACTGATGATTGCACCACAGAGCTGGAGCAGTCAACAAAGATGTTCGGCAAGCTGGCAGATCCGAACGGGGCAAACAACGCGTTGAGTCAGGTGCTGTACGGCCTCGCGCTCAGGTCAGTCGAGTCCCACTGATATGCACCGCTCTTTGTGCTCGAGAATAGAAGCTTGGCCGGGCCTTGTCGCCTGAGCGCAGGCGGTGCTGATGATATGACCGGCAACAGACACGGTTGGGGATGCGAGCCGGACACGGAGAGGGCCATCACGTACCTCACGCACGCGGCGACCAACAGCGCCGAGGTGGAGTCGCTCGCTCTGTCGGCGGGCATGCAGAAGGGCGGCGCGGCCAAGGGCGAGCTCGTGCTGGCCATCTACGAGCTGGCGAACTGTTTCCGCAACGGTTGGGGAGTCAAGAAGGATGCGGCGGCGGCGAGACAGTACTACGAGGTGAGCAAGCAGGCCAAGAGGCCAGAAGAGGGGCAGCAGCGCAAGTGCAGCACAAGTGCAGCGGCTGACTAGAGTGTTGCGCAAAAGGTGGCGGCCAACCTGGGGGATCCGGATGGCTGCAACGAAGCGGCGTGGTGCTACTTGGAGGGCTTCGGCGGCAAGAAAGACAAGGTGAGTCCGCCGCCTACTGCACTCCGACAGCCTCACCTTTTGGGCAGCAGCAGCAGCAGCAGCAGCAACAACATGGCTGTTATTCTTGGTGTTGTTGCTGTTATTCCTGGCTGCCAAGGCTGACTGCGCCGTCGCTCGCTCCAGTTCAAAGCCGCGCAGTTCTACCGGCTGGCAGAGGAGAAGGGCAACAAGACGATTGGCAACTCATGGTAAGCAGACGGCCGCCTCTCTCTCTCTCTCTCTCCTGTTTCTGTTTCTGTTTCTGTTTCTGTTTCTGTTTCTGTTTGTGTTTCTGTTTCATCCAAGACGGGCTGTGGCGGGGGGCGGCATGCCTTCCCATACGCGAAGCTGCACACCCGTGGACCTCGGCGCAGCAGCAGTAGCAGCTGTCAACAAAGTGCTCGAACCGGGCTAGACTGGCGGGCCCGACCGGCCACCAAGTCGACTGTCTGGACATGGGAGGCGCAGTCGTCCACCCACCAAGTCGACTGTCTGGACATGGAAAGCGCAGTCGGCCACCCACCAAGTCGACTGTCTGGACATGGAAAGCGCAGTCGGCCACCCACCAAGTCGACTGTCTGGACATGGAAAGCGCAGTCGGCCACCCACCAAGTCGACTGTCTGGACATGGAAAGCGCAGTCGGCCACCCACCACCCACACACCCCACCGTGACTGCGCGCGACGGACGAGGGAAGAGCGACGAGCGACGACGATACACAACGACAGACGACGGATGGCTGCTCTTGCCTCTTGTTGCTCCTCGCGACTTCCACGGCCGACCGAGTCCCTGCTAGCGCCCAGTGTACACGTGGCGGTCGACTGGTGGTGCCTTCTTGTCTTGTCTTGTCTTGTTGCCTTGTCTTGCCCGGTCCTGCCCGTTCCGTTCAAGCACTCACGCATCCTCCCGCGTCGCCGTGCCCTCTCCCGTCCGGTCCCCCCAGCGCGCTCGTGACGACTTCCTCCACCCGTTACCCACCACTCACTCTCCTCCACTACCCACCACTCACTCTCCTCCGCGGCCGCACTCTTTAGCTTGATAATAGCTGACTCGTCTGCAGGATCTGGAAAGAAAAGTACACCCCTAAGCCGTAACCGGCTGACGGGCGGCCCACCCGCTCGGGAACGGCTGCTGTTGTGCATCTCGTCACGCGTCGCTGCGCGTGGCTGTGTGAGTGGTGGTGGAGGTGCAGCTGCTGCTGGTGGTGATATGGTGGTGATATGGTGATGGTGGGACGGAAACCTCGCCTGCCATCATCGGCGCGATCGGTGCCGTCGTCTGCAGGGGTGCAGTGCAGCCAGTGGCCGCAGCAAGCGCAGCACCGAACCCAGCACTCATCGCCCTCTCCATCCATATCTCCATGAGCTGTGTGTGCTGGATTCCGTCCGAGATACGTACATACCCCGTCACCTGGATGCCATGTACTTAGCAACCCAAGGCACGCCTGCGTGCCGCCCGCTATCAAACCAAGTCTGCGTCGAGACTGGAGAGCCATGGCTGATGCTGCATGAACTTGTCTCGCCATAGTCGCCGCCCACTGAGCGAGGCCCAAGCCACGCATGACATCCGCTCTCCAAACGGCTTCCTTGCCCGTTTGCCGTCCGATGGCACATCTCGCCCAATCTACGTAGACACGTGGTAGAGATCAAGATGGAATTAATTCATCGCCATCGTGCCGACCTCTTGTTTCCCACCATCCCCAACGGCGTCATCTGCGTCATCTGCTTCTTTTGGACCCAGCAACCGGCAAGCAAGGAGAGAGCAACAGGTAATGCCATCAGATCCAGCCAGCCGTATCAACATCAAGTTTCGTCTGTCTCGTATATTTACTCCCGCCTTCCCGGTAACCTCCATGGTCAAGCGCCCCCCCGAAATTCCATGGTAGATGAGTGATAAGGAAAATAACATCCACGTGATCGTTCCGTCATGACGCTATGCCACGCTTGTCGTAACTGCACAGAAAAGAAAGGGAGAAAAACATGCCCCCATGAACGGGGTGATTCGCTTGCTTCTTCAGAAATCCAAACCAATTTCATCTGTAGATAGAACAAGAAGAAACAAATGACATCTTTGAGCAGTATCCGTTGCCGTCAATCTGCTGTGACCCAGCAGGCCTCCAGCCAGACAGCCAGCCTTTGAGCCGGCAGTGGTGGCGAATGTGACGACGTTTAGCCGGCGAACCACACGTTCGACGCAAACATTGCTCGGCTGCGCCAGCTATTGCCTTGTAGGTAGATAATTCATCGACAGCCCTGCGGCGTCCGGGTGCGACAGAGGACCAAAAAGTTCCAGGATATGCCACCGTGGATTATCCAAGCGTGGTGAAAGTGGCTGAACGATAATTGCGGACGACGGGTTCCAAATTAGAGGCGTGAGGATTGGGCGCTCGATGCGTGTGTTCGAGATTGGATGCGCTTGACTTGTTTAGACGCAGACCTCGGTTCTCACGCTCTCCGTCTCTGAAGGGGAGCTGGGGCCCATAGCGCCCGTCTCTTCCACCATCCTCTTGAATTCGCGCACGACGTCCGAAGGGATACGACCCCACATTAGGCTGCGCGTGTAGACCTCAGCGGCCGTCTCGCCCTTGGCCTCCTCGCGCATGGCTCGTAAGGTCTCGGCAAGGTTGCGGCGGTGGTGCGATGGTTGAGAACCGGGGCTCGCGGCGTCGGAAATGGTGTCGTCACTGCCGATGCTGTAGACGCGACGAGAAAAGTCCGCGGACGTGAGACTGTTATACTGCGATGGGGTGATGGAAAAGAGCTGCTCGGCTTCCTGATCTTTTGTGGGCTGGGTAAGATGGGCGTGGAGCTGGTCCAGGTGCGAGTTACCGATGTTGTGAGACATTGAGGCGAACTCTGCACCTGACAGCGTAGGCTTGGGCCATGCGGAGCCAGAGGGAGCCGGCTCGAGCGCCTCGACGTGGTTGGCGATGGCACTGTGCTCTTGCACACCGGCATCCTTAAAGATACTGTCGAGAACGGTAGCAGAGGCGGCACGGACGTCGTCAGGCATCCGAGGTATAGCGGGCGGTGCACCACCGGATGACTTGCTAGCAACAAAGGCGCCACAAAGTAGAAGCATGAGCAAAAGGCCCGAGGCGACAGGCTTCTCTTGGTCATCCTTCCTCCTGTGCACAAGAGAAGTCTCGGTCTGCGGTGGCTGAGGTTGCTGCATCTGCTGGTCGCTGTCCCCCATGCAGTAGTCGTTGAAGAGGCAGTTGTCCCACTCGTTGCCCGAGCCCATGTTAAGATTGTCCATGTCGTGGGCGAATTCGGTAAAGGTGGAGGACGGAACAGCTGACATGGAGGCACTGCTGGTCTCCAGTTTCTCTACGAGTACGGAAACCTTCTTACGGAGCTCGCCGGTTTCAAGGGTGTGAGTTCGGACCATCTCTTCCTTCTCCCACTGAAGCGTCTCGATGGTCTGCTGGGCCTCAATCTGCTGCCTGTGCCACTGCTCTCTCTCATGCATGTGGGCGTCGTGTTGCAGGCGCATGCTCTGGAGCTCATCCTCGAGCGCATTGACACGCTCGGTCCAGAGCTTCTTCTCCTCTTCGAGCTCCTCGGTGTGCTTCTTCTTGCGTTGCCGCGAGTCGAGACTGTCATCATGTTAGCGAGGGGAACGGTGAACCAAAGTGGGTACCGTGGACCAAAAGACCAAAGAGGGAGGAGGGAGTCGTACGCGGCCTGTCTATTTCTGAGGAGTCGCTTCTGCTGCTTGAGCTCCTTGATCTCTTCCTCGTTGTTGGACTGGGCGATGAGCTGGTCGATGTTGACCAGACTTCGTTCGGCAGGAATCTCGAACCTGGCGTTCTTTTTCCTGATGCCGTCCCGGCGGGGAAAGGGAGAGTAGGAGCGTCCTGGTGGGGTGTTGGGCCGCATGCGTTTGGACATGTGCGGCCGGTTCTCCATCTCCTGGGCAGCCATGGCCATCCACTCCTGGTTGGAGTGCGGCGACGGCGGGTTGCCGTTGGCCGAAGGCGGGAAGACTGACGAGGGACGGACGTTGAGGGGAAGGCTGAAGGGCTCATTCGAGCCGACGGGCACGTACGAGGGGGTCTCGTAGTCCTGGCCGAAGAGGGTCGAGGGCGGGGTGCGAACATCGTCTTCGTCGGCGAGGGGCCATGAGGGGTGCTGGGTGCCGTAGGTGGCGATGGGCTGCGAGGACAGGCGCATGTACGGGTTGTTGTTGTTGCCCTGGAAGAAGGGATTTGTCGAGGGCGCGGCGCGCTCGACAAAGGCTGGTGCGTGGAAGTCGTGCTCGAAGATGTTGGCGTCGGGGGAGAAGATGGCCTGGACGCTGGTGGCCGGCGACATGATGGCGGAGGGATCCAGGATGGAGGAGTCGTTGTTGACAACGTCGGGATCGTCGAAGAAGCGGGTGGCGGGCGTGTGGTCGTGGTCAAGTCGTGAGGAAGGGCGGTGGAAGTCGATGTGCTGCTGAAGCTGAGGCATTGCTGGACGGGGTGGGTGGTGGGTGGTGGGTGGATGCGGTACGGTACTTCTACCTTTCTCCCGACGAAGAGCGGTGAGCAGCCCAGTCGGGCAAGGATGCGGTCGAAAACGGAGACAAAAACGCTCGGATAGCGATCAGTGGATTGTGGAAACAAGCACACGCCGCGCGTTCGTCCCGTCGTCTTCGGGCGAGAGTCGGCAGCAATCGATTTCCACGGACCGGCAGAGCAAGCTGGAGCAAGAGGGCGAGCGTCGCGCGCACTGATGAAGGGTGGGCTGTTATTGTAGAGCCGGGAGGTGGGGTGCAAGCAAGCCCCCCCCCAGCTATGGTTCGCCGCCTTGATTAGCCAAGGTAGCCAGCGCGCGAGCGGGCGGGCACACCCTTGGTCGTTATCGGGCACCACTGGGCCTGTCCAGGTGCTGCAGCAGACACTCACGGCATGACAGGCGTGAGAGGTCGTGGGCCAGCCACAGACCGGCGCCGGCGTTGAGAGGCCTGATGGAGGGCATGGGGGGGTGGTGGTGGTGGTGGTGGTGATGGTGGTGGTGGTGGTGGTGGTGCACTCACCACCGATGGGGGGGGGGCAGCTGGAGCCATGGCACTCCGGCACTGGCATATGGCACGTCGACGCCTGCGCCCGCCCTCGTTCGCTGAGTCGCTGAGTCGCTGAGTCGCTGATGAGTCGCTCGCAATCCACTCACCACTCACCACTCACCACTGGCACTTCCTCCTCCTCCTCCTCCTCTTCTTCCTGCTGCTGCCGCCATCACCCTCACCCACATGGCGTTACCACCACCACCACTGCTCCGTACGTACCTCCAATACACCGGCACCGGGCGGCCAGCCAGTGACTTAGATCCCGCGGCGCCGAAGCGTGCACCTCCATCCTCTCACCGACTGCCTCATTATGCCCGATCGGGATGGGGTGCGAGAGTTTGGTAGCGCTGCTGCGGGCGGGCCGCTTTCCTGGCCTTAATCCAGTCCTTCATCCCGGCTAGGGCGGTAGGGCTGCGCGCGACTGGCTGGCTGGCCTGGTGTGTTGCTCTCACTGCTGCTCTCTGTCGCTCTCTTCTCTCTATCTCTCTCTCTCTCTTTGCGAGCTTCAATCTTGCTGGGCGAGTCGCGAGTCGTGCTGCGCTAGGTTTGTCTGCCGCCGCTGTGGTCCTTGGACCGCCCGCTGCCATCTCTTTAGTCTGTAACATCCCAGCTCCCTCACCAGGACCCCCTCTGGCTCGACCTTGATGTGATTGATGAGCAACAACAACCGCAAGCACCATCCACCATGATCTACCATGCCGTAATTGGCAGAAAATCAAGGCCGGGCAGAGATTCGCATTCGCTCGGCAGCTTCGGCGTGCTGCGATCGGCGACCCTGCTGGTCCTCTCTCCACCAGCCAGTGCCAGTGCCAGTGCCAGTGCCAGCCTGTGTTCCAGTGCTCGTGGCTGACGAGATTGTCGAGTGTGTCATCCGCCCGCCAGCCAGCCTGAGGTGACGGGCCTCATGCCTCATCGGCCAGCGCGCGCCGTGTGCCTCTGCTCAAGCCTTATGCCACCGTCCTGCGAATCCTCACTGACTCCCCGTTTCAAGGCCTGCCCTGCTGCCAGCCTTCTGCCCGCCCGCTCGTGGCTCTCCGCGGCGGGAACCAAATTACCGCGCCTGGACTGAGCGGCCCGGAGATTTTGACAGGACTTCTAGTCGGCTTCTAGAAGCCCGCTCTTGCTGTTCTGCGGCCTCTTCTGAGCGCCTCTCACGTCTTGCAATGAGAGCGCGCGAGCCGCTGTGAGGACGGCGTGAGGCGCGACACTTCCCTTGGACCTCTTCGCGGGCTGCCGTACCGAACCAGAGCGAGATGTGGAGTGGGCGCCTCGCCATGGCTCGCCATGCCTCAGCAGCATCCGGAGAGCGGGCTCGCGTTCCTGTTTGTGGACGGCCTGCCGCTGCTGCAGTGCCACGGCAAGCTGTACACGCTCAGAGATCCGGCGCTCGCGAGCGGCGAATGAGGGAGCTGTTGCGTGATGGGCCGCTCCCGATTTGTGACACGACCAAACGGCGGCATCTGTCGTCTGCCGCGAACGGCTGGGTGGCCGGGACTCCCAGCAAACCGGAGACCTTCTCGCCCTCCTCATGCTCTTCCTCCTCTTCCAGATTTTGGCCGGTGTTGCGTCTCGTGTGCCAGAGTCGGGCTTCGCCCGGCTGCTGTGTGGTGGTGAGTTGCGCCCGGCTGTTAGAGGGCTGGTCGCACTAAAGAGCATTCTATCCATGCAACGCCTGCCACTTCCAAAAACACCACCACTCATCTCATCAGCCTCTCAACCTCCCCTCCGTCAGCCTTCCCTCCGCGTCGCAACCGCCGCAACATGCATTCTCCAACTTTCTTCATGGCGGCCCAATAGTCGAGGCTGCGTTCATGCGCGCCGCCTTTGCTCACACGATTCCCTGTTCAGGACGGTGGCTGATGAGCAAGTAAGGCTGCAGCTGTTGCGCCTGTCCTCCCTCTCGCTCCCGGCAAAAAGAAATTGGACAGGACATCCGTGGAGCGCATAAGGATGTCACGTGCCGCTGCAGTGGAGCGATCGTGTCTCCATCCCAAGGGTTCCATTCATGTTCTGCATCAAAAGGCAAGATACCCCTCTGCGAGGTGAGCGTCCGCCCGTCTGTATCACAAGATTCTGCGGAGCATGTGCGCGGTACCGATATCACGTATCAGCCATTGCTCTTCCAAGAATCCGTCCTCGTTCTTGTCGCGTGTGCATTGTCTCCCTCGCACTCTTCTTTTTCGCCGACGCTATCAGTGGCTTGCTCAATTCATCGTTCATTCAGATCAGTGCAAGAACTTACCGCACCCTCGCCGGTCTCGCCGGTTTTGTCCTTATAGGTCCACCCAAAGCCAGGACCTATGCTTTGGCGCGCTCCACTGTAAGTGAAATCTGTTTTGAAATACTCCACTGTCAATTCGGGTAAAATGGTCTCAACCTCCTCCCACGCATGGGAACCTCTCTCTTCTAGCGAGGTTGCATTGCCGTTCTGCAGCCACGAGTACGCTTGCGGGAGTCTTACATAGGACTGTCCTACCAGCCCGTCAAGCGTTATGTGTTCTCTTCGACGACCGAGTCTATACTTCCAACACTGCGACTTTGGCTGCAGTCGGGGTTTCCCTAATCCGGCAAGATGTGTCATGAAGATCGAGAAATTCCAAAACCAGTATGGCATTGATACCGACCAGTTCAGGCTCGCCGAGAAGATTGGCAACTACCATCTGATGCACAGCATGTGTCAATCCCATTGGGGCTGCTCATGCTAGCCAGATCGCACATTTGAAGACGCTTTTGGTGGAGGGTGTTGCTTTTGTGTTGCTCGTCCTCGTTCCTAGATGGCACATCACGCCACTAGGTCGCGTCTGCATGGCTGTTCCACCGCATTGATGTCGAGCATGACATCCGCCACCTGCATCACCGCAAGTCCGCTTGTCGTTCGCATCGGCTCATCCTTTGCCTATGCAGAGTCCACTCCCACGTCTTGCCGAGATGCAGTGCGGTCGCATCGTCTGTAGATACATACATGTAAGAGACGTGCATAACTGGGACATTGCCAACCGTACGCTCGGGTCTGATAATTGATATGGCCTTGCTCATGCTGCATGGTTGGAGGACGCTGTTAAGTGTAGTTGCAACCTTGGAACCCGCCGTCTACGAGCAGACCCGAAAAACACTAGTATACTTGCATCGTAAGTTACCCTAGCGCAAGCCAAAACAGCGTCACTCTGCGCGATACGCCCCCGAACAATATTTAGCCGTTGTAACACACGGAACATGAGGCAAAGCACCTTCCAGGTTCACAGTAATACCTAGCTGCGAAAATGGTCACGACACGCTCTCAGAACACCACATCTGTCTCCGCATCTCCTAAACCGAATGCCTCAATAATATCCTCCGTCAAACGGCGCCGCCACCATAGTTCAAACAACCAACCTGGCGCCGTCAAAAAGACAGTGGCCCATAACAAAATTGCTACGATTCCAATTCCATCCCAAGCTTACGATCCCGCCCACCTCCCCTTGAACCTACAACCCGCATCATTTGGCCTCATACAAGAGCAGGTTTGCAGCTCTTTGTACGCCTTACTCATCCAAGCCATCCTCTGGAACCAGACTCGTGGTGTTCAAGCCCGCCCTATTCTTTTCTCCCTTCTCCGTCTCTGTCCGACCCCCGCGGATCTGGCGTCAGCCAGCCATTCCACTCTCGCAGCCCTGCTCCAACCCATCGGTCTGCACAACATCCGTGCCACGCGCCTGATTGCGTTCGCACGCACATGGGTGGCTGCCCGCCCCTGCAAGGAGAACCGATACAGGAGACTGCATTATCCTCGAAAGGGCGATGGGTCAGATGTCGGACCCAACGAGGTGTTGGATGCTGACGATGCTAGGGCCGGCTGGGAGGTTGCTCATCTGCCGGGCATGGGGCCTTATGCTTTGGATAGCTTCAGGATCTTCGGGAGGGACGAGTTGCGGGGATTGGCTGGTGTGGATGGTGTGGAGGAAGAGTGGAGGAGAGTCGTGCCACAGGACAAAGATTTGAGGGCGTATCTGAAATGGAAATGGAGAAATGAAGGCTGGGAATGGGATCCCCAGATAGGAAGTCGAGTCAGGGCAAGGGTTAGTGCGGATGTTGATACTGCGTGATGCCCAAAAGACGCGTAATCAACATTTGGAGAGATTTGTGGAAGATGCTGTCTGCGTGACCAGGCTCCAGGGCCCGGTAAACTTAATCGTGGTCGGACTGCATACCTGAATCAAGCCAAAGCTACGCCTCTGCTAACGTTATCCTGAAACAAGCCTTGAATCGACCTCCCATGTTGTTAGAATGAGTATAGACAGCATTTAATGAGCGAGATAAGTAATCCCGTCTCTGTTTTCTGGAAGTCGAAGTGAATTCAGGCAGCGTATATTAGAAGACAGAAGTAAATGTGCCTCCTATTATCGGGCAGTCGAAGTAAACTCGCAAAACGAATAGCTAGGAAGTTGAAGCATCCCCCTGCCTCCTCATTACATGTTGTGTAGACTTACTTCGACTTCTCGAGAACATAGCCGGTGGATCTACTTCTACTTCCTAACTTACTGTCTAGACTTAGTTCAATAACCCAGGAAGTCGATTCAAAGCTAGTTTTGGCTTCCTTCGACTGTGAAGCGGCTACGATTCAATTGACTGGGCTTCGCTGAGTCTTCTCAGCTCCCAACATTGCACTGCCACCAGATCTTCAATTTTAGTGTTTGGGAAGTTTAGCAGTATGGGTTGCAGGACACGATTACGACGCTCTCTATGCATTGTTGCCTCGCTGGCTTGATCATACCCCAAGCGTTGTTTTGACAGTTGGTGCAAATAGGCATCTCTGCCCGATGAAGCCAGAGAGAGTTCTGAGGCCAAGGCCAGAGTTAGACGCGCGGCTGTGCGCTGTACGTACATTCCGAGTCCTCTCAAGCTAGTCGAAAATTGAAACTCTCCACCATCTGTAAGTTAGTGCGGACTCACTTAGATTTCTCTGGAAGATAGAGGGTGGGAGTACTGCTCATATTTTTACGGTGCACTGTCGAATTTCTGCGTGTGGCTAGTAGCTAGTAGAGATTTAGTTACGAGGGTGGATGACTCAATGACGTCACCTTAATCGATTGACGCGTCGTGTCGCGCTACCCTTTAGATATCATACCCTCAACTCTGCACATGACCGCATTAGAGCCACCATGAACGACTACGAAGCCCGTCGGCTGGAGAACATCAAACGAAACCAAGCACTTGTATCCGAGCTTGGATTGGAAAAAGGCAACGCGATACCAAAGTCGACTACTCCAACAAGCCATAAACCTACAGCCAAACGCCGCAAATTGAACACGACCGTTGAGAGGCCAACGCGTACATCAGCACGCATAGCAAGCTCTGGTCCTCGCCCTTCATATAACGAATATATCAAAGAGCGCTCCTCCCCTCCCAACTTGATTGCACGTCCGGGTCGCCAGCCGAAAACATCAACCACCAAGCCAAAGGTGGAGGCACTGTCAGAAGACGAAACAGCCAGCACTGCGGTACCGCCAGCCGACTTGGAGACCATTCAAGCTGGCTGGACGTCCTGGGAGCCTGTTGCTCCAGAGCCGACACGTGACGCTCTCGGCACGTTTCATTTTGAGTCACATCCAGACTTCACGCCCAACAAGTCGCCCGAGGAGATCCTTCGTGAGGGCTGTTTCGGCGGCTCGTACTTCAGGCCGTTATATTCGAAGGCTCTTGCAACGACTATTACTGATGACTGGCGAGAACTACCCGATTCTTGGATTTCGGGTTTACAGATTGAAAGATATTTGACAAATTCTGATTACTACCCAGAAATCAACAAGTATGGTGTCGCATGCGGGCAGTCAATCGAGGAGTGGGAGGCAGCTGGTTGGATCAACCACAATTACGACGTGCGTGGCTGGTTTCAATGGTATTGCCGGTTTTGGATGGGCCGAAGATGTGATGATGATGACCGGCAGGTCTCGAGGTGGAAAAAATGTGTTGGAGAGAGAGGAAGATGGAGGACATCCCTCCTGAAGAAGTACGTTGCAACTGGCATTCGGAATGTGACAGACGAGGGTGATGATGATGAAGAGAGGGGAGACGTTAGTCCTGTTGTGCATCAAACTTGCCATCACTGGGCCTATGAGGTCAGGCAGGAAGCTCTGAACACATTTTGGGAAGAGGGCCGTTGACCAATGGGATCCAGTACTGGCTGTCTCCAAGAATAGAACCTGGAATGCCTGATTGAGCATCAAGACTGATTGATCGATATCCGTGAGACTGGAAATCCCTAGACCCTGTTTAGATCAAGAAATCGCGTACAATGTTGATCTTCTCGATCGCGTTGGCATGCTTCATTTGGGTGATGTAATGTTCATCTATAGAAACAAACCAGCCCCTTTCCTTGCAGCGGCTTCTGGAACCTGCTTAACGGCTGAGGGCGATGTCATCTACATACGAGGTTAGCATACGGGATACCCGATAGATGTGTGAAGTACTCACCGATGCGAAGGATCAGCTTCACGGTCTCCGCTGCAAGTTCGATGGCACTTGTGCTGACCAGTAGAGGCTGTAGGACGTTCTCTTCTGCAATGTTGTTCTTGACGCCACCGTTCTTGATGCTGACGCCAGCGTTCTTTTCACCGAGCGCATGTCTATGCCTCAGCTCCGTGACGACCTTGATGGAGTTCAAGCCGGCGTTTTCGGCAAGGGTCGTGGGAACAATTTCCATCGCATCTGCGAAAGCTTTCCAGCAGATCGCCTCAGTACCAGTGAGAGACCGAGCTTGCTGGGAGAGCGCCTGCGCGATCTCAATCTCGGGTGCTCCACCACCAGCGAGCAATGCCTTCTTCTTGACGAGACAACGAATGACACAGTGCGCGTCGTGGAGAGATCGCTCTGCTTCATCCAAGATGAGAGAGTTGGCACCTCTGCACACGATCGATACAGTCTGCGCTGCCGCTCGCACACCCGTAACCTTGACTATCCTTGCACCGGACGTCTGTACTTCTTCGATCAAGTCGGCGGACCCAAGCTTTTCTTCGGTGAAAGAGTCGATGTCTGCAATGGGCTTGCAGCCAGTGCTCTTGCAGATGAACTCAATCTCGTCACGCTCGATTTCTTTCACCGCCATGATGCCGAGTTTGGCAAGGAAGTGTAAACTCAGGTCATTTACAGCGTCGCGCAGGATGGACTTCTGAATGAAGAGAACATTACACTTGGCCTTCTTGATCTTCTTGACCATGTTCAGCAGATAGGTTCGCTCCTCTTTCAGAATCTTGTCCATCTGTCTGTAGTCGTTGACGACGATCTGGTTCTCCATCTGATATAAAAGTGAGCAAAAGCGACAGTGGGTACTAGGCAGATCCGGGACTTACGTCGGGCTTCGGTGGGCTAAGTTGGAACTGTATCAAACCGATCCGTGCCTTCTCCATACGGGTGGGACCACCTCCACTCTTCACGACCTGCTGCTGTAGCACGAGTCCGTCGACCATTTCGCTCTCATCTATCGTGCCTCCTGCCTTCTTCAGAATCCTGATGTTCTTGAGGTCCACGTTGTCTGCCGTCTTTAGGTCGATGACCTTCAAGACGGAGTCCACTGCCATCGTAGCCAGCTTAGGCTCTTGGGCGACAATCTTGGAAGAGAGAGAGGTAGACGCGGCTTTGAGGAGGGTGGCTCTGTCACTGAGGTTGATGGGGATTGACATGTCGTGAAGGGTCTGTACAGCTGCGGCCGCGGCGCGCTGGAACGATTCTGATATGACGGTGGGGTGGAGGCCTGTCCTTGTTTAGTACCAGATTTGAAGCACATAATTAAGGGCACGACAAACCCTTAGCCAACAAGCGCTCGGCTGCGGCAAGCAGGCTGCCCGCAATGACGACAACAGAGGTTGTGCCATCACCAGCCTCAATGTCCTGTGCATTTGCCAAATCGACCAGCATTCTAGCCGAGGGGTGCAGAACACTCATGTCCCGCAGCATGGTGTTGCCGTCATTTGTCTGGGCCGTGTTAGGCTGCATATTCCTCCTGACGACGGCCGATTAGGGAAGCTTACGATGATGGTTTCGCCTTTGCCGGTTTGGATCTTGAGATAGGTCAGATACATGCCGCGAGGGTTTCAACATAGTGCCAACGTACCATCTTGTCCATACCTCTAGGACCGAGCGACTACATCCGGAAGGTTAGTATTGAGGGGTATCCGTTGATCGTTCTCCTTAAGCTCACCGTCCTTATGGCGTCCGCGACAGCTGTCCCATTGTGTTAGCATGCTGCAGTCGTCGTGGCACGGATGTTTCGTACCTCTCGCTGCAACGATGTTTGCCGTCCGTACCGCCTGGGGCTTCTCCTTGTCCTGACCGAAGCATTAGCATGGAGCTGTTCGTAGAGCTTGGGAGACAGTACCTTGAAGGCATTGTTGCCAGCATTGCTAGACGGCGCAAGGGTCGTCATGGTGGAAAGGGATTAGCGGAGGAGTATTAAAGCTAAGGTGACAAGTTGGCGGGGTGTCTTGTTGTATGGAGGTCCCGCGGTTTTCTGGGCGACGCGGTGCCTGCATGGAAATTCGCCGCGTGCTCCTGGCGGTGAGCGGTGGCAGAATACCACAGCTTCCCGTTGATTACAACACAGCGCAACTCCGAGAGCTTCGCCCATCTACATAACACCCTAACCGCACCATACCCCAACACGCAACCTTCCATCTCCATCTCTCCATCCACCTTTTCGAGATTCCGATCAGTGCTTGACAAAGCCGTCGGTCCTCGCGCTACCGTCCTCACCCTGATTCGGCGGCAAGCTCCAGCCAGCAACCACCCATCATGCCCAGCGCCACTGGCTCGAACTGGGAGAAGTACCAGAAGAACTTCGTCGACGAGGAGGTAGAAGAGAAGAAGATAGCGCCCCTGTCGGACGAGTACGAACATCTGACAGCGATGCTTGTGGTATATCTTAGCTGACAATCCTTTAGGGACATCCAAGTACTCAAAACCTATGGCGCCGCGCCCTATGCCGCTGAACTGAGGAAACTCGAGAAAGAAATCAAGGAGAAGCAGCAGAGCGTCAATGAGAAGATTGGCGTGAAGGAGTCTGATACTGGTCTTGCACCTCCACACCTATGGGATATCGCTGCGGATCGACAACGGATGCAGGAAGAGCAGCCACTGCAGGTCGCCCGATGCACAAAGATCATTCAGGATGAAAAGGATTCCGACAAGAGCAAATATGTCATCAACGTCAAGCAAATCGCCAAGTTTGTTGTCAACCTAGGCGAGCGGGTCAGTCCGACAGACATTGAGGAAGGCATGCGTGTTGGGTATGTACAGCTCGAAATCTGGATGATATTCTTTCGAAGCCATGGCTAACGATGCGATCAGTGTTGACCGGAACAAATACCAAATCCTCCTTCCGCTGCCTCCTAAAATCGACCCGTCTGTGACGATGATGACGGTGGAAGACAAACCGGACGTGACCTACGGTGACGTTGGTGGATGCAAGGAGCAAATAGAGAAGCTGCGCGAGGTCGTAGAAATGCCTCTTCTTTCCCCGGAGAGATTCGTAAACCTCGGAATCGACCCCCCCAAGGGTGCTCTGCTCTACGGACCGCCTGGGACAGGAAAGACACTATGCGCTCGAGCCGTCGCCAACCGAACAGATGCTACGTTTATCCGTGTCATTGGTAGCGAACTGGTGCAGAAGTACGTGGGCGAGGGTGCTCGTATGGTGCGTGAACTTTTCGAGATGGCTCGGACTAAGAAGGCTTGCATCATCTTCTTCGACGAAATCGATGCTGTTGGTGGCGCGCGTTTCGACGACGGAGCGGGCGGTGACAACGAAGTGCAGCGGACTATGTTGGAACTGATCACCCAGCTCGACGGTTTCGACTCAAGAGGCAACATCAAGGTCATGTTTGCTACGAACAGGCCTTCAACTCTGGACCCGGCTCTCATGCGTCCTGGGCGTATTGACAGAAAGATTGAATTCTCGCTACCAGACATGGAAGGTCGGGCCAACATCCTCCGCATTCATGCTAAGAGCATGTCTGTGGAGCGCGACATCCGGTGGGAGCTCATTTCTCGTCTTTGTCCGAACTCAACTGGCGCTGAGCTTCGCAGCGTTGCGACGGAAGCAGGCATGTTTGCAATCAGAGCAAGGAGAAAGGTTGCAACGGAGAAGGACTTCTTGGCGGCCGTCGACAAGGTCATCAAAGGCAACCTCAAGTTCAACTCGACGGCGACGTACATGCAATACAACTAATTGGCTGGGAAAGGTCTACTGCTTTTCCGAATTCTACTTCTATCAAGGGACGGCGACATTGGTCTCTGGCTGGGATGGCAATGGCGTGGGTGTACAATATTAGATGGTTCTTCACCGTTGCTCAGAGACCTAATGCGAAATTCCGAGTGCATCTGGTATGGCCTATGTTGGCTGAAAATCCATGATATTGCCGTACGTGTGCCAGCGTATCCATATAACAACAAATTGCATTTGGTAATGGGTCACTGAAAATTAGGTACATTTCGATCTTATCTAATCTAGAGCGATGCTCGTGGCAAGATGCGGCCAAACGGCTCGGCTCGGCATGAATAGCGACCCCAGGACCCCTTGGACCTTGGACCGAAGCATCCCATGTGGAAAACCGGTCCGGTCGTAGATGTCAGAGTAATGACCTCCACCAATTCTCCAAAGGTGATCGAATACGTTGCCAGTTTCACGCGATCAAGTATGCCCCCACCACCTCTTGGGCACCAATATTATCATGACAACATAACTTCTAAGACTTCCCTTCGAGTTTTTCTTCCGTTGCTGGCATACTCGCGCGATCCCCGTCTTCCCCGCATCATCCAAGTCATTGCCCGCGCTCACAGTCTTTTTAAAGCCACAGCGATAGATCTTTCCTTTCTCCAAGACATTTACAGCTATGGACCGTTCAGCATCTCAGTCCGGACATGAAAAGCAACATGGTACTCAATCGCCGCGCGGTCATGGTAAGGAGCCTCCACTGGCATCCATGACGACTCGAATCGCCGCCTCGGCATCCGGCCTAGCAAGAGATCTTGTCGGAAGCTCGAGCGAGGCTCCCTTGACGATAGCGTCGGGATCTGGGCTCTCCGGTAAGGGGCAAGAAGGCTCAAGTTCCATAGGCTCATCAAACTGGTCGCAAAGTCTGCCTGCACGACAGAACGGCTCTTCGTCGCATGCTTCATATCAGAATGGCGAACCTTTTAGACCGCTTTCCGGATTTCGGGAGTCGGCATCCACTTCAAGAAACGAACTCACCGGGAAGGAATTTGACGATATCAACATGGACTCTAGTACCCTGGGGATGGACGAACCGAAGATGAACTATAATTTCTTTGGCTCCGGCGAATTTGCAATTGACCGAGAGGTTCAAAGACGTGAGAACGGCCAATCACCTGCAGAACAATATAAAACGAGTGCCTCGTGGGCGCAAGAGTTCCAAGTGCCTACGCAATCAAGCATCCATAACGCTCTTACAAGCGACTGGAATCGAACCAACACTGGATGGTCACCACTACACCAAGCTGTGCCTTACGACGATGGGGCTGAAGTAAGGCTTTTACTGTCAGATCCAACGTTCTCTGTGGATGAAATCCCATCCCAGATGGACATTGGGGAACCCAGCCAGGAGACTATAAACGATCTTTTTGGACAAGATTTCAACGAGACAGAAAGGCAGGCGGTGCAGAAAATCAAGTCGACACTCCCTCCACCACCGGTACACAAGAGCATGCCCGCTGACCATCCGTTGAATCTTCGGCCTGAATTCGCTGCCGCTACCATCAATAATCCGGAACTGGAACGCGAGATTGCAGAGCTCTCAACAACGCTCAACAATGAGAGCCAAATGTACTTCACGCCATCGGCCCAGCGTCAGCAGTGGCTCTCGGAATGGGAAGATGTTCTCAACAGCTACACCGATGAAGTTTGGGGGGAGCTCCTGCCAACAGTCAGAGCAGCAAGAGAGCAGCTGCAGCAAGTGCAAAATGGCATTGATCGAATGGACAGCAAGGCGGTGGCGAGATTGAAGATGATTCTCGGCCACGTGGTGGAGAGCAGCCAGCTAGACGCCAGCGCTGCGATGCCAGCTACAAGCGTGAAGGCAGAGGAGACATCGCAGAGCTTGCTCGCAAACATGCATGATTTGCGGCAACTTCATCGCCCTGCCCATCGCGAAGTTATGCGGGAACACACAGCGCAGCACCCGTTGAAGATACCGGCACGGGAAGTGATGGGTAACAACTCGAACCAACAGCAACGGCGGAGGGAAAAGACTGAGATGGCGCAAGAGAGCGAGCGGCCAGAGCCACCCACGTTCCATTGTCCGTGGGTGAGCTGCCATGAGGTAAGTTGAGCGGTGGCTGGCGCTGGAGTTGCTTTTCAGGGGCAACTGGGGCTGACATGTATGATGCAGCGATTCCACAATGAATGGGACCTGCGGCTGCACTCGAGCACGCACACAGAATACGGGTGCCCGCATGTCGACTGTGGGGATCGGTTTGTGGAGGCGGGCGAGTGGGCGGAACATATCAATCGGGCCCACCACGATCTGCTAGACAGCAGAACGGCCGCGCAGGGCGACAACGAGGCGTAGGTGGTCGGTGTCAAAGTTTTTTGAAGCAATGGAGGCTCTGGCCGGAGCAGGCGGCCTTTGTGCCGCAGCCAAAAGCGACCGCGCGTGACGGCGGGCCCACAACAGGCTGCTGGCAGGCACTGAGCACTGAAAGTATCATGTACGTACCTATGTACTGTACGTAGAAGCCAGCGCAGGAGCAGGAAAGCCGGACACGAAGCAACAGCGAGCGAAGGGAGCGGCCGCGGAAGCTCGTATAAGTTATGTACAAGGGCGGTCCTGCACGCATTTTCTGCAGCTCTGAAATCCAGACCTCCCAACACCCAGCCTGAGCATTCAGCACACCTATCTATACACACATGCTGCGAAGTATTGCTACTCACCGACTCACTTCAAGTCCTCACATCTTTTGTTCAGTCATCAGCCAGTTCGGACCCACGTGCGGCCTGCCAAGCAAGAGCCCCAAGCTCCTGCGAGCGTTGATAAAGTTATCGGATCGCCCCCGGCTTCGATTCTAAACATCATGTCCCAAGGTACCACTCCGACCTCAAATACTCTCCCTCTGCCTCTCTTCGCAGACGCAGGCTAACCATCGCCGTCGCTGCAGCCGCCATATCGCACGAGCCCGACGACTCGCCCTATTTTAGCCCCACCGGCGGGCCCTCGTCCGATGAGGACTTGGAGGACGACTACGCCCTCGAGCGTGCCGCCCACGACGCTTCGCCAGACAATGACAACGATGCAGCCAAACGCAAAGCCAGAGCGGGACCAGCCACCAGCCAGGCTGGCTCCGATGCAGATGGCAACACATCGTCCGACGGTACACAAGCCGGCCTGTTGCTCAGGGACAAGCAGCGAAAGACTGCATTCTACGACCGCGCGTCCGAGAAGCAGATGAGCCATTCCGAAGCCAAGCAGTTCTTTCAGCGGCATCAGCTCCAATCGCAGACGCTGTATTCGCGCGATGCGAGCCCGGTGATTCCTGCAAAATCCCTTCCTGCTCATCTGAGCCTCGAATTCGACAACGGCAGCCAGGCTGCAAGCATGCAGTCCCCCCGCAGTCATCCTGGCCTTTACGCTGGCACCGAGACCCCGGACAAATCCAGGGCTGCAAGCATTGCAGGAGCGCAGACACAAGGGACAGGCAATGAGGCCATCTACGCCAACAGCGGAATAGAAGACGACCTTCTCCAGGCGGACCAGGACGCTCGGGCACATTCGCAACATCCGGGTGTTCCACATGAGAGCAAGCCGTTGCTAGAAATGCAAGGGATCCACGGCGCGGGCGCCGGGATTGGCATGGGCAGTGGTGCAGGCGGATATGCACAGAACGACGACAGCGTGACTCAAGAGCTCCAGAACATCTACACCCAAATTCAAAAGGTGCTCGATATCCGCCACAAGTACATTCGCCTGTCCTTGCAAGGAGCATTCGATAACCCGAAGGATGAGCCAGGATGGAAAATTTACCCACCACCTCCGGATCCTGCTTGGGAACACGGCAGGGAAAAGACCGCAACGAATGGCTTGAACAGTCTGAGCAACAGTGCCATTCTTGAAGGCCCTGATGCTACCAATCACAAGCTTCCAAAACCGCCCAGGAAAATGGGGTTCGATATCGGATCCGACTTCGATATGGAAGATTGCCTTCCCCTGCCTGAGCCCGCAGAAATGACGTACAGGCTGGATGAAAACAGCGTATTTCAGGTCTATGAGACTGAAGCGTTGGCAGAAATGGGAAGACCAATTGTGAACATCCCAGAAATCCGCGACTTCTATATGGACCTGGACGAAATTATCAACGTCTCTACGGATGGACCGATCAAGAGTTTCGCATTTAGGCGTCTGCAGTACCTTGAGGGCAAGTTTAACCTCTATTTCCTTCTCAACGAGTACCAAGAGATCGCCGACAGCAAGAAGGTGCCGCACAGAGACTTTTACAACGTTCGTAAGGTTGATACTCACGTGCATCACTCTGCGTGCATGAATCAGAAGCATCTACTGCGATTCATCAAGAGCAAGATGAAGAAGTCCCCTGACGAAGTAGTGCTGTTCCGCGACGGCAAGCATCTTACTCTGAGGGAAGTTTTCGAGAGTATCAAATTGACAGCTTACGACCTCAGCATCGACACCCTGGATATGCACGTACGTTCGATAGACCCACTATATCTGAAACTATATTCTGACGGCAACCAGGCACACACTGATTCGTTTCACCGCTTTGACAAATTCAATCTGAAGTACAACCCTGTGGGCGAGTCAAGGCTGCGTACAATCTTCCTAAAGACTGACAACTTTATTCATGGACGTTATCTTGCTGAGATTACCAAGGAGGTCATTTCGGATCTTGAGTCTAGCAAGTACCAGATGGTTGAGTGGCGCATCTCCATCTATGGGCGCGACATAGAAGAGTGGGACAAGCTCGCTGCATGGGTCGTTGACAACAAGCTCTTCTCGCCCAACGTGCGTTGGTTGATCCAGATCCCTCGTCTGTATGATGTATACAAAGGGACCGATCTGATGGACAATTTCGAGCAAGTTGTAATCAACGTCTTCCAGCCTCTGTTCGAAGTCACAAAAGACCCTTCGAGTCACCCAAAGCTGCATGTTTTCTTGCAGCGGGTAATCGGATTTGACAGCGTAGATGACGAGAGTAAGCCGGAACGCCGCCTCTACAGGAAATTCCCAAAGCCCAAAATGTGGAACACAAAGCAAAACCCTCCCTACAGCTACTGGATATACTATCTGTTCGCCAACATAGCATCCTTGAACATCTGGAGGAAGCAGCGCGGTTTCAACACATTCGTTCTCAGACCACATTGTGGTGAAGCGGGTGATACTGACCATCTAGCAGCAGCTGTGCTTTGCGCCCACAGCATTAGCCATGGGCTTATGTTGAGGAAAGTGCCATTCCTGCAGTATATTTTCTATCTCGAGCAGATTGGTATTGCTATGTCGCCGCTGAGCAACAACGCTTTGTTCTTGGCATACGAGCGCAACCCTTTCCTGTCCTACTTCAAGCGCGGACTGAATGTTTCGCTTTCCACGGATGATCCTCTCCAGTTTGCTTTCACGAAAGAGCCATTGATTGAAGAGTATTCGGTTGCTGCACAAATCTACAAGCTCAGTGCTGTCGATATGTGCGAATTGGCGAAGCACTCTGTGGAGCAAAGTGGGTTCGAACATTCAATCAAACAGCGTTGGCTGGGACCGAATTGTCACCTCCCAGGCGTCGTCGGCAACGACATGTCCAAGGTGAACGTACCCAATATACGCGAGGCTTTCAGACATGAAACGCTGCAAGCTGAGCTCGCAATGTAAGTCTTGCACTGCGCTGATGATTGTTTTGACACCTAACTAAATATGCACAGGATATCGCGCTACACGAACCTTGCCGATACTGAGCCACTCTCACACACCAACCTCGCTGCTGAGCAGATCAACCCCGCCGAGGATATCGGCCCCGAGCTCGCACACTCCCCTACCGCGTCAATGCGAACCAACCCTTCGAACACCAATGCTGAGGCCCACAAGCTGTTTGCCAACCTTCCTCCTACCGCGGTTCCTCATATAAAGCAGCCCGGCAAGACCGGAAAGTCACACATGTATCCTTCCGCAAGCACTCACGATCTAGTTTCCCAATACAAAGAAGCCGATCGCGCAGCTTCGTCCCGCGAGGCCTCGACCCTGAAGCCACAGCACAAATCGGGCAGGTCCTCTTCTATGGTCATTGCGACGCCCAGCACGGTGCCCATGCCTAAGCCGATCATCGGTCCTCCGTTAAGCCCTCAGCAGAGCGTTTCTAGCGCGCCGTCGGGACCGAGGCTGGATGGTGGGGAGCCAAGGCTTTTCCCTGGTGTGGTGAGCAGGCATCGCAGGAGCAGTGCACAGAGGCCCAGCAGCGGAAGCTTTTCCCAGCAAGGCATCAAGGGAACCGAGGACAGCCTGACTGGGTTGAAGAGGAGTGTGGTTTTTCCTCCGGATGGAGACAGCGTGGTTGAGGAATCGGTTGAGGAGAGTGATGACGAGTAGGATGTGTGGGAGCTGTGGAAGGGGAGGAGGATGTATTGATGTGTTGATTACTATAGAGGGCCCAGAAAATCCATACTTGTACGCGGGGCATGGCGTGCGTAGATTGGCCGGCATTGTTTGGACATACGTTGGGTCCGCGGGAGTCGCGGGACTTGATAAGGCGTTGGATCGAATTGTTGAATGTCACAAACTTTCCACTCTGCAGGCTCTGAATGGTTGAAATCAAAGATATCACAAGACGATGTTGAAGCTAATATGGCTAATTTGACGAAGGACTGTAGGAATCACGTTACATGAAGTGAAGCGCCTCGACAAAGAACGTCAACTCCTACTAGATTCTATGGTTATGTTAGATGATGGTTGTGATATGATCCGGACAACAGGTATCATCGCGTCATGTCCACCAAACATCGTACTTCACAAGACCTCAAACACAGCATTCCGTTTGATGGACGAAGTCCCGAAAGAGAATCTGCGAACGTCAAGGCGCTTCCGTCACGAAAGTCCGGAAAACGGAGCACAGGGAGAGGAGTCGATTCGAGTAGGCTGCAGGATCCCGAGGCCTAGTCGTGAATGGGTCCGCTTCAACCTCACAGGTAGCTAGCTACTGTGCGGACTTCCTTCGACTTCCCCTCGCGACGTGGGTCAGGTCTGCTGGTATTCCTCTCGCAAGCGATTGCGGATTTAACGTACGTCGAGGACCTGGGACGTCAGGCCTGGACTAGCACCCAGCCAGCCAGACAGACTCGCAGTCCTGGCTTGCTTCGACGGCCTCGAAGTTGGGATTGAGAGTTGCTTCAGTCCAGACAGACACGCGGTCCTGGCCTGCTTCGATGGTCTCGGATGCCATGTAGGCCGGGACTGGCTTGCTTGGACGACGGCGAGACTTGGATCAAGACTTGCTTCGATCCGGAAAAAAACATGTAGTCGTGGCTTAGTTCGACGGCCTTGGGAGACTGGGTCGGAACTTGGGTCCAGCCAGATAGAAGTGCGGTCCAGGCTCGCTCAAACAGCCATGGAGTTGGGTCAAGACTTGCTTTCAGCCAGGTAACGTTAGACATGCAGTCCTGGCTTGCTTCGACAGCCTTGTAGGTGGGGTCGAGACTCGTCCCAATCCAGACACACACACAGTCGTGGTTCGCTTCAACAGCCTCTGAGGTTAGCTCGAGAACTGCTTCGATCCGGATAGACACATCGTTCTGGCTTGCTTTGACAGCCTTGGACGTTAGGGTGGGACTTGCTCCAGTCCAGATGGAAATGCATCCTGGCTTGCTTCAACGGCCACCACCATTTGCAGCAGACCTTCTTAAAGACTCCACGATGATAGTGAAAGTTGCCGCCCCAATTGTAATTTGGTACATGTCCACTGCTCCATCCCTAACCAGATATATAGTGAAGAGATACAATCGAGATTCAAACGATGGTGCAATGCTACAAAAACCACACTCAACCCCCGAGTACCGACCCGCGGTGCTCAATCTTCGTCTTTCTCAGCACCTGAGACGCCAAGTTCTTCAAGCTCCCGCTGCTCAGCAGCTCCAAAACCTGCAAATTCGCCTGCAACTCCCTCGTGATCCAGTTCCTCAACTCAATCGCGTTGAGGGAATCGAGACCGTACGTGGTCACGCTGCGCGCGGCGTCCATGTCCTCGAGCGGGACCATGAGGATGGCAGAGAGCTTTTCGAGGATGCCGTTGCTGACAATTTCGAGGGCTTCGTCGGCGGACTGCGCTTGTCGGAGTGCCTGGCTGACGGTCAGCGATGGACCGGATGATGTGCCGGATTGGGGTCCTGTGGCGAGGGCTGCGTTGCGAAGATGGGTGAACTTGGCGTCGCTGGCGTAGTAGGGAAGTGGTGCCGATGGGTCGATATGGAGACCGGTCAAGCAGTGGCTGTTGCAGGCGTTGGCCATCGGCCCGCTGATGGCCGCCCCGATGATTGCTAGGACTTCGGATTCGTTGAGTGTGTCGCCAGATAGGTTCTGAAGGATTTCATTCGACCTGGCGGCATTCTCGGCGAGATAGCCAACTCCTTCGACGGCGGTCAAGTCGACGGACGAGCCGGGAAGCCCTTTGCGGAGCCTGTATTGGACGAAGGCGTCGAGAAAGGTATTGGCGGCGGCGTAAGCTGCTTGGCCGCGGTTTCCTATCACACCAGCCGCAGACGATAGGACCGTGAAGAAGTCCAATGGGGTACCCAGCAGAGCGTTGTGGATATTCCAAGCACCAGAAACCTTGGGCCGAATGACGGTCTCATAGTCCTCGAAAGTCATCTTCTCGAACAGGACATCCTGCCACATGTAAGCGAACTTCCAACACGATCTTCGTAACCTGGTCCATACCTTCAGTACCATAGCGGCGTGGATGACTCCACGAATTGGAGGCATCGTCTCGGCGCAATCCCTCACCATCATCTCTACGTCGCGCGAGTCGGCAATATCGCATGCTTTGACGATGATATGTGCCCCTTGAGTTCTGGCATCATGAATGGCTTTGCCGACTTCACCATCTGTCTTCCCACTGCGCGACGACAAGATAACATGTTTCGCTCCTTTCCGCAACATCCAGGCTGCAATACTGCGGCCCAACCCACCAGTACCACCAACAATGAGATAAGAAGCGTCGGGGCGGACTAGATTGGTTTTTGGGTGCGTAGCCTGGATGCATTAATTCGCCGTCGAACTGGATTTCGTACAAGGACTCCTTACCTTGACCTGTTCTCCAGCCTTTGGCACAATGACCAGCTTCCCCGTAATTTTCCCACTCTGCAAAGCACGGAAAGCCTCCTCCAACTGGGAAATCCCGAGGACAGCTATGGGCTGAATCGGCTTTATGATACCAAACTCGAGGAGTTTCATGACGGATTCGAGGACCGACCGGGTTATCTGTGGTCGCTCAGCGGCCAGCACCGTCAGGTCGACGGAGGAAAAAGTCGCATTTTTGTCGAAGTTTGCCATTTCCAACCGCGTGTTGGAGGTAATATCCCGCTTTCCGATCTCGATGAATCGTCCGAAATGTCCAAGGCAGTCCCAAGTTTCCCGCAGGAAGTCCCCTGCCAACGAATTGAGAACGACATCTACACCTTGACCGTTAGTGGCTCGTCTGAGCGCACGTCCGAAAGAAGTGTTGCGACTGTAGTATATGTGGTCTTCTGGGATATCGTATGCCTCCATGATCACGCGCTTCTTCTCTGCGCTCCCCACAGTGGCAAAGATTTCTGCGCCGACCATCTTGGCAAGCTGGATGGCCGCTTGACCAACACCGCCAGCGGCAGCATGGATCAGCACACGTTCGCCTTTTCGTAAGCGACCCAGTTCAAATAGCCCATAGTAGGCCGTGCAGTAGACGACAGGGACGGAAGCTGCGATGGGGAAGCTGATATCGTCTCGTAATTTGACGGCACTCGTAGCTCGACAAGTGGTGAACGTGCTGTATCCACCTTCAGACATGGCGCAAACACGATCACCGATGGCGAAATCGGAGACACCGCGACCGAGACGAGACACAACCCCACTGCATTCGAATCCGAGATATGATCCAGAAAGTTGGCCCATCGCAATGACGACGTCTTTGAAGTTCATGCCTGTGGCTGCAACTTGAATCTCGATCTCGTTGTCGCCAAGATTGGACCTCTGGCCATCCTCGAAATAGAGCGAATCCAATGCTCCAGGGTTTTCGATGGAAAGCTTGAGGGATCGGTCTTTCTGAGAGAAGCTTTGGTGGTAAGGAGCAGCGTTTCCGGTCTCCTTGTGGATGAAGTCGTTTGTATCCGGATCCGCAATAATGCGAGGTACAATCAGTTTTCCGTCATGCTCAGCGTACTCCATATCTGCATCGGTGGTTTCCTGCGATACTGTGGTCCGCTCCAACACCTCGGCAATCAAGGCAGCCTGGCTAGCAACGTCCAGCTGTGAATCTGGATCAAGATCAACCGTAACAGCCCTGGTGACAGTTTCAGAGCGAACGGTTCTGAGCAGCCCGAGTGCCATATTGCTTTCTGGGTTCGTGCTCTTTTTGTAAGCCCCTTTAGTGACCCAAATGACAGCAACGGAGGTCGTAAGAATCCTCTGAACGTGGTAGAATGCATCTGCGTTTGTGCTAGCCAGGAGAGAGCTGTCAAGCTCGGAAAGAACGACAGAAATGCTGTTTGCAGCATTGGCCCCACCCAAAGTACTCAATGAAGGGCAATGTCCTGTATTCGTCTCGATCAAATTGCTCAATTGAGAGATGAAGGGGTCAGTTTCAGACCGATCTGAGATCAGCACAATTGCTGGACTGGACTGATGTGGGCGCTTCGCAGTGCTACTACCAATGGAACCATTCACACCGTGGAGAAGCTTCGCAACAGGATTTAGATGAGCTTCGTTGATGCGCTCATTGCTCTGCGAAGCATGATCGTAATTTCCATTGGTGATAGTGTTGAGGTCTGGGCCATGGCCGGAGGCGCCGTTCACGAGCTCGCTTCTGTCATCGACTTGCTCCCAGTCAATCTTGAAGCAGAGTTGACGTGGTGATCTGGGCATGAGATCTTCAACTTTGAGTGGTCTCAGTGTCATGCCTTCGACTGAAATGCAGGCTTCAGTGGCATCCGGACTGGTCATCCCGATGGAGTTGAAATCAGTTGACCTGGGAGAGCCAAAATCGGGGGAACCGGATGCAAAGGCATAGAATTTTGGTGACTTGGAGATGCTAGCGAGCAAGTCCAGTTGCCTGATGGCGGAAGGCATGTACAATGTCTTCATCCCTGAACGGCCGGCTCCGAGTATGGCAAACGCCAGTTGAAGGTAGCGATCCAAGACGGCAGGATGCGCAATGTATGGAGATTCATACTGAAATGGCATCACGGCAGCCGTATCAGGTACAGAGATTGTTGTGACGGCTTCGCTATCGGATACTCTTATGGTATCCGTGTTCTGGAAGGTCTGACCGTACGTGGCGCCAGTATTATGTGCGCTCTTGTAGAATGCTTCGGGCGAGACCTCGTGTTTGCAGTTCTCCGAAGCCTTGGTAAATCGACTTGAGAGATTCGAGCGAGCGTCCTTCGAGGTAGTGACGACGTTGGAATCATCTCCACTTCGAACACCTACAAGGCCGCGGCAATGCTCTGTCCAACCTTTGTTCGTCGCCCAGGAGCAGACACGAAACTCGTCCCACACATCTGAATAAGATCGGGTTCCTTCAGCGTACGGACCAAGGGTGGTAGTAATCTTGTATTCTTCGCCGTCATCCAGCAGGAGTGGCATTGATACTTGGAGATGACGCACGCTGAACCTGTCAAAGCTTACGTCCCTGAGTCTGGCGCGTTGTGCGGCTGCCTCAAAAGCCATGCAGATGAAACCGGTGATTGGAAAGGTGGTGAGAGACTGCATTTTGTGGTCACGTAGCCACGGCAAGTCGTCTGTTCGAATGATGTTCCGCCATGTTGGTTCGATATTGGTGGACCAGTCCGCAAGCTTCCCCAGTAGATCATGGCGCGGAAACATTTCCTGTCGGTGTTGCATGTCGATACGAGATTGATGATTGTACCTTTGGTGCGACCAAGGATACGGCGTGAGTTCCGCAAGTAGGACCGGTGCCTTTGACTCGTATTTGGAGAAGTTGACTTTCCCAAAATCAAGAGACTGGCCTTTCATATAGACCTTTGCGGCAAGGTCCATGACAGAAACTGTCGCGTCTTTTCCTCTGACCAGAGAAGGCATGTAAGTGATCTTGCTTGCTTCTTTCCCCAACGCCTTGAGCGACTGTTTTACGGGACCCTCCAACGCCGAATGAGGTCCAATTTCAATGAGTACGTCGGGCTTGTCGTTGGTACAGAGCGCAGCTAGCGAGATAGAGAACTTCACGGGACAGACAAGATTGTCCACCCAATACGAAATGTCGATTTCCTTGCCCTCTATCAACCTTCCACGCAATGAAGAGTAGAACTCCGCGTTTTGTGCAGATAGCGGTTTTATATCCTTGATAGCGCGGCGGTAGAAATCGGCAACGCGTTCCATATGGTGGGAGTGGTATGCAACATCGACGCGAAGTTTGCGGTTGAACCACTGATTCTTCTCAATTTCGGCGACAAGCTCATCGATGGCTTCTTCATCTCCTGAGATGGTACTGGAGCTCGGAGAGTTCTCGCAAGCAACAACAGCCTTGCCTCTCCGCAGCATCTTTGTGAGTGGTCTCAACTCGTCAGGTCCTGCACCCACTGCCAACATCCCGCCTGCAGCATCTGGGTACTGTGACTTGAGCTCAAGAACAGCCTGGCCTCTGTAGTATGCGATGGCCATGCTAGATTCGATTGAAAGCAAGCCTGCAGCATAGGCAGCGCCGATTTCTCCGCTGGAGTGACCAATCACGGAAGAGGGCTGGATGGACCAAGATTTCAGCAGATCTGTCAATGCCAGTTGGATGGCAGTGCAGACAGGCTGACTGAGGTGAGCTTTGTCGATCTGTGATGCTTCTTTTTCCAGTGAAAGCTCTTTCACAATCGAAAAATCTGATCCGAGAGCTCTCAGGCAATTGTCCGCGGCTTGGATAGTAGAGGCAAACACAGGATGGGAATCCATGAGCTCACGACCCATGGCATGCCACTGCGCACCCTGCCCAGTGAAGACAAAGCCGATTCTGGGTGCCTTAGATGCTCTGCTTGGCTTGACCTGAGTATCATTGAGAGTGAACCCAAGCTCACTTGAAGACGAAGCAACAACAGCAACTCTCCATAGCAGATGCGACCGACGCTGGCCGAGAGTGTATGCCAAATTCTGCATTTGCGACTTCTGAAACACCTCAGGATGCTGCTCCAGGAAGATAGTGAGGCCATTCATGATCTTTTTGGCAGCTTCCTCATCGTTCGCTGAGAGCACGAAAAGCTTTGGTTGTATAATCCCGCTCTCCTTGGCTGCTGGAGCAGTAGAGGAAGTGATCGGTGCACGCTCAAGCACAGCATGTGCATTTGAGCCGCCGAATCCAAAATTGTTGATGCTGATGAACTTCTTATCCGCTGGCCATGGTCTTTGAGTGGTTGGAACCTGGACACTGCAGTCAGTACGAGGAGACTATTCAGTGATGCCAGAATACGCACCTTGATGTTCCATTCTCCCATCGGAATCGCTTCATTCGCCTTTTCAAAATTCGTGTTGGGCAATATAAACCCATTTTCGAGCATCAAGGCAGCCTTGATGACAGCTATAACTCCGCTAGCATTCTCCAAATGTCCAACATTCGTCTTGACAGAGCCAAAGTAGAGAGGCTTCCTTGCCGTTCGACCTTCTCCAAAGACTTTGTAGATGGCGGAAGCTTCGATCGGATCGCCAACTTTGGTGCCCGTGCCATGGGCTTCGACAAAACCAGTGTCTTTGGGATCGATGCGAGCTTGGCCGTAGACTTGGCGCATCAGTTGTTCCTGCGCTTCACCATTGGGGTTGGAAATGCCTCGAGAGAATTAGTGAGTTGCAAGCGGCTTGTCTCCATTCTAACTTACCGAGTGTCTTGCCATCTTGATTGACTCCAGTATTGACAATCACGGAGCGAATGTTGTCGTTATCGCTCAGCGCCTGGTTGAGAGGCTTCAAGATAACACAGCCAGCACCCTCTCCACGAGCAAAACCGGATTTCGCCCTGTGATCAAAAGCGTATGTCACGCCTTGCTCCGACAGCAATCTTCGTATGTCAGCATATACTACATCCCAAATGTTGAGGACACAGGGATTTACCTCGACAATGACATGGAAACAAACTCGTCAGCGAGAATGTTTAGGTGACAAGCCGCGACGATGGCCTGTGTTGATTCTCCGGAACGTATGCTCTGGACTGCCTGGTGAAGAGCGTAGAGACTGGATGAGCAGGCCGTGTCCACGGTATGGCACGGACCTCGTAGATCAAAGTAATAGGAAATCCTTCCTGCAAGGATTGAGGCATGGTTACCAGTCACGTCGAACATTGGAGTGGTATCGATATCGCGGCAGTTCTTGAGTTTGTAGTCACTTGGAGATCCACCAACGAACACACCAATATTCTTCCCAATGATGGATTCTTTTGGCATGCCGGAGTTTTCCAATGCCTCGTAGACGCACTCGAGCAACATGCGCTGCTGGGGATCTGTGGACAAACATGAGCCTCCTGGATACATCGTCCTGTTAACTCAACTGATTGCTCACCCATTGAAATGGCCTCGGCAGCTGTCGAGTTGAAGAACGGCGCATCGAACTCGTAAATATCCTGGTTAAGAAAGTAGCCGCCGGTAGCATTGGTGCAGCCCTTCTTCTCGGGATTGGGGTGATAATAGGCATCTTCATTGAAGCGATCTTTCGGGATTGGTCTCCAACCACTTCGTGCCCTAGACATCAATCTCCAGAATTCCTCCAAAGTAGAGACGTCTCCAGGTAATCGGCAGCTCATGCCAACGATGGCGATGGGCATCGGCTGGTCGCTCGACTGGTCCGTAGAAGTCATTTCTGCTGCAGAACTTTGACTGGAAGAGAACGAATAATTTTGAAATGAATGAATTTGATTGCCAACAGAAGCCAGCTGTTGGGTGATCCAAGGGTTTGAACTTCGTCTTTGGAATCTTGCTTTCTATTTTATACTTCAAGAGCCGGTCAAAAAGCCCACCATCTGCTAGGTAGTTTTCGGAAAGAAAGCAAACGACACAGATTAGAACTTGTTATGTGGCTTGCTTGTGGCATGCTATCGAACAAAATGTGATCATTATCAAAGTTGAGACCTGATTACCTCCTGGAAGATCCAATCTGTGTGCTACCACTTACTTTCTAAAGGTCTATAGGCGAGACGGAAGTAGCAGACCATTGTCCGTACAATTGATGCTACTGCCAGAGCGAAACCCGAGCTCAGAGGTGTCCGCGGAGAGATTGGCCGGAGTTAGATTATTCTGATAGCCCGGTGCAGAAGTATGAACGTGCTCCCAGGATCCAAATTCCGTTGAGTAGCACAGGAATATACGACCCACGAGCGTAGTATCCGGATTCGTTTCGATCCAGTGTGTACCAAGATTGATATGTTGAAAAAGCAAAGCTTGATCCCTCGGATGACCTCGGTCCGTCGTGTTGATGAAGCGGGCCGAGCTTCACATGCTTTCGAAACGGCATGATAACTGCATGTAGAGTACCGCATACTGTTTTCTGTCAATGTCGGATCAATTGAGTGACAGGCGTACGCCAAATAATTAGAAAGGTCCAACATGTGATGTATCCGAACCACGCGCCCCATGAAGCTGGAGTGAACAGAGTCGAAGGTTTTCAAGGGAGATGTCCGAGTTGTTGTTAACATCAATCAACCGGAGTTGCAGTATCAAAGTTCTCAGACTTTTTGAAACCGTTCGCCGAGAACGGGTCCACTACAATGTTTTGTCTTGCGTCAATGATCACGGACAGTGAACAAGCTCACCGCTTTTGGAAAGCTCCTGGGGCTGCACATAAAGTCAGAGGTAACTCAGATTTCTTCCTCCGCCACAACCACTGCATTGTCGACACATTTGACGCATCATGAAGTTCTTGTGCCTCCCCGGCTCTTATGGCAGCGCCCAGAACTTCAAAGTCCAGCTAGGTATGCGAAGTCGACGTCTCATCTCCGTGCAGTAGTCGAGTGCTCACAATCTCGCAAGGCCCTTTTGCAGATGGAATTTCGAGTAGCTGCAAAGCCTCTTTCAAATGGACTCAAGGCAACCACAGAGCGGAACCACCTGAAGGCTTTGAGGACTACTTTGGCCCTGGGCCGCTATACCGCTTTGTCGACTTTGACGGCATTGAGGGGTTTGATAGCATACAGGAGAAAATCCGAGACTTCCCGGACGGCCACGGAGCAGAAGACACTTTACGGACGTTGATAGGAGACGGGACGGAAGCAATCGCCGCCAACAACAACGTCCGGGAGGCGATTGATGACATTTTCCGGCAGATCGATGAAGATCCAGAGATCGAAGGTGTTTTGGGTTATTCGGAGGGTGCCACCATCGCGGCTACGTTGGTTTTGGAGGAGCGTCGGAGACTCGAGGAGCAAGAGGTGCCCAGAAGGATCAAGGTCAGTGCGATACTCAGGTCGCCTCATAGCCAGCCTAACGTTTCCCAGTGTGCCATATTCGTAGCCGGATGGCCGCCTCTCAGCATCACTTCGGACGGGGTGAGAACGCTGCTTGCGGATGAGTGCGAAGATGTGGTGGACATCCCCACCTGCCACATTGTTGGCTGCAACGACCCATACATCGTAGGCTCGACTGCGCTATACAACATGTGTGACGAAGATACCGCCGAGCTCGTTGATCACGGGCGAGGACATGTCGTCCCGAGAGACCCTCGGACGATTGGGGAGCTTGGGGAAGCGATTAGCCGATTGATCGGGAGAGCGAGTACCTGATGATGGCGCCGGGATTTTTGAAGGCATCGCATCGCGTAAATTGAGCGCAATCATCTGAGATGCTTCATCTGACAGATTGAGGTGATGGTCATGCGAGGTTGTGAGGTTCGAGTTAGGTTTGGCGAGTGCCAAGGATCTCCCGTCATCGACCGTGCCAGGTACTCCAACTACATAGTGACGGTGGGGCAGCGCATGAGCGCAACAACATGATCATGCGACTCCAATCCATTCAGCCTTTTTTCGTATCAAGGGTATCTATCAGCTTTGTCGTGCGTGTCATGAGAAACCGGTCTCCACACGCTCCTCATACACTTTCAGCTATGCAAATCATGGCTCGAAGCCGCCCGACCAAGAAACCAGTATGTGCCTTTTATCCAACCCTATAATCCCAAGGCGCTGTGCCGTATGTATAAGAAGTTCACCAAGCCAATCATCCCCGACCTTGAGCTGCTGCTCAGGCTACCATGCAGTCTGTGCCGCGACGGTTCTAGATACCAAACCTGTGGTAATCTTTCTTTTTATGAGCGGCCAGATGCGCCGCGTGCCTGCCCGGAAGCTTTGCGGGCGCAGTTGCGGTGAATGTCTCGTAAGACGTGACGTAATCTGTGACCATGGTAGGAGGCGCCGAGATGGTAGAAGTGACGTATTCGAGATCCGTGACCATGACCTCGGCATCAGCATCAGCAGCGTCGACTTTGTCGGCAGGGGTGTAGGCAGGGGTGTAGGCAGGGGTGTAGGCAGGGGTGTAGGCAGGCGGGTTGTAGTGGTGATGGTAGTGAGGCGTGTAGCTTCCAATCGGCGCTGTTACTGCGCCGGATCCCGTCGGGTAACCGCCGTAGGTATCGTTGCCGGCTGGGTAGGGCACGGGGCTGCCTGATACCGGGGTGGCCGCAATCGACTTTGTGGAGATGGCAAAGGTCGACGGGGAAGGAGTGGCGTACGAAAGCTCAGGAGCCTCGGCAGGGGTGGAGTACGCTTCAGTAGTAGGGAGAACCTCTGAAAGGATGGAGTTTACCGGGGAGAGGATTGAGTTGATAGCGTTCGAGGGAGTGACAGCAGCAGGGGTCGAGGCGGCATAAGCTGCACTCGAGCTGCTCGAGTCATCGCCGACTTGGTAGACCTTCAAGGAGTTGATAGTCCAGTAAGCGTCAGTGAAGGCGCTTGGGTTGCTCTCAACATAGGCATCGCAACTGTCGGACATGGCGGCGCAGGTGGAGTCGGAGCTCCAGGCACTTCCAGCCCATGAACCGCAGAAAGTCAGATCGAAGACGATCTGGAGGTCCTGGAAGTGCTCGGCAATGTCGCATCCACTGTTGAACGAAGCGCGAGGCTGACCCCATGATGTCGGGTCCGGATTGCCGCTGGTGATATCGGATGGTATCGAGGATCGGGAGAAGAACCAGATGCTGATGGCATTGTTGTCTGGGTCGATCTCCGTGGCAAAGACACCGCCCTTGTTCTCGTTGAAGCCAGAGTAGGTGAACTCGTCGGTGTCGGAAATCCCACAGCCAGCGTTCTCGTCCTGACCGGCAGCGTTGACGAAACAGTTGTCAGTGCTCATTGTTCCAGCAAAGCCGCTGCTGGAGCCGATCTCGCAACCGGAGGAAGTGTGAAGGGTCATGGAGTTGGTGCTTTGCGTGTTCGCTCCCTCCATGATGTCGATTTCGCCGGCAGAAGGCCAGTTGGGCCCGACCATCCAGAAGGCAGGCCCTATTCCCAGGTCAGGATAATGGCAACAGTCGAGCGGTGCAGGAATACTCACAGGTACCACAGATGCCTCCGGGGAAATGCTCGAGGTCGAGAATTACCAGGCCCTCGTTGTATGACTTGTTGCTAGTGATGCGCACACTAGGACGGCCATTCGGAGCTTCATTGGTGTGGTCAGTGCCAATATAGACACTACCGCCACTGGTGTCGATGAGGCCGGAGCTGTTGGCGACGTCGGCGGACACATAGTCGACGAAGCCCTGAGTGGGATCGGTCTGGTCGAAGAAGGAGAATTGGTCGAAGAAGTTGGAGGGGTCGTAAGTGTCATGCACAACATAGCCAGCTATGCTGAGGTGGACGAGGGTAAGGGCGGAAAGGACGGTGGACAGCATGATGGCGAAAGGAGGGACAGTGCACAGCACTAGCAGCAAAAGAGCGAGAGAAAGGAATGTAAAGTTGATGGAGAGATCAACGGGCACGTCAACGGGCTAGAGAGAAGAAGCCGGTCTGGGGTGCGGCGGGCTGTTCTATATATCGGGCATAAGGGGGACCAGCAGCGGTGCAGCCGGGGTTGTGACTAGCAGAGCAGGAGAGCAGGAGAGCAGTCGGAACAGGCCCGTTTGTGGACTGGGGAGCGGTAGTTAGTCTTAAAGCCGCAGTCAGGGCCAGGGCGGCGCAGAGGGCCCATAGCTGAGGCTCGCCGTGTGCCGAGACAAGGATGCAAGGCTTGTTTCCTGAGATGCTGAGAAGACGGATGCCAGACGGATGCCAGATGGACGAATTTTCTGTTTGGCTGGGGCTGGGGCTGGGGCTGGGGGCTTGGAGCTGCCGGGGGCTTGGGGGCACGGAGGGAAGAGTGGGTGGTTAGCGGCGCAACGGACGAGATTGGCATGCAAGGTGGTGAGGGTGGTGAGGGTGGTGAGGGTGGTGAGGGTGATGAGGGTGATGGTGGGCAGCCAGTGGCAGGACGGATTGAGTGGCCATCTGTGGAGGGTTGACAGGCCTGGGGAGTTCTGGTGATGGTGGCGGTGGTGGTGGTGGTTGTGGTTGTGGTGGTGGTGCTTCAGCTGGTGGTGCCGCTGGTGGAGCTGGTGGTGGAGCTGGTGGTGGTGGTGGTGCCGCCGGTGCTGGTGGTGCCGCCGGTGCTGGTGCCGCTGGTGGAGCTGGTGGAGCAGCGGCCCCCAATGGGCGACGGGGGCTTGAAACGCGGCCACGCATGCCGGCAGCGGCGGCCGAGATACGGGGAGTACGGGGAGGCTCTGGCTGCCCAATGGAGAGCGAGATGCAAGCCTTGTCGTGCAGCAGCTGAAACCTGAAACGCCGCTGATCGCTGATTGGGCTGCAGAGCACAAACATTTGTTTCATCGACACGGCGGCGGCTGCCACTTGCTGCCGCTTGCTGCTGCCTGCTGCAGCTGCTTTTTGCTCCTTGCGCCGCCCGCCAGCCGCCACGGGGAGCTGCTGCCTGTGCTGCCTGTGCTGCCTGTGCTGCCTGTGCTGCCTGTGCTGCCTCTGCCGCCTCTGCTGCCTCTACTGCCTGTGCTGCCTCTGCACCTCTGCTGCCTCTGACACCTCTGCTGCCTCTCATACCTCTCCTCCCTCTGATACCTCTCCTCCCTCTGACACCTCTGCTGCCTCTCATACCTCTCCTCCCTCTGATACCTCTCCTCCCTCTGATACCTCTCCTCCCTCTGCTGCCCCGCCTCTGCCCTGTTGCTCCGCTGCTCATCCGTCTACCCGTCCGTCTGCCTATCCGTAGACTTAATCACCCCGGGACTGAGACAAACAAGCGGAGTCCCGATCTGAAAAGAAACCCCCGACCACTTCTGCAGGTCCGGAGATGAGATGAGTTACCTAGATCGTGAGCGCGCAGCCAACCGCGTCTTGATTCTGCCAGCTCACCATATCCACCCTTCTCGACTTGTTTGCTTCAGGGGCGGCCGCAAAAGTCGAATCGTCGGCGGCTTCAGGGCCTCGCAATTGTCCGCGCTTGTTCGACCGAGACGTGACCTGATGCCAAGTGCCAAAGCCTAAGTTAACGTTAAAACAACTCCCATATGTTGTTGACTGGACAAGTGACAGCCGTTGACAGCACCGCCTTTCCGTCTGTCTCTCCACTGCCTGACATATTTCACACTCGTTTGCAACAACAACAACAACACACACCCGTTGTCCTTCCGTGCTCCGTGCCTTCGCTTCCCGCTTCCCGCTCCCCAGGCCAACGTCAGTCCCGTCCCGTCCCTTGCCGTCCGTCAACGTCGCCAACATCCAACGCCCACATTCTTCCCTCCTGCCTCATCACCCCGCCTTACATCCATCATCCATCGCCCCGGCATGTGCATGTGCCCAAGAGATGGAATTTTAGAAATCACCCATGCGTCGTGCTTGTCACATGTCCCAGGTTACAGTCCCCCTCATGTCATACTGCACCAGGACCCTACATGCTGCGAGACAGACTGCACGTAATTTGGTGGCGGTGAGCTTGTGCAATCATTACGCTACGTGACCGGATCGGCTGAACCTGACAGCTTCCCACCGTACCTGCATCGGCACCCCGTTCGATACAGCTTTCTTGTGCAGCACGCTTTTACCATGCTTTCAGATATGAGCGCCCACGCCGCCTTGCCAGTTTTCCCCTTTCCCGTGACCCACTCTACATGCACCCAGAACGCCGCCATATGACGTGAACACCAAGAAACTTCCCTCTCTCTCTCGCCTTGCTTCACCCATCCAGGATACCGCTTTCCTTCAGACTGCGGAAGAGATCGGGCTCCAAGAATTTGCTGATGGTGACATCCTCGGCCAAGCCCTTCCTCCTCCTCGTCTTGAGCACAAAGTCCCTCGCCGTCGCTTGCGCCGACGCAGGCTCCAGCGGTCTGAGCTTGATGTCCTTGTCCAACGGATCGCCCGGGACAATCGACCACCTGTCGAACACGAGGGAAACGGTCGCCTGGCCTTGCGTGTGGATTCTGAGATCCGTCTCGAACCCGAAACTGTCAATCACTGGGATCAATCCCTTGACGTTGTACAGCGGCGTGCCCGCGATCGGTCCGTCCTGCAGAACGTGGCCTCTTCTTCTCGCAAGGACCGTGTACAGGCTGCTGACGGCGTCGGCGGGGCCAATCATGCTGCACGAGTACACGGGCTCCATCAGACGCGGGCTGGCCATGAGGAAACTCGAGTAGCACGCTCTCCTGGCCGTAGGAATGATCTGACCACCTCCGCGAAAAATCGGCTCCGGCGCGAGGTTGACGTCCATCAGACGGAACTTGGCGTTGCGAATCGGCTCTTCGCAAAGCGGGCCTTCGCGCGTCGCCCAGCTGAATCCTTGGCGGATCGTGTCGCGCACTGCCTTCAGGCTCTTCTGGTCCACGTCCGACGGCAGCGTATCGTTCTGTAGTACGTTCGGGCCCATGTCATCAGGCCCGAAAGCCCAGATGTTGCGGCTGGCGAGGAGGTCGTAGCCGTACTTCTCTTCAAAGAACTTCCCAACCTTGCGCACGGGATCCTTGATGCTGACACGACCGGCTTCGATGTCCTCTGCGATGCCCGGGTCGAGTGGCTCAGCTACCATGGTCAACTTGTTCTTCTTGTTTGGAGTAAGCGCGTAGCACTTGATCGCAGACGTTTCCACGACCGTCTCGCAGAATCGCGTGACAGGGTCCGACACCTTCAGCTCCATCTCGGCGTACAGGCGGCGCAGATCATGCAGAACGCAGTCCATGTAGAGTTCTCCAGTGCCGAGGACGACGTGTTCACCGGATTCTTCCACTTTGGTCGTGACGAGCGGGTAACTCTTGTTGATTTTGCGGAGGCCGTCAAGCATCTTGGGTAGTTCCGAAGGATTGATGGGCTCGACTGCTACCTTGAAGACTGATTCGAAGAAGTGCTTGATTGGCCGGAAAATGTATGCGTCTTCGTCTTCCGGAAGCTTAGGTGGCACGATGGTTGCTGTCTTGACTATCGAGTTATCGATGCCGCCAAGAAGAACCCAATTACCAGCAGGGACACCACTAGTAGGAACCGTGTATCTAGATTCGGAAATCCAGGTCTCGCCGATCGTGGCACTGACCATATCCTCCTCGTCCTCTATCGTAAATCCTTCGCCAAGCACCCTGACCTGGTCGCCAGGCTTAGCAATGCCACTCAGCACGCGACCAAGCGAATGGAAAGTCTTGGCATCTGCAGAGTTGAATAATTTGGTGACGTGAACAACCAGGGGCCCATCTTGATCGCAGGACTCCATGGAAGCGGCAGTCTTGGTGTCGAGTGGTCCGGTATAGTGTCTTTCCAGCATCCTTTTTGCACCTTCCCGCGGCGATGGCACATGCTCAACGATCATGTCAACGAACCCGTTCGCAGGGCCGAAGAACTGTTCACAGCAGAGCTTCAGCAACTGCCGCGCATCGGTCTTGTACTGCGACGGCTTGAGCTGGATCCCAAGCTGCGCCAAAGTTTCCTTGAGGTCTTCCGGGCTTTCGCTAATCGTATGCGAGTAAAGCTTGTAGATGGGCTCCAAAACCCAGTTGACAAACGAGCGTTTAGCTCCATCCTCGGTGGGTTTCCGCGTGAACTTGCGACTCCGCGGGTTGAAGAAGATGTCGCCCCATAAACGTTTGCTAAAGTCTTCTGCGTTGAGTCCGGAACCAGGGTAGCTGTCGGAGTACATCTTGGCGAAGGATGGAAGAGTGAAGCACCAGCCCATACTGCTGCAAGCGAATGCAACATTGCCCCTCTCGGGGCTTAACCGCCATTTCTCGCCTTGTCCAGGAATCGTGTTCTCGATAACTGTATTAACCTCCTCAATAACGTGTTTCAGCTTGAAGTAGGCATCGGCGGGTGGCAGTTTCAGTTCCAGAATTAATCGATCCATCTTGTTGACGACAAGGGTGAGAGGCAGACCCTCGAGCACAGCGTGCTTGATGATCTGCTCAGTATTCACCTGCACACCCTCGACCACATCGACCACCAAGACAACCCCGTCTGCCAGTCTAAGAGACGATGCGACCTCGTCTACGAAGTTGACGTGTCCAGGGGTGTCCAAGATGTTCAGCAGATGTGATTTGCCCTTCGTACTCTGGAGAACTAAGCTCATCGGCGCAGCCTTTATAGACAGCCCGCGCTCGCGCTCCAAGAGGTGTGTATCCGTATATCTCAGTTGCTCGTCCCTGCTCTTTCCCATTCTCTTATCCAGGCGACTTTGGATGTCGTGCGTCTCCATGACCAACATATCCATGAGCGCGGTTTTTCCATGATGCAAGTGTCCAGCGAGAGCCACATTTCTGATCTGGTCTGGGTAGTTCATCAGATCCGTCATGAAACCGCGGTCGAAATGAACCGGTGGAAGGTCCGCCTCCTCTACTGTGAACTTCTTCTGGACGACGGGCGCAATAATGGGCTGCGTCAATGGCTGTGAGTCCTCCTCTTGCACCATAGTTTCGACATCGGGGCCATAAGTTTGTTGCGCCGTGGGATAGTACTGCTTGTCCTCGTGCAGGACGACAGCGTTCGAAGGCCCCTCATCGTCCACTTCCATGAGCTGCTGGTCGTTCGCGACCTCGTCCTCGTCGGCCTCCTCATCGAACACGTAGGCATCGGCCGCCGCTGCGCCATGGTCGGATTCCTCATCGGACTCGGCCTCTCCAATGAAGTTTCCAAACCTGTCGCGTGTGTCAGCACGTGTTCAACCAGGGATAATTGTGCCTGATGTACTCGTCGTAGAGATCGTCCATGGCGGGCGCGTAGCGACTGGGTGCGATGAGTGGAGGGTGATGTTGCGCGTGGAGCTTGGAGCTGTTGGAGGTGTCGCCGGCGTCACAAAACTCTCGTCTTGGCGCGCGGCGGTCATCTCGTCCCGCCGCGGTTGGTCCGTTGGTGGGGACGAGGGGAGCTGTAGCTCCATTCTCATGCCACCTTTTTCTTTATTCCAGCTGCCAGACTACCTTCGCACCCTCTGATACCCTGATTTCTGTTCCAGACTGCCATATACCCACAACTACAATGTCTTCTCTCCCGCCAGTGTACATCGTTTCAGCCGCCCGCACGCCCACGGGACAGTTTCAGGGGTTCGTAGACCAGCTCCACCGAAAGCGCACGCGGGGACTGACACAAGAGGCAGCTCTCTGGGCAGCTTGAGCGCCGTTCAACTGGGCCAGCACGCTATCAAGGGTATGCGCTGCTTGCCGTCGCCGTTCGAGCTCCCCAAGCTGACAGCTTCATAGCTTCCGTCGAGCGCGCCGGCATCAAGGCTGAAGACGTCGAGGAGGTTTTCTTTGGCAATGTCCTCTCCGCCAAGTATGTTCCCGCACATAAACAAACACCTTTGTATGCATACTAAGTGTATGATGATAGCCTTGGCCAGAACCCCGCCCGCCAGTGCGCCCTCGGCGCGGGCCTGCCCGAGTCCACCGTCGCTACTACCGTGAACAAGGTCTGCGCATCCTCTATCAAGGCTATAATTTTGGGTGCCCAGACAATCATAACTGGCAACGCCGACATCGTCGTCGCCGGTGGTGCTGAGTCCATGTCCAATGTGCCGCACTATCTGCCCACCCTCCGCACTGGGGCCAAGTTCGGTAACCAGACGCTGGTCGACGGTGTGCTGAAGGACGGCCTGACGGACGTGTACAAGTCGGAGCACATGGGCGTTCAAGGCGAGGAATGTGCCCACGACCACGGTTTCAACCGCGAGCAGCAGGACGATTATGCCATTCGCAGCTACAAGAAGGCCCAGGCCGCTGCTGCGGCTGGCTGGTTCGGGGCTGAGATTGCTCCTATCGAGGTAAGCGGTGGCAGGGGCAAGCCCAATGTCACCGTCTCCGAGGATGACGAGCCCAAGAACGTGAGTATTATCCCCTTCAACCTTTTGCTCCGAGACTGCTAACAGACAACCCAGTTCAACGAATCCAAGACTCGCACCCTCCGCCCCAGCTTTATCCCCGGCTCAGGCACTGTGACCGCCGCCAATGCCTCCCCTCTTTCCGACGGCGCAGCCTCCCTTGTCCTCGTATCCGAGGCCGCCCTCAAGAAGCACAACTTGAAGCCCATTGGCAAGATCCTCGGCTGGGGTGACGCCGCGCAGAACCCTTCCAAGTTCACCACTGCCCCGGCGCTCGCCATGCCCAAGGCTCTCAAGCACGCCAACGTCGAGCTGAACGCCGTCGACGCTTTTGAGATCAACGAGGCTTTCTCCGTCGTTGCCCTCGCCAACATGAAGCTCCTGGGCCTGAGCGAGGAGAAGGTCAACCTTCACGGCGGAGCTGTCGCCCTTGGTCACCCGCTCGGAGCCAGTGGCGCACGCATTGTCACCACACTACTTGGCGTGTTGAGAGAGAAGAAGGGCAAGATCGGCTGCGTCGGCATCTGCAACGGTGGTGGCGGTGCCAGTGCTTTGGTCATTGAGAGCATGCAGTAGATGATGTAGATATTCGAAGTTAGAGGAAGGACATTATGATTGGTAGTCAAAAAAGACAAAAGGGCTGGTCGTGGCAATGCCTGGGTTATGAAACTAAAAAGTAGATATTTTTTGTAATGAATTGCCGCGAATAGCAGGCTCCATTGTCCATTCCATATTGCGAGCCTCCGTCTCTCGTTGTCCTTATCTTCGTGGCGTGCCATCATTTCTATGGAGGAATATGAACAAGCAGACTATAAACCGAAAATCCGACGGGGCCCTCTCCGTGCATCACGAGGCGAAGGGATTTCTTGGGGCGTATCGCTGGCATTCTTCGTGCCCAGATCGCGTTGCTTTAGGATTGAGAACGTTGAGAATGCCGGCTTACCTGTAGGCCGAAGAGGATGACGATCCGACCAACTAAACAGGAAAATCTGTGAGTAAAGAGTTCGTTCGCAGTGTTTTGAATGATTTCTACGCCTATTTTACAGTTCCGCCCATCCCAAACGAATATTGAAACAAGACATAATGATGAATCTCAGCAACAACATGAAGGAGTAAGTTTTCAGCCGGCGCTCCTAAGCTTGCCATGACTCGTGATTCTTCCGCGGATCTGGATTATGTGCCACGAGCCAGACAGGCATCTTGGCTGTATCCGTCACAAACATGATAAGACGAAATTATTCCGAACGCTCGCGAGAGTTGTCATATCTGCCAGAGCTCATGCTGAAGTCCACTCTCAGCTCGCGTCCATGAATCTGCTTGCGATCCAGCATAGCCTTGGCCTTCTCAGCGCTAGCAACATCGACGAAGTCGGCGTGAGCGAAGCCGCGAGGCTGGCCCGTGCGGCGATCGATGGCGACGCGAACATCGATGACGTTCCTGATCTCGCGGAACAGGTCGTTGAGATCCTTGTCGCTCATATCGAAAGACATGTTGCCAATGAAGAGGGTCTTGCTGGGGCCTTGGGGCCTCATCTTTAATCGTTCCTCTTTGGGGCCTCTGGGGCGATGGAACTGAACGGTAATGCGGCGACCCTCGAAGACACGCTGGTTCATGTTTTCAATGGCCTCGCTGGCTTCCGCCTGGCTCTCGTATTCGATGTAGCAGAAGCTAGAGATGGGTGATTAGTGTCAAGGATGTGGAGGAAAAGGCCTTTGCAGATACGTACCCTTTGCTGAGACCTCTCGCATCAGTGATGAGGCGCGATGACTTGATGTTACCGAAGCGCGCAAACTCCTTCCTAACTTGGTCCTCGCCGACCTCGAAGAAGAGGTTTCCAATGTAGAGGGTCCTCTTCACAGGGTCATCAGCACTCAACGCATCGGCGGTGGCGCCAATCGCGGAGTTGACAGTCTCCTTGACAGTCTGCGCAGCAGAGTCGACAGCATCGCCGACGGTAGGCTTCTGAGCCTCGGTGGATTGGTCCTCTACCTCAGCAGCCGCGGACGCATGCTCCTCCGTGGTATCATTCTGCTCCGCGGTCTCCTCCGTGGTGGTTGCCTCAGTCGGCTTGGCCTCATCACTGTTGAACCTCTTCTGTAGCGGAGAGACTATGCATTGCGGGCGAGCCTTGAAGGTCGAGGATGTGACGGTGGTGAAGGCACGGGGCTTGACGAGGAAGGAAGCGGACGGCGCCGAGCTGATGGCGCGGAGCGCAGAACGGCGGAGAAGATACCTGCAAGAGTCAATGGAGGGACACGCAATCGAACGGGGTGAGCATACATGATGAAAGGAGTATCGGGAGATTGGGAGAGAAGGAGGGTGAGAGTGGATGTACTTCGTCAGGTAGGGAAAAAAGTCGCCTCGCGATGTTAGTCGAGCGGTTCAAGTCAACGCTAAGCCGCATTGGTAAATCGAGACCTTCAACCATGCACTCTAATACTTTCAGCGTACTCAAACATTTGACCGCCGGGTTCAAGTTAGCCAAACGGTCTCGCGATTGCCGCGAGAAGAACGCTTCCTCATTTTCTATGCGCTGCGGTCGCAAGTGCGGATGAACCACGCAACAATCCTGCGGTCCTTCAGAGCCTATCTCACCCGACACCACTGCATAACACGTGACGGCTAGAAAAACGTCCGTTCAAGAGTGCCGTACTGCGCCCGTGGACCGCCTCCTCACTCCAGCATTTTCAAAGCCTGAACCAAACGCCATTGATGCATACTCCTCCGACCGGCTTCCCGTACCCATATGCCTGATCAAATGCCTCCTCGCCTCAGAATTCGAACCATTCCCGGAACTTGTCCACGTCCATGCCTGGACCAACCATGTCTCCTAGGTCCCTCCGGTCCATCTGGCTGAACACTCGCCGTAGAGTGTCGTACAGGTTGGTGCTCTGATTCTGGCTAATCATGCGTTCCAGCTCGCCATCGCTGACGCCATCTCCTACTACCTCCCGCGCTTTCTCACGGCCTTCGCGCTCGACCACTTTATGCATTGCCAATGCACCCAGCAGATGTTGCGCCGCCTCCTCAAAGCAGCCAATGTTGATACAGCTGACGCCGAGGTTGTATCGTGCCCTTACGAAATTCGGCCGCTGGGCAAGAGCATTTTCGTAGGCATCGATTGCCTCCTCGCTACGGCCAGAGTTTGCCAGGGTGGCACCCAGCCGATTCCAGAGCAAGTGGACCTGATCTTGCTGGTTCGTGGTGCCATCCTCAGTGCTTTCCAGAGCTGCGCCAAAGCAGTCGACAGCCTTATCATACTCTTCTGCACCGTAGAATAACACGCCGAGCCCAACTTGTACATCCGGGTCCATCTGCTCGCCGGATGGCGACATTTGAGCTGCGCGAATGAACAAGTCGGTTACCTTCTCGTGGAGCATGTTGCGGTCCGTGAAACCAACATCGGCAGGGGAAGAAAGACCTTCGACACCGATCAAAGACGGATATTTCGTGGCGATCCACCGCTCTAGTGTGCGGTAAGCGGTACTATCGTAACCTTCGTTTGTGTAAGATACGGCAAGGCCCATGAGAGCCTCAAGATTGGAGGGATCGATCTTGAGAGCCTGCTCAAGGGCCCGTATTGCTGGAGACTCCTTCTCATTCTGAGCTTGGGCTGCGCCGAGTTTCGTCCAGGCTTCAACGTGTTGGGGATCTTTCTGGACAGCCGCCTCAAACGCAAGGGCTGCCAGAGATAAGTTCCCGCCGTTTTGCAGTATTGCGAGGCCTTCGGAAAAAGGATCCGTGACTTCTTTGAACGGATTGGACTCTTCGAATAAGTAGTCTCCCATCTGCGGAACTCGAAGGCTGGGAAGGGTATTGTTGCCATCGAAGCTGTCCCACTGGTCCAAGTCGCCCATGTGTGCGAAGTTCTCTTCATCAACAAGCGCTCTAGCGTTTGCCGTCTCAGCTTGGATACCTCGCCATATGCTTTCGAAATCTCCAAACTCGTTGGTTTCGGAGAGGACTGACCTGTCAATACCGTTCAACTCCCGCTCCATCGCCGCATTTGCCTCGGCATCTAAAGCGTCCAAGTTTTGTTGCCCGGCCGACTCGAGCTGTGCGAATTCCGCTTCCCAGTCTTTCTCGTCCAGCTCAACCATCCGCCCTTTGCCCTTCAATTCCGAAACGGGTCGCTGAACATCGGTCGACTGAAATGGTCTCATGCCCATTCCCATGCCGCCCATGCCCATGCCCATGCCTAGTCCGCTCCTGCCCATGCCGTATCCCATTGGTCTCTGGTAACCCATGGGACTGGCTTCCCCGGAGACGGCGGTTGGACCCAGGTGCTGGAAGTTGTTGAACTCCGCGGTGCTGAAGCTTGCTGGCTGCTGATGCTGGAATGCAGGATTGACGTGTGCCGCTTCCATGCCCGGGTCGAACTCAGCAGCCCACCCTGGCGAGCCGTTTCTCTGTATATGCGAAGCTTGTTCGAGGTCCCTCCTCATCTGGTCCATGGCGAACGGCGAGGCGGGTATAGCGTTCTGTGGCAACTGATTGGATTCATGCATGAAGTCGTTGAGCATCTACAACGTTCTAAATCAGCTTTCTTCGTTCGAGCGCCTTTACGACATTGTGGTTCCCACTTCGCCTCCGCTACATGGGGTCAGCCATGATGCATACCTGTTCCTGGGGCCCTCCCAGGGCTTGATTCCTCATACCCTCCTGCATGCCGCCAGGCCCTCTCCCGACCAGGCGATCCCTTTGTAGCGACTTGTCATCTTGTACGTGCTTCGTGAACTGGCTGAGCGGGTTACCCGCGGTTGAGCATTCGGCGCCTCCGAGAAAGGACATGATTAGAAAGGCAGCGTAAGAATGGGTTGGTTTGCGGTAGTAATACAAGGGTCAAGGTGAGCTCAGTCGCTATGTGGCACGGATATATGGACAAGGAAAACAGCAGCGTGCGTTGGAAGTGAAGATGCGGAGAAGCCGAAGGCGTGGGGTTGATTTGTGATGCACTCGGCTTCCCGTAGATCGGGAGCTCGGCCAAACCATGTGTGTCTCCCGAAACCCGAGGCCCCGCTTTGAACTTGGACCCTGAGACCTTGGACCTGTGAGAGCTTCTTCTCACCAAGCGCAATTCGTCGTAGACAGTGTACGGCATCCACTTAGCAACGAATCTCTTTGGCGTCCTTCTGCAGACATCACTTACAGTGGTCTCCCTTTCCCCCTCAGACGTCTTTCAGCACCTCCAGTATCGGTTCAGGAGTCTTCTGGGATGCCGTATTGATAATGCAAAAGAAGTCAGAGCCTTCGCGAGCGTCATGCAATTGGCCTACGATGTGCTTCCCGTCGATCAAGGAGGCACTGTAGATATGTGAACTGTCGTTTACTAGAATCTAGGAAAATTCTGCCCTTGGATGTTACCTTTAATATTATTCTGATAGCTAGACTCTAAACTGAGTGGACATACCCGCGCTGGGAATGTCAAGTCACCTCCGAACTGGATTTCTTACTCACATCTCCATCCAAGAAAGAGTGTTGGTCAGTCATGATGGCAGTTCTCATGTTCGAAGTCCAGAACCGATCAGATCGTCCTACTCGTGAGGATATCTCGAAGCCTCTCTTATCTCGATGTAACATCAGTCTGCCCCACAGATGGTCCAGGATCAGAAGAGCATCGCGATTGTTCGCCCACTCTTGGCGACACTTTCATGCATCACTTGAGCGAGACGGAGGACTGCGCACTTTGAACGCAGTGATGTACACCCAATCTGTTCATCCGATAGGCAGATTAGCTCCCAATCGCAAAAGTCAGATAACAAGTGTAGAGACGCTCAGAATATATCAAAAGCCATGTCTGCAGATTGCTTCAGTCTGTTGTAATTTCTACTCATGTTCTGCATACTTCTACGTGTGCAGGCACCCTGATTTCTCCAATCAGCTGCGCCTATCTTTGTGCAAAATGACATTTCTTCGGGCCGCCTTCGCCTCTTCATATGGTAAGGCAAGGCCTAAGTTCTTCTTCTGGTATCCATCCGGTACCAGTGCAGCAGAGAAGCGACTTCTCCATAAGATTGACTTCTTTATACTTGTAAAGATACCTCTGTTCCCTTGAAGTTTTCCCAAGACGAGATCTAATGTCTGCTTACAGACGTATGCATGCCTTGGCTACTTCGCCAAATGGCTCGATCAGGCAAACCTCAGTAACGCATACGTGAGCGGCATGAAGGAAGACCTGGGCATGTACGGAACGCAATACAACGTCGCCACAACTTGCTTCCAGGTCGGCACGATATTGGGCGGAATACCGAGTAATTTGCTCCTTACCTGGATTCCTCCACGATATCTGCTCCCAGGCCAGGAGTTCATATGGGGAATCCTGACTATTGCGACGTTCAAGGTTTCTTCTTACAATCAGGTCAGTTCTTTGATCCAACGAATGACTCCTATCATGCGACATTGTCTAATATCAATGTAGCTCTACCCTCTCCGGTTCTTCATTGGCTTCCTCGAAGGCTCCTCATTTGTCGGGGTCCAATACGTGCTAGGATCATGGTACAAGCGCACTGAAATTGGCAAGCGGACCGCCATCTTCGCATGCGCAGCCTACCTCGGTACCATGTTCAGTGGCTACATTCAATCAGGTGTTCAAGCCTCCCTCGGTGGCCATCTGGGCATCGAGCCGTGGAGATGGGTGTTCATTATCGAGGGCATAATGACAATCGTGATTGGGATATACGGTGTCATTTTCTTTCCAGACACCCCCGAGAACACCAAAGCGTTTTACTTTACAGCTGCGGAGAAGAAACGCGCCATACAGCGTCTGGTGGAAGATGATCGGGAACCAAAGGGTGAATTCTCCTGGAACATCTTTCTACGTGTGGTCCAGAGCTGGCAGTTCTACGTCCTGTCCATTCTCTGGTGCTTCTGGAACACTACAGTCGGGAAAGTGGGCAACACAGTCGTAAGTACCCAATCTCGGTACTCAGTAACACTGAAGTCTTGACTTACACGCCTTCCAGATGCAACTGTACCTCAAATACGATACTGAGCATGAATGGACCGTCTACCAAATCAACAACATCCCCACTGCTATAAATGGTTTCAACATCGCCATGGTCCTTCTCCTAAACGTATACGTCGACGCCACGGGCCGTCGAATGAATGCCATAGCCCTGAACGTGGCCATCCTCATATTCGGTACTGCGTGTCTCGTGGCTTGGAACATCCCGCTCGGCCTACGAATCGTAGCGTACCTGTTCGCGGCGCTCGACGGCCCTCTATCTCCACTGTTTCTCTCGTGGGCGAACGTGCTCTGCGGTAACGACAAGCACGTAAGGGCACTGACGCTGGCTTTCATGAATAGTTTCGGCGCTGTGACGACGATGCTGATACAGCAATTCTTGTATCCGACAACGGAGGCGCCTCAGTACGTGAGAGGTTTTCGGGCGAGTCTGGCTTTTGTTTGCGCTATGGGGGCTTATGTTTTTGTGGTGAGGTGGTTTGAGTTGAGGACAATCAGGGAGAAAGATATGGATAGAGAGCGATGTTTCGAGGATGAAGATGTCGATACGACGGTAGTAATGGCCGCGCCGAAAGCCGAAACTAAGTAGTGAATACCGGAGGCAGGATTTTTCGAAAGCGAATAAGATTACCGGAATCCGGGTCATCACTCGGTGATCTCTTGTGGTAATGACTTATGGATCCCTACTTTGGCTTAGACTTTTGTGGTTTCTTTGGCAGCTTGGAGAATTCGAAAACCAACAATGAGACCTCTTTTTCAATCAAGGGGCTTTCGTGATCTGCAGGCCCAGAGAATATCCCTCCTCTCTCTCTCTTTCTTTCTCTTGAAAAGGGAAGCTCGTTTCTTCCGTTGAAAAGTTCTTCGCTTTTTGTGTCCAGCCTTCCGAAAGCAAGTGGGCCATAACACATGGATAGATTGCCATGGAGGTACACGCATGCAGATAGAGTTTGTCATGTAGTCATAAGCTTTCAATACTGAAAGGGACATGGAGTTAGTGTCGTCGCCATGGGCCCCTTATGTCATTCAATCAAGTCTTCATGCTCTCAAGTGTCTTCCACGGGTCGGTGTCTTGCGTGCTAGCGCTTGCTCTTGGATTGCTAGGTCGATCGAACATCAGGAAGTCGTGTTGAAATGGCCGAGGATCCTAGTGAGGCCTCATAGTCACTTGGATACGTAGGCAGGCAGACAGGATAACTTAGAAGCAGCTCTGGTTTGAAAAGCCGTAGTAGAAACCCAAACGATGTTGGTTATGAAATCAATCGAAGCGGCAGAATGCTCACCTGCTCTACGAGGGTCCCCGGATTATTCTCCATCGCTCGCATCGCTTACACCCGTGCTAGTCACAGCAACCGCAGGCGGCGTTGCCCCCAAGCTCTCCAATCCTCTAGCACCAGATGCCGAATCAACTCCATTCGCGGGCGTGCCCGGCCCTCCGCCCAGTCCCGCCTCGAGTCTCAGCTTCTCGTATTTCTCGCCCGTCTCTTTCAACTGCTGCTGTACCCAGCCTTCCCTCTGCGCGATATCCGCCTTCTCCGCCCTCACTTCCTCCAACCTCCTTATCTTGGATGCCCTAGCTTCCTCCATCTCCTTCAAGGATCCCCGCAATCGCGCCAGTACGCCGCTCAAGTCCGGTACGGGTGTTATCTTCGGCGGTGTGCGAGGTCTTTTCAGATCGTCATTTGTGGTCTTATCTCGCGACCCGTAAGTGCCTGCGCGCGTCTGGGCAGCGACGTAGGCTTCGTTTCGTTCTACTTCGGAATCGTCTTCTGAGGCCTCGTTCGCAGACCCGCCGCCTTCTGCCGATGCGATCATGTCGGCCATCTCAGCCCGCCTTTTGCGCTCAGCTTCGCGCTCAGCTTTGCGGCCGAGCAGGACTTTGCCGTCTTCGACATATTCATCGAAACCTTCTGCAATGTCTTCGTCGTCATGGACGAGCCGTGTCTCTGGGTATTTCTCTTTGAGTTCGGTGCGTAGGGCCACGTCTCGCGGCCTGTCGAGATCGTCGCTGTCAGAAGCGTCGTCTGGCTCGTCCCCGAGTGACATGAAGTCCTGCTCTTTCGCTAACCGCGCGCGACGTTCCTTCTTCTCGCGAATCTCGGCATCTGTAGGTATGGCTCCCGAGGACTCGTATCTGGAGCTGGCTAGGGACCCGAATTTTGCTGCTATGTCGATTGCCCCTCCGCTACTACGCTCCGTCTCTAGTTCTGTGTCCGTACCGAGATCCTTTGGTGTGGAAGGTGTCGAGTTGCGCAACTCAGCAAGATGGTCTTTGCTATAGCTTGGTCGGTCCTCATCCTCGTGTGTGCGGATAGGTATGCGATCGGACGGCAAGGAAGCTCTCAAGCCTTTGCGCTCGGCGTTCTTTTCCAGGGCTATGCGGCTAAGATTTGACTTCTTAGGTGTGAAAACGGCACCGCCATCTTCACCAGACGCAGGGCTGCTTTCGCCGGGGCCAAAGGAGAGGCGGAGAGAGGAGCGCTTTTTGGTCTTGGGTGTGCCGGCCGGTCGTTTTACTACGGGCTCTGTGAGGCGTATCAGCGGTCTAATTGCGCGCTGTCAGACTGGGCGTTTCTTTCGAGGATTTGGTAATTACTGACCTGGTGCATCTGCTCCCGAGCTTGCTGTGCCTGCATCATCATCGTCGTCTTGGCCGATCTTCCGGGGGACGCGCCGTGCGGCGCTGAACGACTTTTTCATTTTCGGATCCGGGCAATAGAGACGCAATGGATGGACAAGACTAGGCCGGTAATTGTATGGAGATTGGAGTAAGCTGTTGGCTCGATGTAGCCACTTTCGCGAAAGAGAGCGTGGAGATCAACGTAATGTTGCGCGCGACGCTGTTACGTAGGAAGAAAGCTGCGCGTGTCTGTAAAGATGGTGGTCTTATCGATTATCGTAATAACGCCGAGCTCAGGTCGGCCTCCCAATCAGAGATCTGGAGGATGTACGGCTAATCCCAAAGAGCTCCCAATAACCCGGTAATCTAGCCTCTGCACCCAAAACAACAACTCTAACAGCAACATAACACTTACCGCCGGCGCGCATCATCAAGCTCGCAACCTCGCCCAGAGCATTTTCGACCTCTCCATACAACACCACCAACCCACCGCAACCATGCCCCAAGCTCAGCCTGAGCTGAAGAAGGTACGCTGGGTCTTGCGCGCCTCAGCTTCTGCGCGCACATCCCAGTGCAGAATTGCATGCACTGACAGTTCTACAGTACCTCGACAAGAGACTATTCGTCCAGCTCAACGGCAGCCGTAAGGTCATCGGCGTCCTGCGTGGCTACGATGTACGTCCTCCTTCTCGTTCTATAATGGAGACTTGAGAAGCGCAATGGGATATGGGGTCGGCACTGCGCGCGGAAGGGAATATGCTAACGCGGGCATCAGGTCTTCTTGAACATCGTGCTGGACGACGCCATGGAGGAGAAGGCCAGTGGCGAGAAGGTCAGGATTGGCATGGTCGTATGTTTCTGTCCATCTGCAGTTACTTTGGTAATAGTCGCTAACGGAATGCGCAGGTCATCCGCGGAAACTCGGTCGTCATGCTGGAGGTATGTAGACTCCACGTCTTGAAGAGACATACAACACTCCACTCATTGAACATGACTGACATTACTCGCAATTATAGGCTCTCGAGAGGATCGGTGGCGAAGACAGAGGTGGCCAACGGTAGAGGACTTGACGGCGCGAATCAATCACGATACCAGCACGATGGACCAGCCGCATGCAAGCCATTAGTGCACACCAAATCAATCACCGCAGCCTGACCTCACGCACGTCCGGCACCAGAAAGGAAAGGAAATAGCAGGTCACCAAAGGGCCTGTTGAGAGTGCATACGGCGATGATGGAGGCGTTCATGAGGGTTCAAAAGAGCTGCAGGTAGGCAGCAGCAGCAGCAGCAGCAAGAAATACCACACAGATATTCAAACCCAGACTCTGTGCGATGCGACCATCATGACAACTGCATATTGGTTCTACAACTTCGCCTTCTGTGTCTTTACTCGTTGTACTAAGCTCCACGCCAGCTCGCCCATCGGCCGCATCTGCACGGCGTAGTCGCCGGCCTTGGCGCTGCTGGCTTGACGCAAAGCATATCGGGCGCAAATTCCTTGCATGATGATGGCGCCGCGATAGATGCCGAATGCCTCGCCCCAGGTCATGTCCGGCGTCGGATCCCAGCCAGCAACGTCCCGGTAGAGCGCAATGAGCTCCTGTTGCGAAGGGAGACCCTCTGTGCGCCCAGGAATGAATGCCGCATTTGCCTGGTTGCTCCCAGATTCGAATCTCCAGCTTTCACTGGCAGTGAGATAGGGCATGAGTAAGTTTGCAAGGTCAGAAAGTGGATGTCCAACGGTGGACATTTCCCAGCTGTGCGGATACTCGTCAGTCCAGATGGAATGGATATACTGCCAAAAGCCCAGCAGACTCACTCCAAGATGCCAATCACTCTAGGCTCCGTCTTGTGGAAAACAACGTTGTCAATCTTGTAGTCACCATGCACGAAACCGCTCCGATCTTTCGGCTGCGTCTTCGGATCGCGGAAGAACGCGACCATGTCATCGTAATGCGGGATCTTCCCGACCGCTTGCTTCGTGTCCACATCGACGGCCTTGGCCTGCGCTTCGGAGATGGTGGCAAAGGTCGCGAGCTGGCGGTTGTAGAAGCCCGAGGGCTTGCCGTACGACTCGAGGTTGACCGACTTGGGCGAGACGCGGTGGAACTTTGCGAGCGTGCGGATGGCATCGTGCCACCTGCGATGACCGGATCGAAGCCGTTAGTTATCACGGACTGCGGAGACGTAGGGAGTCGAGGGTGGTTGGGCGCGTACATCTCCCTCCGTTCGGCGACACTGACGCCCGGCAAGGCCGGATCCTCGAATATCCTTCCGTCCAGAAACTCCATGATGTAGAAGGGCGTGCCGACGACGCCTTCATCCTCGCACAAGCAGTATGTCTTTGGCACGGGGACGTCGGTCTTCTCGAGCGCATGGATGATGCGGTACTCGCGGTCTACTTTATGGGCTGTCTTCGACAACAGCTTCCCCGGCGGCTTTTTGCGCATGACATATTTGCGCCCCGTCTTATCTGTCAACTGGTAGGTAGGGTTGGACTGTCCGTAGCCAAACTAGAGCAGCAAATGTCAGGGCGGACTATGAAGTTTGGCGGGGCAGAATGTCTCCACCTGCTTGACGTCAAGAGGAACCTTGATGTCAGGGACATTGGCTTCGATGTATTTCTCTAGAGATGCGATGTCGATGGGTTGGCGAACGGCGCCGGCCATGATTGTAGATGTTTGAGCATCTCAGCTACCGGCGCCGTTGCGATGCTTTAGAGGTGGTGGTTCCCTTCGGACACTTGCCGCGTGCCGAGGTAGGCTTCCCCACAGAAGAGCGGAGTCTGGGGTTCGCCTTGGCACTGCAAGAGCACCTGGGCAGTCCCCATGAAATCCGAAACATCCGTACGGATGCAGTTCAGACATTTTTCCATTAATAAGTGAAAGACGGATTTTGAGCAAAAGCAGAGGCCAAGGGAAGCTTGAATTCACTTCAACTATCACGTAGGAGAAGAACATTGCAGAAGTTTGAGTAGATTCGATGGAGATGTTGAAACATTGACTGAAGAATCCACCACTTCCCACTGACCGGGAAATCCCCAACGAAGCCTGAAGCAAACGCACCAGAATTTGTACCGTGGGAGTCGCTACTTAGAACGCGTCATGGCCAATTCAATTGTCCCCTTGTGAGCTGCAAATTAGATTGATCATAATACCTTTCCGCGGAAGCGCTGGATGAAGTAGATTCTACTACACCTTCTGACGCATTGAAACTTTCTCCTGGCGTGGAAATCGCTCTCAGAGACTCCGACGAGATCCGAAGGCGAGGTCTTCGGCCAGTCTTCCGTTCCTGGCGTCGGAAGATCCATCTCGCTTTCCACTGGACCCATCGCATTACCATTGCCGTACCTTCAGTCACAAGACCTTCAAGTCACACGGGATCTGCATTCTCAGTGTTTCAGCTGACACATTTTGATGTTCTGCTGCTGGAATGTAGTTGTCTCCCCCAAATCCCGTGACAATGAGGGTAAGGGATTACTTCGGCCGTTCTCACTTTCCGGCCTGAGTCTGTTTGCTTCAATCATGCATTCTGCCGTGGATGTGAACACAGCAAACCACGTTGTCATATCACAGGAACGGCATGCCATAGGCCGCCCTGCAAAAGAGAGAACCGGAAATCTTCATCAATCCCCTTGCAAAGAGATTGATCTACTGTCCGAGCTTTGGGTGGGTCCGGCGGGGGGCCTGGTCAAAAGCAAAGTAAAAGAAAAGTTGCCAAAAATGATGGGAACCGGAGTTCTCTTGTGTTGATGACCACACCAGGGGTCGAACCTGGAATCTCTTGATATTCTACGTATCGTAGTCAAGCGCCTTGCCATTGGGCCATGCGGCCAGCTGTTAAGCTGTTGCTATGAAGCTACTGCTCGCTCATGGAGAAATTTCAGCTAGCTGCGTATATGACTAGTGTATGTTTTGGAGGAATCAAAGAAGCTATCGAGCTCTGTGGATCGTGATAGCTGAGTAAGGCATCAGGATCCGTCCTGCAATCCTGCTGGAACACAAGCGGATGACGATCGCTCTCTGGCATACTCATCTACCTACATAAGCGGCTATGTATACACGGGGGTACGAGAACGTACCAGCCGCCAGATGTCCGCGCGATGCTCGGGGAAGAGGAGGTGGTAGAAGACTAGATCCGTATCTCCGATACGTAGAAGAATCTGAATCACGTGACCTCGATGACTTATGGGCTGGAGTGCGCTTAAACCTGAGCACGACCTGTGGTACCAACAAATCCGCCTTATCATCGCAAGCGTATCCAGGATTGGAGATCCGGGGAGTCCGCCGAAGACCCTTTAGATATCGTAGGGAAAAAAGGCTTGTGGCTTTCCCCAATACACGGTCAGGACGACATGAGCGCGATTCGGGTTGTGAGCAAGGCTGGATCCGTCGGTTCCTGGGTCCAGCGTACGTGACAGCGGTGCGCAAAGCGCTACAGTGGCTGAAGTGCACCTCTCACTACGGTTTGCTTTGACATGAGCGCGATTCGGATTGTTAGCAAGGCTGGATCCGTCGGTTCCTGGGTCCAGCGTACGTGACAGCGGTGCGCAAAGCGCTACAGTAGCTGAAGTGCGCCTCTCACTACGGTTTGTTTTGCAAGGTACTCGTACCTTGTCCGGACGTCATGTTGGGGTGTTCGTCTCATTGCTTTTTCTTCGGAGGTCTTTCGTCGTCGACGACCACGTGTAGTTAGATCGACCAGTGGGCGCGAGCAGCTCGAGCACAACGTCGCCCTGAAGAACCGTACGAGCAGCTTCTACAACATTGTTTCCGAGCGTGATGCCTAGCGCCGCGATTGAGCCGTCAATAAAAGTCGAGTCGCGCGAGAGCCGTGCAGGGCGTGGGTGAAGAGGATGTGCCTGCAAATCACGTCGGGCTGCTCATGATACCAAACGGCCGTAGCATCTCGAAGAGAAAATACCACCGGCGGCTGGCCCTGAAATCCAGAGGAACGGTTCCGACGTGTGTCCGAGCCGACTGCCAGAGGACGATATACGACGAGCTACATGCCACTTGAGAAAGAGGTGGCTAGAGTTACCCGCGCGCTGAGTTTGCTGGACTGGTGATATGGCAAATGTGTTGATCCTGGGACGATTGAAGCCAGGAAAGTTAAGGTTATTGGTAGCCCACAGTGGTGGTAGAGTTAGCGGGTGCGCGAATTCGATCAGGTGGATGGGGGTGGAGCTACTAGCATGTGCTAGTAGCCAAGCCATGGGTACCTTGACAACTGGCGGGATGCGGACAGGGAGAGACAGTCGAGGTTCCTCGTGCGGGCAAGGTGGCCATGTGTTTGACATGCTTGCCGAGGAAAGGCAGTCACTGATAACGAAGCGACAACGAAGCTGGACAGGACAGCGGTCGTTGGCTTGGGCAATAAACGGGAATCGATAGGAGACGCTTACCGGGGCGATGATGCCGACAATGGGAGGAATTGGACATGGAAGAAAGGCTATGGTCGGGGACGGTTTACGCGATCTACGGGGCGGAGAGGGGCGGTTGCGGATACAGCTCCGGGTGTCAATATGGTGCCTGCAGCGGTTGGAGCGGCCGGGGCTGGCAGCCAACGAAAGGCGGAGGGAAGCTCTGGGGGATGGACGCCAGGCGGGAGTGCTGCTGCCGGTAAAGGTGGGAGGTGCGCGGATCTCGAGGATCAAAAGACGTGAGAGGACGGGAGGCGTGCAGAGAGGGCGAGCAGGAAGCCGCTGTCGCGCGCTTGGCGTCGACGGGGCCCGGAAGGCTGACAAGAGGAGAGCGGAAGAAGAGTCAGGGCTATATTAAGATCAGCCGGGGCACATCATCACATCAGCGAGCTGAAGGCTGGGAGCTGGTGGAGTGGACTGCGGGGGGAGGCGATGCGTAGAGAGAGGCCTCGATGATACAGCTACATCCGTCTCACTTGCACCTCACACGCCGTCTCGGTCGACGAGTCACTGGGGCAGGAAAGTGCCGGACGGGCAGAGCAGCAGACGTACTACTCTCGTACTACTGTACCGTGGTGTGCAGACGGGCTCTCTCGAGGGCTGTCCGCCGTTTCGGAGTGCTGGGGGGGGGGCAAAGTAAGTGTGGTTCGGCGGGCGTGGCTTGTTGCACCCCCGGCAGCCTCGTGGACTGCAGCCATCAGCACATCAGCACTCCCTCTCTACTAAGTAACTACTAAGTAACTACCAAGTAACTACCAAGTAACTACCAAGTAACTACTAAGTAACTACTAACTAGCTACTAACTAGCTACTAACTAGCTACTAACTAGCTACTAACTGGCTACTACCACTGGCCACTCCCGCGTCTCTTGCTGGTCGTCCTTTCTCTTCCAGTGCACCCAAGCTCTCAGCTCTCCCCCTTGCAGCGCCTTCTCGTCACGGCTGTACCAAAGGCCACTGGACTGACTACGTTACCTGCCTGCCCGCCTACCTGCCTACCTGCCTGCCTGCCTGCCTGCCTGCCTGCCTGCCCTCCACCATATGCCCGCTGCTCTCTCTCTCTCCTCCCTGTGCTGTGACACTCTTGAAACGGCCTTCCAGCTGTCTGTCTGTCTGTCTGTCCGCCTGTCCGCCTGTCTGCCGGCCTGCCTACCTGCTTGCCTGCCTGTCATCCATTCGCCTGCCACCCACTGCCACCCACTGCTCCGTGGTCATTCGCGCCTCGCTGACCACCAAGCAGCCCGCGACGTCCGGACTGGCCGTGAGACTGCCCGGCCGCCGCACATTCATATCATTCCTCTCCCAGTCGCAATCCCGCCAGCACTCCACAGAACGTGCCCGTGGGGCCCTTGTTGGCCTTCTCTTCGCAGGAGCCTCCTCATCAGCAGTCCCAAGTCCACCAATCCACCAGTCCACCAGTCCACCAGTCCACCAGCCCACCAGTCCGCCAGTCCGCCAGTTGGTGTGCAGGGTCCACATCAAATTCGTTGGCAGGGTTATCGTGGCGGTTTGCGCCTTGACTCTTGCGTTGCGTGCAGCTGCTCGCTCTCTCTCTCTCTCTCTCTCTCTCTCCCATATTATTATCACCGTCGAGACCGCCGCCGCCGCTAATGTAAAGGCACATGTTGGGCCTGTCCACTTCGATGCAAGGCGCTGTCGTCCTACCAGCCAGCCGGCGCTCCAACATGCAGACCATGTCCCCCACTCCAGCCTCTATAACGACCGCTCACTCCGCCCCTTCACGCGTTGCCCTTCCTCCGCTAGATGTCCGCTCTCGCGCCCAGAAGAAGCGTCGTCCTGTCCAGCGGCCCCAGACTCAAGACGGACGCCGCTCCTCTCTCGCCGCCATGCCCCGCAGGCCTCAGTCGTCCGCCAACATGGCTCCGTCACCGCCCTCCTTCCTCGCTGCCATGACTGAGCAGGAGTACAACGCCCTGCCTCCATCCGTCCAGTAAGTTCAACCAGCAAGTCCACTTTCGGGCTGATCCCTCCCTCCGCAAACCCCCGCCGAACCAATTGGCCCGCCGAGCGTTTGCCGCATGACCTCGCCCAACCGTCTTGTCTCACTCGCCCACCGCCATCATCCCGCACCTCTCAACCATCTGAATTCCGCCCGCTGCACCACTTCACCGCCAACGGCCGCTGACCGAGACACGTAGACGCAAGTACTTCTCCTCGTTGGAGCAGCTCCGCATCGCAGAGCGATCCGCCAATCTGCTCCCCGACATCAACTGTCTGCCCATCCGTCCGCAGACCAGCAACACGTCGCGTTTGCAGTCCTCCAGACAACGCACCCGCTCCACCCGTCGGTTGCGGAAACCCCGCGCCGTCTACAACGATTACGCCATCTCGAACGCCGAGGCTCAATGGTTCCTGTCCCTGCCGGAGAAAGTGCAGAAGAGATACTTCAGTCGCGAAGAAGCCGTCCTGCTCGCCGGCCGTTGTGAGACCTTTCTGGTCGATTCAGACGACGAGGCCCCATCGAAGCGGTCCGATCCGAGCGAACACGGTTTCCCGTCTTTCGCCAAGGACATCATCAGGGAGAGGCGAGAGTCGCTCCAGGGGGACTCTGTCATTGACCATCATTTCTTCGACAGCGAGGTCCCGGACCCGCTAATAACTCCTTTCGACATGCCCAGACATGGCCCGAACTCCAAGAGATCCTCTTTCCGCCGAACAATGTCACTTTCTGGACCATTTAGTCGCATCTCAACGTCATCAGCACCTCCTCCTCCTTCTCCAGTATTCCCTGGCGCACAGTCAACCTGGCGGCCAAGAGCCTCGACCCACGTCCAAGTGCCTCGTTACGGGGGCGAGTCGCTCGATCCCGAGGCCAAATACTACCAGGACCCGGAAGCGCGGATGAAGCTCCGTCTTTATCTCGCTTCCCCTCAGAAATTTGACGAGGCCGTCGAATTCGGATTCCCTTCCACGGCCAACGCTGAAGCCCAACGACAGAACCGAGTTGGCCAATGCACGGGGCAGGCCAGCCGTGATTTCCAGACATTCCTGCGGGACGATGCCGTCTCCTTTCTGAACAACAGCGATGTCGAAGAGGAGGACTCGGACGACGATAGCACCGTTGGCGATTTCGACACCCCAGTCACTCCTTTGGACCATGAAGATGGCTTTCGGTGTCGCTCGCGCGGAACGCCGACGTCGAACATGTCCTCATTGGACTCGGCCGACGTCGCACCCCTCAACTTGCGGCAGCCCAAAAAGCTGACGGACATGTACACGCAAGCTCTCTCCGGCAACCGGGAGATGACCTTGCGCATGACCCTGACGCGCCCGGACCTCCGCGCCGACGAGGACGCGTTGTATGGCTGGCAAGAGAAGAGCAAGGATAACCCCATGGCGCTGGAAGAGCTGCCACCTCTTACCGATGACACCACCGGAAAATACAGTCCATTCAACGCCAACTCGAGACAAGCCGGGTTGGTGAAGAAACTCTTCAAAAGAGTCAAGAAGAACAAGTGAGCAATCTGGCCATCAGACCGGATTCGCTCCCGCAACGTTTACGCTCGCTTGATGATTGCACGATCGGCCACTTGGCCCTTTTCGCTCTTGTATGTTGCTGTACTTTTAGCGGGCGTCCTTTTGCTTCAGCAAGGCTTCTTGCAGTTGCCTGTTCCGATGATACCTTTGACTGGTTTCGCGGAGTTTTCCTTTTCGTCTGGCATGGTTTCGGTCTGGCGGGATCCGGATTTGGAGGAACGGTTTTGGGTACAAGGATCCTGGGAGGCACTCGGGAAGCGAAGCATTCGTTCTTTGGCCATAGCATTGGAGCCGGACAACAGGACGGGGCGTTTTGACCGACTTTCTCGGAAATCTCTGCAGTTGAGACATCTTATATACCAATACATCTAGGTCTACTCTTATCGTCATTCTTCGCGACCGCTGGCCTGGCTTGCTGGATGCCAATTGATCTTCACAGCGTTTGCCAGGTAACGCCTGGGACGTCGCCGGTGGAGAGAATGACGGTTGTTGGTCAATGGTGCCTACCGCTCGTCAGTGTGAACATTCCGTAATGTGTACCACCGCGTGCAGAAGGGCCTGGAGCGCCTGCAGACGGATGCTGACCGGCAGACGGACAGACGGTCATGGTCACACCTCAGTCCCCGCGATGGCATATTGCTTGCGCCTGTCGTCGGGGCACAGCGTGATGTCGTCCCGTTCGGCAGGGTGGACACCCTGAACGCCCTGACAGGATGGACCTCGGTGGGTCGTCCCATCCCATCCGTGGAGCTCCCGTCATATCACCATATCAGCGTGAGGTGGTTGCCGTCGGTCCTCTCAGCTCGTCGCTCGCGCGCCCGGCGCCGTCAGCTGCCGCCACCTCTGATGATGACATGGGGTCGGCGAGGGCAATCGTTAGCAGGTCCAGGTATTAATTGTATTGAGAGTGCATCTGCACGCGCCGGACGATTTCCGCAGCGGCGCACGGTGTATTGCGATCTGCGGATGGAGCGGATGCGCAGTGTGAAGGTAGCGGCGCCAAGACGGCGGTGGTAATAACAAGTACGCAAGCAAGAGCCGCAGTGCCGCTCCAACGCACGTCGCGAGCGCTTCACACATCCGAGCTGTCAGTGTCCTGTCGAGGCAGTCGCACAGCGCACGCAGCGCATCACAGCAGGCAGGCAGTGCTCTCTGTAAGTGTAAGGTTGGTGTGGTGTGCGCGCTGGTGCAGCGCTTGGTAGCAAGTGAGAGAGTGGCGTGAAAAGGTTCAAAAGTCAAAGGTGAGGAGGGCCCGACGTGAGACGCGCTCTGTTGCAGTCAGTAGTCTCTCAGTGCCCGCTCCGGCGACAGGCGACAGGCAAAAACACCATCAGCGGCGCTTCAGGCACTCTGCGGACCTGATTGGCCAATTATCCCCTAGTCCGCAGTCCACTGGGATATACACGGAAGCGTGGACCCCTGAGCTGTCACGGCGCTGGTCTAATATGGTGAAAGAACGGGGGCTCACCTGCTCCGACGGAGCTCTGAGCGCGCCTGTCCCCCTCAGTTCGTCTCACCTCACCAAACTCCACCACCACTCTCTCTTCCAAACCCAGTCAGTCTTTTTGCTTCGGGCGCCGCAGCTGTCTTAGCAACTCTCGACACCGCGTTCGAGAAGACAAGCTCCGTCCTCTTCAGTTTCCTGTCACTCTTTTTGCAGGAAGCTCCCACCCAGGTCACTCCCCTGACCCAACCCACTATCACTACATACGTACAACCATCGTTTTTGACTTTTGTGCTGGTCGCGAGTCGTCATCCACACTCTCTGCGCGAGAAACCAACTACCTGATCCGGCACATACACACCGATCACAACCGTCCGTGGATCGACTCGAGTTTTCCATATTACTGTCATTGAATAGAAGAGAATCAACCATGTTCGGATTCCACCGTCGTCAGCGCTCGCTGATCCCGGTGAAGGACTTGGGAAAGTATGAGAAGGTGGCCGTCATCGAAGAGGAGGAACTGAGCGATGATCTGGATCTCGAAATGGCCGAGGACATCCACAGAGACGTCAAGAACCTGACTTGGATATATGTCGTATTCTTGGCGGAAGCGTACGCAAGACCCACGCTGCCCGAGTCTCGAGAGTCATGCTGATGGGTGTATCGCTGCAGGATCATGGCCTCTAGCCTTCAACCCCAACTCCAGATGCTCATAGCCGGCCAAGACACTTGCGGCAACCTATCCACCTCCTACCTGCGAAGCATACTCGACTGCGCCTACGCCTTCGGAGGGACTGCCGGAATCCTTTGGGGATGGCTGTCAGACCGCGTCGGCCGCAGGCCTGTTGCATTGGCGGGTCTGTTTGGCATGTCCATCTGCTGTCTGTCCATGGGCTTCGCCACGAACCTTGTGGCCTGCGCCATCTTCCGCTTCGCTGCCGGTGTAGTGAGCTCATCGGTCGTTGTTGCGACTCTGACCATGTTGGGCGATCTCAGCCTCAGCCCGGCGGAACGGGCGAGGAATGTGGCTAGGCTGCCTTTGGTCGCCATCTGTGGATCTATTGGTCCCCTGGTGCAGCACATGGTTACCGGGAGCATCGACGCACATGGCGCCGTGTGGGAGAAGTATCCCATCTTGAGCAGCCAGATCGCCTGTGGCAGCTTGGTGTTCACCATTGCCGTCATTGCCGTCTTCACCCTCAAGGAGGTAAGCAATGCCCGGGCCGTTCTGGGGATAGACCAAGCCGTTGCTAACGTAGTGTTCAGACGCTCCCGCAGCAGTCAAGTGCACCAGTGATTGACGACGAGGACTGCGAGAATGCGGCTTTCCTCGGCCAGACGCTCTCCAACCGCGACGACACCCCCGAGATTCCCTCAATCCGCGTCGTTGACTTTACCGCCACCCGCCCGGAGCCGATTCCAATCCTCCAATTCCTGCAGGCCCCCTGCTTCATCGTCCTCATCTGTTCCTTCTCGCTCCTCTCCCTCCATGCGTCGACCTTTGATGTCCTGCTGCCGCACCTCGGCCACAGCAGCACGAGCCACGGTGGCATGGGATTGCCTTGCGATTACCTGGGGCTCATCCTGCTCGCAGTACGCGCAGTTGCCGGTGTGATCATCCTGCATGCGGTGCCGAAGGCGGTGGAGAAGATGGGCCTGCTTCGTCCCTTTCGCTCTGCGTCGCTGCTCTTCCCCGCGCTGTACGTCGTCACGCCGCTGCTCGCCCTGGTCGTCATGTGTTCCGGCACGCTGACGGCCGTCATCTCCACGATGGCGATCCTGGTCAAGCATTCCCTGGCCGGCGGCGCGCAAGTGCTCGTTGCGCTACTCATGCTGAATGCGGCGCCCGATGCCTTCTCTGCCGGCACGGTCATCGGGCTGATGCAGTTCGCGTCGCTCTTCAAGGCACTTGCGGTGGGCGTGAGCGGCGCCAGCTTCTACCTCAGCAACGACTTCAGCATCGCGGCGACCAACTACGGGCTGTGGACGGCCATGGCGGTGCTGGGAGGCGTCGGCGCCGGGCTGGCGTGGTTTGTGCGCGAGAGGCCGAGCGTGGAGAGGGATTTCCCCAGCGAAGTGCTCTGCTGGGAGACGTGCTTTGATGCTGAGGGCGACATGCTGGTCGCGTGAGTTGGGCCAAGCTGGGCCAAGATGACAGCGCGTTGTCTTTTGGGGAAATTTGGCAGCGGTTGCAGTGTCGAGCCTTGGCGGCAGTGATGATGCGATATGATATGTATTTGCTTTGTGGATTTCTGTTTTGTTTTCCTGTCTCTCCTTGACTGCCTTAATATCTTGGTCAATACCACTAGTTCAACATGGCTGCTGTGTGCAGATTGAAGCGTGATGAGATGGTGGCCAGGTGTTATTATCCCAGGCTGAGGCTAACAACGACAGAAGGCGAGCGGCCGTTTTGTGGTGGAGAATGGCCCGAAGCCTAAAACGGTAGACTGGAGGAGGCTTGGCAGGCTTGGGTGCGCAATTGCAGGATGGCAGGCACTCCCTTGTTTCACACCACTGCTGAGTCAATCCGTCAATCCGTCAATCCCAGCACCTGCGCGCCTCCTTTCCACTTCCACCTGTTTGTTGCTGCTTGCTGCTGTTGAGCTTTGTTTACATACACACACATCCACCTGAACACAAAATACTCCCCTCTCGAACCTCGCCCTCCCGATCCACCTCCACTACCTCCACTACCACCACTACCACCACTACCACCACCCCACATCGATCAGCGACACATCAACGCTCCACCACACAACGCGACCGCCAGGGCCAGCGCGAGACACCACCACGCCCCACCCGCAACATGGCTCTCAGCGCAAAGTACCAGCAGTTCCTGGGCGCGCCCCAGCAGGACGCGCTCGCCGACAAGGCCACCATCAACTACATCACCACGCTCACCACCGTCGCCGAGCCGGCTGCCATCCTCAAGCACCTCTCGGCCCAGTCGAAGCTGCTCACCAAGAAGGAGGAGAAGGTGCTCGGCGAGGTTGAGGGCGCCAATGGCTTGACGCTCGAAGTGGAAACGACGCTCGAGTTCGTCAACGGCGGCGGCGCCTACTTGCCTGGCCTGGACGACAACTTTGTCTCCGATCGCACCGTCACCTTCCCGGTCGTGAGTCTCAACACCTGTCTGCAATGCCTCACGCGCTCCCGCTAACCCACTGTGCGCCAGGTCCACATCGTCCAGTTCGACGAGCAGCAGAAGATCCGCTCCATCCGCCTCCACTGGGACCAGGGCTCGCTCCTCAGGCAGGTCGATGTCATCGGCTCGCGCTCGCGCAACTGGCCCATCCGCGATGGAAAGGAACAGGTCCGCATGATTGCGAACACCGTGTCCGCCACTCCGGCCCTTACCCGCCGCGACACCGACGCCGACAGCAGGACCACCCGAACCAGCCGTAGCTCGACGAGCGCAACCGGAGACCCTCACGCCAGCCTCTCGCTCTTCCAGCCTCGCGAGCCCGAGGAGCGCAGCGAGTTCTCTCCGAACGGCGGTGTCGCGCGCTCGACGTCCGCGAAGCCGGCCCACCGTGGACTGGAGGAGATTCTCGGTACCAAAGAAGAAGTCCCCAACGTGCGGAGCCCCTCGCCTTCAAAGAGCGAATTCAAAGCAAAGGGCGGCGCTGGCAAGAACTTCCAGCCTATCCGCCTGTTCGACGTCGACGAGGAAAATGCTCAGTCCTCGCGCAAGTCAGAGTCGCAGGCCCGCAAGACGAATCCCAAAAAGTACTCGCACTTTGAGTTTGGCAATGGCGAGGACACGCCCAAAAAGCAGCCTCAGACGAAGACGAAGCACCAGAGCCAGTGGGATTTCGAGCAATTTGCGACTCCCGACAAGGTGCAGACCAAGGTCCAGCCGGCCGCCGAACGCCACTTTGGTTGGAGCGACGACGAGGTTAGTAGCCACAAGGAGACGGTCATCATGGTAGTTGATCGTGCGATTCTCCAGCGCATCATTCACTGACCCAACACCTAGGAAGAAGCTCAGAACTCGCCCGTTCGCCGTCCGATCGTTCACCACGCTCGCCCCGACGCCAAGCCTCATTTCGAGATGACTGATGAAAGCACGCCAGCTGCCGACCGCAAGGCACCACCCACCAAGTCTCACAAGGGTCTCGGCCTCTACAAGGACCCCGTCATGGGCGGTCCCGACGAAGACGACGAGCCGGCCACGAATAATGCACCCCTCAACACGCTCACCACCAACACTCACAACGGCGGCCACCGTCGCAAGGATTTCGACCCGCACTTCGACATGACTGACAAGAGCCCCGCGCACGGCAACGGCAACAGCGACACTGTCACCGCCGAGCCGGTCAAGAAGGCGACGAACAAGCTGCAGCCGTCGTGGAACCTGTACGAGACGAGCCCGGCCGGCAGGAAGGAGAACGAGCTGCAGTTGGGCAGCATCTACAAGACTCACGGCGATGGGATGGGCGGCAACAAGGCGGCTGGTAGGAGCTGGGGCTTTGGCGACGAGAGCGATGAGGAGGTGCAGAAGCAGAAAGTTGGTGGCAAGGGCTCTCGCGCGCAGAAGGAGGCTGAGAAGGGTTTTTGGGACTTTTGAGGTGTGAGATGGAAAGGGTGCCATGAGGGGGTATGGGGAGATGTGTATGAGGGGATTATGATTCATGAGCTGAGATGAGAGGGCGGGATGGTAAGTTGGAGCGTCTGTGGGGTTCCCTTCTCTGTTTGTTTTCTTCTCGCCTGTTCTTCTCTACTGTCTGCTTTCACTTCATAATACCCCATCCGGCCCATGCGATCCCAACCACTCCGGTGGCAATGGCAGCGGTAAGGGCTCGGCTGTCGTGAATATGGCGGACGATTGATCTGGATCTGGCCTGATCAAGACTCTTATCTGGCTGGTATCTGATCAATCGCGCCGATACAACCATTCCCATGGCACCCCTATATTGTATTTTCATCCCGATTCCCCCCCCTTTTTGGTTTTGCTCCAAGATTGCGGATTCTTGGATTCGAAGATGGACAAGGGACATGGATTGCGGAGTTCTCAAAACACCGGAAAATGAAGGGGATGCGTGTATCAGCTAGCTCTCCCCAGGTTCTTTCAACCGCGTCCTAGGTACTTTTCTGTTGCGAGAAGGATGACCGATTGGGAAAGTAGGAGGCTCCGTTCCGTGCGTGGCTCTTCTTATTCGTTTCCGTGCCCACAGGCGTGAAGAGGGCGCGGGCAGTTCTTGTGCTGTTTTAGTATAGAGGATTGAATGGATTGCTTGATTCTTCCGACACCAGTATGCTGAAACTGATTCGTTTTGTCTTGAGCACATCAGGCAGGTGGTCGTATTCAAATTCCGGACGAGGTGGGAGGAAACGATGAATGATACAGCGGCATCAACTCCACTGTTTGTACATCAGGCAATATACACTTACTCCTGCTCGCAGCAAGAAAACATTCGAGCCTCCAACCCCCTGGCCCAATCTGTCCCCATCGTCCGTCACACCATTTACCTTCCCAACCCTTCACAGTTTCGGTTTCCCCTTGCTCTCCCTCTTAGCGCTAGCCTGCCACCCAAACTCCAACTTGGCCCCCTTCCCGCTCTCGATCATGACGTTCACCACAACCGGCACCTTGGCCTCGAACCCCTCCCTCGCCGCCCTCGCCAGCTCCTCGTCCGTCCTGACCAGATACCCCTTCCCGCCGCACGCCTCGGCAATCTTCTCGTACCCGACCTCCCAGCCCAGAGTCGTGGATCTGAGACCCGGGTTTGCGGAGTTTGAGCCTGAGGAGGCCGAGGCCGGATCCAAGCTCTCCTTCTGCCGCTGGAGCCACTCCTCGGCCGAGTCGCTGTCGCCGTGGTAGACGCCGCCGTTGTTCATGACGAAGACGAGCACGTCCATCTGGTAGCGCGCCATGGTCTCGAGTTCCATACCGGAGAAGCCAAAGGCAGAGTCGCCCTCGAAAGCGACGACCTTCTTCCTGGAGCCTGGTGCGCTGTCGGCGGGGCCGGAGCGCGCGTCGCGGGTGGGTCCGTTGTAGGCCTCGTGGGCGGCGATGGCGTAGCCCAGGCCGACGCCCATGGTGGCGTAGGTACCGGCATCGAGGCGGAGGCGTGGGTACGAGACGGGGAAGATGGAGCGCGAGATGTCCATTGTATTGGCGCCTTCGGAAACGTAGACAATGTTGCCAGAGTCTGGGGGCGCGAGGGAGTGGAGCGTTTCTTTGATGATGGAGAAAGCGTGGGAGTAGCTGAGGGGGATAGAGGGTTTTGCGGCGGCGGCTGCGGCTCTGGTCTCGTTCTTTTGCGAAGAGGCGTGAAGCGCGCGGTGGAAGGGAGTGGTGGTGGGATACTGCCAGGCGGAGAGGTGGGAGAGCAGTTGGGGGACTACGAGCTTGAGGTCGCCGACGATGCCGAGAGAGGCATCCCCACGGTTGCGTCCGATCTCGTCGACGGAGATGTCGACTTGGATGAATTTGGCAGCAGGGTTCCATTTGGGAGCATCGCCGAAGTGGAAGATCCAGTTCAGGCGCGCGCCCAGCACGAGCACGACATCGGCATGTTGGAGAGCGGTGGAACGGGCTGAGGCAGTGTTCAAAGGATGCGAGTCTGGCAGGACGCCTTTGCCCATTGGGCTAGGAAGAAAGGGCAGTTGAGTCTTGTCAATGAGTTCGCGGATCTGCGCCTCCGCCTGCGCGAACGCTGCGCCCTTGCCAACAATGACCAGCGGAGCTTTTGCGTTTTTGATAAGCTCTGCGATTTTGGATAGCCTGGAGTCGTCCGCGCTGGCCATGGGAGGTGCAGGTAGGGGAAGGGCTTCCTGAACATCCTCCGTGGACTCGACACTGCCCTGGATCAGGTCCGCGGGGAAGTCGACAAAGCCGGTGCCGGGCCTGCCATACCACGCCGACCTGAACGCAGTCTCAATGGACTGCGGGATGGACTCCAGCCCAGGAGGTCGAACAGCAAGTTTGGTATGCGGTGCGAGCAGCGAGATGGCATCGAGCTCTTGAAAGCCGCCCTTGGTGACAAGGTGTGTCTCGCTCGAGCCAGCGAGCAGGAGAAGCGGCCAATGGTTCGCGGAAGAGTTTCCAATCTAATGAGGGGAGGTTAGTATGTCGACGTTCCGAAGGGCTGTCAGATACGTGTAGTGCATACCCCAGCCATGGCATGCAGCACGCCCGGCCCACCGACGACGAGGCAGACGCCAGGCTTGCCTGTCAGGTAGCCATATGCGGTCGCGGCATAGCCAGCCGCCTGTTCGTTTCTGAAGGCGATGAAACGGATTCCAAGGTTGATGGCCTGCTCCGCGATATCGACGACGGGGATGCCGACGATGCCAAAGATGACTGTGACGCCAAGGTCTTTGAGGGCGCGCGCGATCAGCCGGCTGCCGGACGCCGCGGGGGACGAGGTTTGTGCCATTGAGGGTGGGGTGCAGAAGATGCAGCAGAGGTCGAAGACTGCTGCATAGTAACAAAGAGGCAGGTTTGAGTTATGTTGGGTGGTGGTGACAAGGGCATCAATGCCGTTGAGCCGAGGCCTTGATGGTGCACGATGACGCGATTCGGAGGGGAGATAAGAATAGATTGACGGTAGGGCTGCTGACTTGCCGTTATGTAACAACTGTACACCGTTGACGCCTCACGTACTACCTCATCCCTCATCGCATTCTGTCAAACACCTCGAACACTTGCCCAAGTCCGAACCAACAACGCTCTATCCAAACATCGCCTATTCCAAATCACGCGTCGGAAATGGCCGCTCGCTCTGGTATCAAACGACCCTCTTCCTCATGCCCACATTGAGACCCAGCGGCTTTCTCAAAAAGCCCTCCCTCGTCTCGAGCACACCCTGCTTCAACTCAAACTCGTACCTCCTGAACACGGTGCTCACAATGAGCGCCAGCTCCATCTCCGCCACGTTCCTGCCTACGCAAGCACGTGGACCGTAGCTGAAGGGGATGAAAGCAGCCTTCTGCTCCTCCGTCGCCTTCTCCCATCGCTCCGGCCTGAACTCATCCGCATCGGGACCCCAGATCTCCTTTGAGTGGTGCATCGTGTACGCCGGGACGGAGAGAACGGTGCCTTGTGGGAAGTGGTGACCAGCGACGTTGACGCCTGGGCCGGGAGGCACGATGCGTGGGAGACCGAGCGAGGAGGTGCTGTGGATGCGCATTGTTTCCTTGATCACGGCGTCGAGGCTGAGAATGCATCGTCAGCATGCGTGTCAGTCAATAACGAGGTGGGCTTGTGCTTACTATGGCAGGTCCTTGACCATGGAGAAGTCCGGCACGGTTTCGATGTTCGGGATCGCCTGGTCAAGTTCACGCTGAAGCTTCTCCACAACCTGAGGATGCTTCAGGCAGTGGAACAAAAGAGCGCAGCTCGTGTTACTCGTCGTGTCGCTACCCGCAATGAGCTGAGTGAGAGCCTCTGCGGTGAGTTCTTCACGGCCAAGCTTCTCACCCTTCTCGTCGCGACCTTCCATGAGACGGGCAAGGAGATCCACACGGTCGACCTTGTCTGCGTCCTTCAGACGTTGGTTCACACGCGCGACGGCGATACCGGCCAGGTTCTGCACAGCTTCGACACCCTTGTAGAAGAAAGGGTCCGGGATATACTTGGCGTACGGCTTAATCTGGGGGAGAATTCCGATGGTACTGCATCGGACTCGTGTCAGTCTACTGTTGCACATTTTCTCCGCTGTCACGATCCAACGTACCCAGAGACTTCACCACGGCGATTCAGAACCTCAATGGCAGGCGCATATTTTGGCTCGCTGTCCGGCGTCTCCCGCACCTCAGCAAAATCCTTGCCCTCCTTGAGCATACCAAACGGAGCACCGAATGCCAAGTCACCGATGATGTCGAAGGCGAGGTAGTTGAACCAGTGCAGGGCGTCCATGTCGAAGTAGCCGCCCTTGGCCTGGTTGGACATCTTGTCCCATTGGGCGACGAGCATGTCGAGGTTTCCGTGCATGTACTGCTCGAACTGGCCAACGGATTTTGCGCTGAAGGTGTGGGAGACGGTCTTGCGCTTACGACTGTGCTCGGCGCGGTCGCGGGTGTTGAAGAGACCGCGCTGGATGGAGACGAAGGCATCGTAGTACTCGCTGTTGCGGTATGCCGTCTCAGCATTGGCTCGACTGCAGGCAGCTTGAAGCTCGCGGACACAAGGGCACACTCACCTCTTCAAGAAGCCGTTGCCGTGGCCGTAGATGATGGGAATGGCGGTGGGATCGGCCACGGAGACATGATGGGGCTGGATGCGCACGAGCTTGCCGAGTGTCTTGTGGGCGTCGTGGACGGCGAGGTAGCGTTCGCCCTTGCGACACTGCCAGAGCAGCCAGAGATTCGTCCAGGCGGCAGGGAAGGGCGCGGGAATGTCGCGGATGCTCCAGTTGCGCAGGTAGGGGAGCAGGTAGTAGAGCACCGGCACCGCGAGCAGCGCGTACGGCGAGAGCAGCAGGTCCACAATGGCCATGCTGGAGAGAGTTGAGAAAAGAGGGCCGGATGTGAATGGAATAGAAGTTGCAGAGCAGAAGTGGTGTTCGGTGTCCCGTGTGCAGTAACTATCCTGTCTACCTTCAGACGTTGCTCGCAGATGTACTGAAGTGCAGCGGTCCAGACGCGATGAGCTGTTGAAGCTGTTGAGCGGGGGCTGCCATGGCCTTTATGAAGCCTCAGAGTCCAGCCTCAAGCGTCCTGTGTGGGTAAGTTGGGCGGATGCGGGCAAAGGTGCATCGTTGCATCGTTGCATCGTTGGAGCCAATGACAGCGCGGGCAATGGGTACCGATTGCAGACTCCGAAGCGCTGGCTGGACGCCCGAATGGCCTGGCACTCCCGACTCCACCAGCCAGCACCCACCGCCGTCCCGAACCCCAGATCCGCTCAGAGTTCCGGTCTGGGGTAAGAGGGGTTGTACGTTAGAGTAGAGCCGTAGCACGGGACCAAGGGACCAACGGAGCCCAGCCGACCGAGTTTTCTCCCCGAGCCTGCCGCCTTTCCGTCCTCGTTCGTCTGGGGAAGACGGCACCGTTGCTGTAACTTACCGCACACCTAACTTGCAGTGCTGTTAACGTTAAGTTACGCTGCCAGCCAAGTATCACGATGCACCTCTAAACCCACTTCACCCCGATGCGTCGCCGGCCGAGGAAGAAAAGGCTCCCATCGTCACCACCATCATCATCATCATCATCATCATCATCATCATCAGCATCAACATCCATCTCCCGCTCTCGTCTCCCGCGTCGGCAACGTAGTCCAAAGCCAAGCCCGCCCCTGCTGCCCCGCACGCATGTCCTCCGACAACCAAGCTCGTTCATGGGCCGGGATCACGAGCAGCTGGCAGCCATGGCAGCCATGGCAAGAAGAGTACCTGGACATGTCTGCAATCCAGACACTTCATCTCATCGCCAGCTAATCACTTACTTTTGAACGAGTAGAGAGGAGGCTGCCGCTTGAAATCCATGTGCATCCTTAACGTATAGCTAACTGCGCGCACACATGATCACACAAAAGTATGCTTCGCACTCTCCTGCTTCCAAGCTTCCCGATGTTCCACTGTCGTGTTTTCGCGACTGTGTCCTTCTTCGTGGACCTCTTGACCGGGGAGGGCGCAATCAACAGCCAGCGGCCAATTCGAGACCTGGTCACTTTTAAACGTGGCCGGATTGCACGGTCGAAGCAGGTCAGAACTACGCCTCTACTTATCTTGAAGCAAGCCTTGAATCAAACTACTACGTTGTCGAAGTCAGTCTGGACAGTGTCTATTAGAAGACAGAAGCAAGTCTGTCTCCGCTGTTTATGAAGTCGAAGCAAGCCCACATGGAACATGTCAAGAGGTCGAACTGTGCCCGGTCACGACCAAATCACCAGCCTCGTACTGTCGCGGGCCGCGAGACAATTTGGAATTCTGGTAGCGCGGGCCTTGGGATGAGTGGGGGTTCCCACGGAGATCCGAGGAGAGTGGATATATAGGTTCGGCTGTGCCCCCGGACAGGCACCACCGCTGACGTGGTGCGCCGCATGCTCGGGTGCGCTGCATTGTTGCAAATGCAAGTGATGCCCCCAGATCAACGTCGTACTCGATCAGAAATCCCCTCGTTCATTAAACGTGTATATGCCCGCCTGACACCAGACGATTCGGAAAAGGAAAAAAGAAAAAGAAAAGTCCAAGACACCAGGATGTGCTGCGAGGTATCCACCAAGCTCTACAAAGCGACAACGATGATGGTATGCCGTGGGAAGTCGTTCGAAAATGCGAGACAACATGCATGCAATAATAAGCCACAACCAAATACCTGATCCAATCCATCCAATCCAATGCGGAAGCGCGCCCAGACACCAAATATGCTTGAAGCAATGAGACCCGTCCTCTACGTGCTCTTCACGGCCTACGAGACATGCGTGTGCTGAAGACGGTGCAACATCCTATCATCACCATGCAACTTGTCGCTCCACTCACCGGCCGTGGTGTCCAGTTCAGGTCTACCTCTGTGGTCGTTCTTTCCGTCTAGCACAATGCGGCCATCGTCCCTCCTCTCAAACGGCACGGCATTCTCGCAATTCGTTGGAACGCGGCAGATGGCTCTGGCCTCCTCGGGGGCGGTGCGCCAGATTATCTCTCTCACTTCCTTGCCCACCTTGTCGAGCGCGTCCATGGCCCAGATGACATCGAGGTGCTCGTAGCCTTCGATGATCTTGCAGTGTACCACGTCCACGAAAGGTTCGCGCCCGCGCTCGAAACGACGAAGAAGTCTACGGCCGTCCACCAAGTCGTCGGCACCAGCGACCCACAGCGCCATTGGGGGAACCCGTTTGTCGTACCAGGCGTACTTTCCACGCTCGCTGCGTGACGGGCTGGCCTCCTGGTTCCTGGCGACCGATGTCTGGCTGCTATCGGCCCGCTCGGTCGGATGGGGTTTGTCGCCACAGAAGTAGCCGCCGTTCTCTTCCTCTTCGTCTTCTTTCTCCTCCAGCTCCTTCTCTCGCCGAGTGGCCAGGATGCACTTTTGCGCCGCGAAACACTCTCTTCCGAGCCACCAACGCATGCTTTCCGCGCTGACGTAGACGGGCGCGAACTGGAACATGCGGTCTCGCAGATCTTTCTCCCATCGTTCGTCCGTCCAGTTGAATAGGAAACTGAAGATGCGGTAGCCCATTGCGCCATAGAAGGAACCGGGCAGTAACCCGTGCATCCGCATCATGAAGGGTATGAATGCGTGAATGCCGAAGATGGCACGAAACATACCATGGCTGATAACCTGCATGAACTTGAAATACATTTTGCCAATCAAAGGGCCTGCATAGGCAGCGGGAGCCAAGGCACAGAAAACGCTGATCTTTTCTCCGATGTCCGGTCGTTGCTCCTTCGCGAGCGCAACAAAGGTTTCAGTGGTTCCTTGGGAGTGTGCAATGAGCGCAAGTTTCTCGAACCCGGTCTCGGAGAGTACGCGAGATATCAGAGCTGGCAAGTCCATGACGCCCATCTGGCGAATGTTCCACGCCCACATGCGAGGGTCCTTGTATTCCAGCATGTTGTGGCGTGGCTTGAAGCCACACCTATTGTTCCCCAACCATACATCATAGCCAGACTTTGCGAGGAAGAAAGCAAGACTGTCATCGTCGTTGCTACAGTAGGCCCCGGAAGACTGCAATAACCCGTGGAGCATGAGAACTGGGTATTTGCGACTACCGAACGGATATTGGGAGCTCGAAGTACCGTTTTCTACTCCATGAGATACGAAGCCTGGCCTGAAAACTTCCGGCGAGTGTGGAGCGCGGTGTGGAGAGCTGGCTGCATGGGTTTCGCGAGGGTTGAACAGATGCCAAAGTTCGATGATAAACCCATCTTCGGTCTGAACCTCGAAAGTCTCGCAGTCCAGTCCGACCCGACGGGCGTAGTAGCTCACGTCACAAACCAAGGGATCTGGGCCTCCTTCCAATGGCACGTACTCTTCGGTCTTCCCGGCGGCGGTCTCCTTGTCTTTGTTGAATCCGTTCTTGGCCTTGAACTGGTTTTGCTGCTTCTTCCACTCTCTTTCGGCTTGCTTCCTGGAAGCCTTTCTTCTCTTCTCTTCGGCGTAGAAAGGACGATACATATTAGGGTCGCGAAAGGTAAGTCTCATCCAAACGTAGCGGAAAGCTAGGGGTATACTCGTGAACAGCGCGCCCAAAAGAATTACTAGTAAGAAGCAGAATGAGAGGATTGCAGATGAGAAGCGGAAGCCGTAGCATTGTAAATCCCTCATCAGCCCGGGAGGGCCATACATGGGCAGTGGAGGAAACAGCGGGTTCGTGCTGCGCTGCGGGACGGCCTCCCTCAATGGTGCATCCGGCTGTTCCTGCCGTTGAGTCTCCATACTCGAGCTGTTCGGCGTTGCGCCGTGGACGGTTCCATCTTTTGATTCTCTTGCACTGCACGGAACGGGGTCATTCTGCGACGGATCGCGGTCTTCCAATTCATCCTTCAGCTTATTGAGCTTGACAGCCTCGTCGAGAGGTACAGCAGGGAGTCGGCCACCGTTCGCAGTCTCTATGACGGGGTCTTGTCCGGTCACGAATTTGGCCTCGATTGCTTGGGTCGATCCGGTCGCATCGTCCTCCTGGTCTGGGGTGTATTGGCCTAGGCGCTGGGCCTGATGGGCAAACTCGATGGCCGGGCCGACCTTCTGTTTGGCCGCGTGGCCGTCGTGGTGCTGGGTGGTGGTTGTTGTCGAGGCCATGGCGGCTGAAGGTAGTGCGGCTGGACTGGTATCGCAGCAAGGTGCAAAGTCGGGTCCGATCGCAAGGGCAGGCGGCCCATGAAGCGCGCAAAGACAAGAACAGCAGTTGACAGCAACGGCCCTGGCTACAATGGCAGGCAGACCAGGAGGGAGTGGAGGTGATCAGAGGTGATGGTGCGCAAGGAAGAAAGAATGAAAGCGACTCTTGGGGCTTGGGGGGGTAAGTGAATCTGAGACTGGCTGATCAGTAGGGTTAGCCCTGTCGCGGAGTGACGTAGCTGTGGCTTTCACTCATTTCGTCGACCGACGACTGGCTGCGCGCGAACATGGAATGGCACGGGAGGCACGAGAGGCACGAGAGGCACGAGAGATGTGTGGCGGGCGCGTTATCGCAGGGGGCAAAGGCAGGAATTTGCATCTCCGGAGATCAATTTCTTGGTCTCTTCCGTGTAGTGAGGGTGGTGGCTGTTCCCGCGGCGTCTTCACATGCCCGCCATCCAAAATCTCTCCAGGCCGGCTCCTCATCGGCACGGCAGAGCGCCTGTAGTCCTCGCTTTGTTCCCCGCTCGCACTCCGCTCGCACTCCGCTCCGCCCCGTCCCTTGGCCCTCCGCCCCGCCCCTTGGCCCTCCGCCCACCAAGGCCGCTATGCTTGACAGCTCAACCACTGGTCCGCAAGCAATTAGTAGTCAATCAATAGTCAGCGCCGTTGCTGTCTTGACAGACGGCTGAGTCCAATCTACAATCTACACACGTCGTCCTCCGCACCATCCCCCTTTCTTGTTGCCAACTTCATGCTGCAGAGTTGAGGTCGACGGCAGCCTCGAGTACTGTGCCGGTGTTTACCTCGGCTCCAACTCACAGCTTACATAGACTTACAGTACAGCGCGGCCCAAGTGACCCTCGAGCTTCCAACACGCTGAGCCAATTGTGAAGCCCCCAGAAATGGCCTTTCAAGACCTTCTTCTGCGCAAGCGGCGCCGGAGAAGAAGGAGGCAGGACAGGCCAGCCATATCCGCCCATCTGTTGCTCGACGACCGGATCAAGGGAGAGGTGGGCGTGCTGTCCGAGGACCTCTTTGCGGACCTGTTCCCTGCCTCCAGAACTGCCCCAGGTAGTCCCAGATCCATCCATTTGACCCATCAAGTCCTGAGCTGAGACGTCAATTTCGTAGGAGACGATGCCGACAGTAGTCAGCCACGCATACACCATGTCGCAATCACTCCGTGGATGCCGAGCACCTTGAGCTCCCCCGCCACTGCAACTTGGACTGTCCTTCCTGTGCGCGCGCCAACCAAGACCGAGGCCGCAGCTCCCAGATCGCATTCCTCTCTCCAGTATCCAGCGAGTTCCCTGGCGCTGCAATTGTTCGCGAACGCCCTTCAAGCGGCAACACCGTATCGACAGCAGCGGCGGGACGCCCCGATCGAGATTCGCATATTAGACACCGTCCCGTTGGGTTTGGATACCGTGTATGTGCAGCTCGATACAGACGGACTGCGGAAGCTGGATGAAGTGCACAGCAAATTCGGTGGTGGCTTCGGGGCCAGCCTCGCACCGCCGAAGGGGAAACAAGTCCGCGGCAATGGAAAGCAGGAGGTAGACCCGGCGCAGCAGGAGCGTCGTTGGAAAGAAGCCGTACGAAAGGCGCTTCAGGCTCCGAGCATTGTGCATGCTGGGGATATGTTGCCGCTGCCTATCCAGGCTCATCCAATCACCCATGTTCCTCCTCCGCCGGCCAAGATTGTGTCCTGTGAACCCGTGGCTCAAGGACTGCTCCTCCCCAGTACCCGCATCATTATCCTCCGCTCCAATGGCCACAAATCCGTGAAGTCTTCACAGGCCGTCACCAGCCCACGCATAGTTTCCAGTACTGCAGATGAAGATGACGACACATCGAATGAACAGTTCTACTCGGCGGCCGAGGATAGGAGCACGTCAACAGGAACCTCGCCGCCAGACGAGGAAGAGCAGTCAGAAACAGATGCTTTGGAATCAGAGCTTTCTGGCACAGATTGTGGAGATCTATCAGACGATTCGGAGGATATGATATCTCTAAGCGCACCATCGCTACCGCCTCAATCCTCAGGTGCTCTATCTGCCTGGACCTCTGCAACTCCACGTGCTGGCGCCTTCCAGACTAATGGTATGATGAGCCCTGGCGCTGGATCCGTGTACTCCACCTTCACGGCGAAAACTGCTAGCGGAGGAGCCAAAGGCAGGCTATTCAAAGCCCAAGCCCTCCTAGAGCGAATCCCAGATGAACTGATGTATCCCAAGCCCGGCAGCGACGATGACGAGGAAGCACGCGTGTTTGTAGACACCAACACCCTGGTCAAGGTTGGATGCTTCTCAGGCGATTGGGTCAAGATTGAAGCTTCAGAAGGACCTTCGACGCATGCTTTAGGCTCATGGGGTCTTGGTAACGCGTTCGGGAACGAGGAAGAGGACGCACACGAATTTCGCGCCGTGAAGATATTTGGACTGCCTGAAATCTTGTCGAAGAAGACAGCACGATACCCTGTCAACCGCTCTCATGGCCGAAAATCCAGCTACCCAATACATTTGCCACCGAGTAGCACTGGTCAAGCATATGCGTCGCCGGTTCTGCTTGCGAATCTCGGCAGTCCTTCGCACATGCGCATCTCGCCTCTTCAGCAAATATCGCAAAATGCCGGGCCGAGGGGTACTCTGCAGAAGACGAAGATTCAGAGTTCAGCCTTGCCTCCTTTTGCCAAGGAAGTGACGTTGCTGAAGCTTTCAACACCGTTGTCAACCGATCGGATGCTTCAGTCTAGCCTGTTTGCCGGGTTGAAAGACTACTTTGAACAGAAGCGTCGCATCGTGAAGAGTGGTGATATGATTGCCATTGCTGTCGACGAGTTTCTCGGGAGAGCTGTATTTCAAGGTAACAACCCTGACGGTGATGCGGATGACTTGTTGTCGAAGTCCAAGATGGAAGGTCCCGGCGACTCTGCGAGTGTCGGACAACAGCCCAAAAGCGTTGCGTGGTTCAAGGTGGGCAACGTGACTCCAGCAATTCCCGCCGAAGACCGGGAAAGCGGAGACCTTTCAAATGATATATGGGGCGGTATAGTCTTGGTGGATGCAGCGAATACAAAAATGGTTCAAGCAGGGAGCGAACAGGGAAAACTCCCAGCGTCAACAACGAACCCTTGGCAGTATTATCTCGGCGCAAAACGTCAACCTATACCGCAAGTCGGCGCATCATCAAAACCAATCGCCTCGTCAGATTTGCCGGCCCCGTACATTTCACCTCTTCGGCGACGCCTGAGAGAACTCATGCTCGCTGCTACGACACCGAGGGCGATACATCTTGGCCTGCCGCCCCTTGCTATACTCGTCACATCCACGCAGCGGCAGATTGGCAAAGCGACTGTGGCAACCCGAGCCTGCGAGGACCTTGGTCTACACACCTTCACAATAGATTCCTTTGACATCCTGACTGAAGGGGGTGCTGGTGGCGGAGACGTCAAGACAGAAGCATACCTGAAGACTCGAGCAGAGCGAGCGCTTGCATGCGGCGCCGAGTACACAGCACTCCTTCTCAAGCATGTCGAGGTACTGAACGCGGACCGCATGGTGACCGCCTTGAAAGAAGTGCTGGCTGACTCCAGAGTTCTCATCGCCACAACTACTGAAGTCGATAAGGTCCCCGAAGGCATCCGAAGTCTGTTCACGCACGAGCTCGACATGTCGGCTCCAGATGAGGGCGAAAGAGAAGGCATCCTCCGTGGCATCGTTACTGATGCCGGTATCCGCCTCTCTCCGGACGTCGACCTCTCGAACGTCGCCGTCAAAACAGCCGCTCTAGTTGCAGGCGATCTCGTCGACGTCCTGGACCGCGCCCTTGTAGCCAAAGCCACACGTCTCGAGTCACTAGCTGCCGCAGCCAATGCCTCTCTCCCCGAAACCAGTCTTCTCCATACCGTCAAAGACATCGAACTTGCCGGCGGCCCGTATGCGCTTAGCCTCACCAAAGCAGATGTTGACACCGCCGTCGATGCCGCACGCAAGAACTTCGCCGACGCCATCGGCGCACCGAAGATCCCCAACGTCAGCTGGTCCGACGTGGGAGGACTAACTCACGTCAAAGACGCCGTCATGGAAACGATTCAACTACCCCTCTCGCGACCCGAGCTCTTCGCCAAGGGAATGAAGAAGCGCAGCGGAATCCTGTTCTACGGGCCTCCGGGTACAGGCAAGACGCTGCTGGCCAAAGCTATTGCAACCGAGTTCTCACTCAATTTCTTCAGCGTCAAGGGCCCGGAGCTATTGAACATGTACATTGGTGAATCTGAGGCCAACGTGCGGCGCGTGTTTCAGCGCGCGCGGGATGCAAGACCATGCGTTGTGTTCTTTGATGAGCTCGATAGTGTAGCGCCGAAGCGCGGAAATCAGGGTGACAGTGGTGGCGTCATGGACCGTATCGTCTCGCAGTTGCTGGCCGAGCTGGATGGCATGAGCGATGGACAGGAAGGCGCGGGTGGTGTTTTCGTCATTGGCGCGACGAACAGGCCGGATCTTTTGGACCAGGCATTATTGAGACCAGGAAGATTTGACAAGATGCTGTATCTGGGCGTCAGTGACTCGCACGACAAACAGCTCACTATTTTGGAGGCGCTGACGAGGAAGTATGTCAACCAAAACCCCTTTGCCGTTCCACCCTCTCCTGTTCCGTTCTCCCCCCCTCCTTCTTGACTCTAAAGAGATTTCCAACTGACGTTATACCAGGTTTACCCTCTCCCCCGCTCTTTCCCTCTCCAACGTCGCCGCCACCCTCCCCTTCACCTACACCGGCGCCGACCTGTACGCCCTCTGCTCCGATGCCATGCTCAAAGCCATAACGCGGCGCGCCCGCGCCGTTGACGCAAAGGTGCAATCCATCAACGCCTCCCGCGCTGCCAACAAAGCGACGGATGAGCAACATCAGCATCGAACGCTGCCCCCTATCACGGTCGCGTACTTCTTCGACCACTTGGCCGAGGCCGAGGACACGGCGGTCGTGGTCGAGGAAGAGGACTTTGAGGACGCGAAGAGGGAGTTGGTGCCCAGTGTCAGCGCGGAGGAGTTGATGCATTATGAGAGAGTGAGAATGACTTTCGAGGGGGCTGGCAAGGGGTCGGAGAAAGAGAGGGCGGGGACGGGCAACGAAAGGAAGGCGATTGGAACGGGTGCAGCAGGGGATGGCGGGAAGGTCAGGTCGGGGAGTTTTGCTGGCAATGGGAATGGGAATGCGCGAGGGAAAGGGAAAGGAAAGGGCAAGGGGAAAGGGAAGGTGGGAGCGAGAGGCGAGGAGGAGGGAGAGGCTTGGTATGGGGACGATGTGAAAGCCGTTGCGGACGGAGCCGAGGGGGATGGAGAGGACGATGACGAGGATGAGTATGTGATTAGGACGGATCATTTGAAAGTTAACGGAAATGGCAAGGGTAAAGGTAAGGGCAAAGTCGTTGCGGTTGGAGGCGGGGAGTTTGGCGATGGGGCTGAAGGCGATGAAGAGATGTACGCTTAGCGCCTTTTCAATCGTCTGAATGTACAAAATGTCACCACCCTTCAGCAGTCGTGGCTTCTTCGCCAATGGAAGCACGAACGACTCGTTCATGTACGGAAAGCGTGATATGTATTCTCTGCGCTCCGGACTTGATCTGACATCTGACATTGCTAAACAGGGGTATTGAACATGGAGCATCGAACGCCGAGCATTATGGAGCGCCAAAATGTGCATTGGGGGGGTATCTAAGAAAAGCAGCAACAACGGTGGCTATAATCACTCCTGGCCTTGGTCCTCCTCTTCCTCGTCGTCCGGGTGCTCAATGACGTACGTCGTCACCGTCTCTGTCACGGTGGGCGAGAAATGCTCCGGTCTCTTGAACGTCGGACTCATTCCGATCCAAGGGTCCATGCAGGACAAGAGCACGTCCGGCGGCGAGTCGACGTTGCAACGGGCGCTGTGCATGATGTTCTCGGTGCTGTTGGCGGTGCCCTCGAACCTGTCGCCGGCGTTGACCAGGCTCTCCGGCAGGCCGACGGCGCGGTGGTGGTGGAAGACTTCGGGGTTGACGCTGATGCAGTCGAGGCGGCCGTCTTTGCAGCGCGTGTGCATGAACAGGTCGAAGGCTTGCTCGGTGCCGTGCTCCATGGCGAGGATCTTTTGCGCGCTGGCGGCCGTGACCGCGTACGCGAAGGTGCAGATGGGCCCGATGGCGTGTTGGACTATGCGGGTGGAGTTGGGGTGCTCGATGCGCGGCTCGTATGAGGCGATGCCGTCGGGGACGGTCGAGTCGTGGAACCAGATGTAGTCTTCCTCGCCGTCTTCGGGCAGCTTCTCGCCGCAGTGACCCAGCCACAGCACATCCCAGTTCTCTCCGTAGGGCCATTCGTCGGCGGGTTTGGTGGGATGGGTCAGGTCGCGGACTGAAGCGGCAATGGCGGCGGTCTGGCTGTGGATGGCGACGTCCCAGTCCGAGTCGTCTTCCATGATCAAGGTCGATGAGTGGTTGGCCGCCATCTCGAGGACCTGAAGATGGGCCAGCCATGCGACAGCGGAACCATAATTGAGCGTGCCGCTATGGCTTCGGCCCAGGAACTCGTTGATCTCGTCCTCGGTAGGGCGAGACTGGGGCGGGATTGACACCCTCATGCCGGTGCGCCAGGCCGCGCGCTGTAACCCATCCGACCGCCAACTTTTGACATTCGACACGGCGAGAATGGTTTCGAACTGAGAAGAAGTCGATCGTCAGCGCTGACGAGGCCGGTGATTTCCACGGAGATTGGCATCGCGTGGCACTTACCCCGAGAGTCGCATTCTCCGTGCCGTCCCTCACGGCCTGGGGCACGAAAGAGATGGAAGTGTGGGAGCCGCGGGACCAGAGCAGAAGGGCGAAGATGGTGAATGAGAGAAGAGCGAAGGCGAGGCCGGTCGGGCGCCGGGAGTGGGTTAGTGAGGAGATTTGGAACATGGTGGTCATAAGTAGTCCAAGTCCATGACCGTCAACGAAGGTAACGCAAGGCGAGACGACGACGACGAAGAAGAAGAAGAAGCAGAAGAAGAAGAAACAGGAAGCCGAACAGGAGTGCGCGCGAACGAGAGAGGAAGAGAAAAGAGAGACGAGGAGCGCGACAGAAGAATGAAGCCGTTGGCGGAGTCACACGGGCCTTTAGCTCCTCACATCTGGATAAGGCAGTCTGGGCGCAATAACGAGGGGTCGGCAATCGGCAGGCGACAGTGGCTATGAGTAGACGAGATGGAGTAGCTGGATCCATTATCATTCGTTATTAGGTGTAGCCCTATGCAAGCATCCGTCCTACTTGGTGAAATTGCGGCGGGGCCGCTACTATGGTGCCGCCCGTCAAGTTGGTGGTCATATTTACATAGGTGACAACGTCAAGGGTCACTTTACCCTGGACAGTCTGACAGTCTACCCTAATCGAGACAGACGCCAACTCAAACACCACGACAGCAACGTTCCCAGACGCCTACCTACTAATCTACGCAAGCTGCCACATGAATCGCAGCTCGACTTCAAACACTCGAGCTCTTGGCCTTCAAATTTGTTTGCCTCCGGTCTCTCTGCGGGCGCCGCGCCATTCATTTCCTTTCTCTCGGCGGATCTGCCCATCTCATCAACTCGACACCCACCATCGCCAATCTCCACCCCCGGTCGCCTGTGCCCTACTGTACCCGCCACTACCGGATAGGCGTCCGACAAGGCCTGCTACAACAACGCGCGGGACGGCCCTCTGTCAATGGTCGCGATTCACAGCACCAGAATCCAAGCCACTCTCTCACGGCCAGTGGGGGGTGGGGGGCAAGAGATTCCATAAAAGGGGCGCATGCGTGTTCCAGGAGCCCCGTGTGCCCCCTCGTGCTGGCTGCGATCCCAGCTGCTGTATGAATAGAAACCCGACCGGAATGTGTATCCAACACCTCGCTGCAACGTCGCACAGTCTCAAAAAACAAACGCCACTGCGCTACCACCGCACGAGGCTGCCATTTCCCATTTCCCAGTTCCCATTTCCCATTCGCCAATGCCCAATCCCAAACTCCGTCTCTCCATCCACATGCTGCTCAGCAGCGGCGCTCTCTACCCGCGCAGCTTCGGTATGCGGTTGCGCATCAGTCCTAGGAGCAGGAGGGCCCTCACTCTTTCCCTGCTCCTTATATTCCTCCTTGTTCCCCAAACACCGGACCCGTTTTGCACAACTGCCTGGAAAGGCACCCACGCACCCTTTCCTTGACAAATCGAGCTCACTATCTCCGCGCGCGCAAAACCCTCCCTCCTGTCGCCGTAGAAGCATTCTCTTTTTCTTTCTTGGCTGCTGCTGTTGCCTTCTTCGATGCGGCTGTAGCTGCTGCTGCCCTTGTGGCCCCTGATTTCTTCGCGGTCGTTCCTGATGCCTTCTTCTTCGTGACGACCGTTGTGCCAGAACTAGCATCCGTGCCAGCTCCCTCGCTGCTTGCATTGCTGACCCTCTTGCGCGGCGCCGGCACAGTAGGAACGGTACGTTTGCTGGATTTGGGGATAGGGCGAGCTATCCGGCCTGAAGCAGCCGTCCCGGGCCTATTCTCCTTCATTGGCGACGCTGGCCGGCTGAGGTTGGACTTTTGGGGAGACTTCTGAAGCTGATCATCTATACCGTTTTTGATCGGAGAGCGTGGTAAGGTCCGAGAGTTGTTCGACTTGGGAGAGAGGACCTGTGCAGCATCTTGGCGAGACACCTGGCGCACAACACGGTTCGCATTGATCGGCGCCTTTGGGGCTGTTGTCTTGGTGCGCTTCTTGGGCAGTGACAACTCCTGCTGCACGTTTTCCTTATCCGAAGCGAAGACATCGTTGCTGGATCGTTTCTTTCCGCGTGTGAACTCAGGGCTCTCTGATCTTCCATCGTCCTTTGTTTGTGCTGGCTGGATCAAAGCTTTGCTCGCGGAAGCCTTTGAAGGAATTGGCAATGGTGCGTCTGGGCGTGCGGTCTGCTCTTCCGAGTACTTTTCAACGAGCTCCAGGATATTGGTCTTGCGAAGAGCCTGGGGGATGCGATTGACGCGCATCTCCAGTCGCGATCTCAAGCCCTGCGCAAGAAGTCCGTACTGTGATCGTAGCTTACGCGCCCGTTCTGTGACTGTGGCGTCTGTCAGTTTGTGGTCTGATGTGCGCGTAGGCATCCTTACTCTCAAGTTGCAGGTTATCCATGAGCGCTTGCTTTTGGGCCTCGGTTATCTTTGCCACTCTCCTTGGTGGAGTTCTCTTCGGGGTCCTGGCAGCCTCTTCGGAGTCCGTGTTTGTATTTGTTTCTGGAGCGGGAAAGCTTGAGGTGATGTCGCGCAGTGGCTGCTTTTTGACGCGTTGTGGCGGCATTATCGATTCAGGTACAGTATGACGTGGTTTTATGCGCTTCTCGTTTGCTATCGGCAGTTTTGCAGCTGGCGATTGGAGTAGATGGGGTGAAGGCTGCTGTGGTGTTGATGACGGGTGATGCGCAACGAGGTGTAAACAATGTCGGTCTTGGCGCGGGAGAACGGATCATCTTCCACCGGCCGCCGACTGTGACGGGAGCTCCAGCTTACCTTAGGTCCCGTAGACACAACCATCCAGCTTCGCATCACTACCAGCTCCTCTCCCACTCTTGCACCTTTCGATCTTTGCGAAGCTTCAAAAGCGACACCCCAACTTCGACCAGCTACTCTACCTCATCCAACTCATCCAGCCAGTACTCCTCAGCCGCCGCCAAGATGGTGTTGGAGGCGACCATGATTGTGTATGCCACCATCCTCTGGAACAATACCATGCCATAGTCTGATTTCTCTTCAGGGTCGACAACAGTGAGAGCAGCAGAAACGGCGACTATGTGTATGTCAACCGGCGCATCAATTCGTAAAGAGCCTCTCTGACACTTCCTCAGTCCATCACGCTTCAACGCCCAGGAAGACGCCGTCAACCTCATCTTCTCCGCAAAGATCCAGTCGAATCCCGAATCGTCTGTTGGCTTGATGAGCATGGGCGGATCGGGTCCCGAGGTTCTCACAACCCTCACCACGGATATGGGAAAGATACTGGATGGCCTTCACCGGACGAAGATAAGAGGGTCACCGCACTTCTCCACCGGCATCAACATTGCTGCTGTATGTCGCGCACTATCAAGCTGGGAATTGTGGTTGGATTTCGCTGACTTTCGCGCTACCACAGCTCGCTCTGAAGCACAGGCAAAACAAGTCTCAACGACAACGCATCATCGTCTTCGCCTGCAGCACCCTCGAAGAAGACTCCAAATCTCTCGTCAAGCTCGCCAAGCGGATGAAGAAGAACAACATCAGCATCGACGTCATTGCATTCGGGGATCTGGGTGACGACAACATCAAGAAGCTGCAGGACTTCAATGAGAACATCAAGGGCGGTGACGGTTCACACCTCGCAATCATTCCTCCCAGCGCCAACTTGCTCAGCGATGCCATCGTAACGACGCCCATAATAGGTGGTGATGCTGCTCCGGGCGGCTCCAGCGGCGGTGCAGGCGGCGATGCTGGCGCGGGTGGCGGTGATAGCTTTGAGTTCGGTGTCGACCCGAGCATGGACCCTGAACTTGCTCTTGCGCTGAGGATGAGTTACGAAGAGGAGAAGGCGAGGCAGGAGCGGGAGAAGAAGGTCCAGGAAGCGAAAGAGGGGAAGACCGAGCTGGAGGGCATTGCGGAAGAGGGGAACGAGGAGAGCAAGCCGCTTCTGAACCAGGAAGGTGAGGCCAGTGGCTCAGGCAGCGGCAGCGCGGATAAGCAGGAGGATAAGAAGGACAAGGATGACTCGGACAAGATGGACACGGCATGAACGGAAGGCTCGCAAGGGCATAATGCATTGAATGGATTCCATTAGATGCACGCCTTGCGCGTGCTGTATATTGTGCCCTCCATCGATGTACCGTGAGCGCTTTGGGGCTTCTTTACTTCTCAATGGGCGTCTAGGGTCACAGCAGCCCTCCTTTACTCTGCCTTGGCATAGCTGGGCCAAATTCGCTGACTGGAAATCATCATGATGCCTTCATGCCATTCAAGCCGACGCCATACTCCAGAGATCATTCCCCGCATACCTTGACTTCTATGCCCTACTCTTTACAAAGCCATCAAGCCCCCTATCGAACTTCTCGCACCGGATGGGCATCTCAATAGTATAGAATGGATTCTTGGTGACGAAATCGGCGTACAGTTCATATATTCGCTTGAGGATTGCGTCAATGTTTGGCTGCGCGGGCTCCGTGAAGAGCAGGAATTTCGTCCCCGTGAGCGACAGGAAGCATGTCAAGCGGAAGCGACCCGTCTCCATGACTTCGAGGCCTGTGGCCTGAGGGCGCAGAGCGGGAACCGGGTTCGGGTTGCTTGTGGTCGTGGTGGGATGCGGCTGAGAGGGACGAAGCGACGCCGGGGTCAGGGAGCGGGTGATGGCGTGGACGCTGAGAGAGTCGCGAGAAGGACAGCATCAGCGAGGGTGACTCTTCTAAGTATCGGGGAGATCCATGGGACGTATGTGTGTCTTAAAGCGGGAGGCCAAGGGCGGGGATGGTGCGAGGGCAGACTTTCATCACTCACCCATGGAATGTACCGGCAAGGACGAGCAGGTCGTTGCTGGGGAGCTTGTTGAGGCCCTCGTGGAACTCGCGGTTGTAGACCAGGCCGCCGGCCTTGTTGATGATGAGGAGGGTGTAGACGACCCTGCGGAGCTTGGTGTGAGCATCGTGTCGTGTGCGCTGAAGAGGGGGAACAACGAGGGCATGTACATGGCTGTGTTTGCAGGCAGCTACGTGGCATTCAATTCCATGGCTGAGCTGGCAGTCAAGATGTATAGTGTTGGCTTGGGTGGAGGTTGAAGTAATGGTACCCCGGATGCGGGCTTTGGGGTTCTTGGGCGGAGGAGGCTTGGAGGCTCTCGGGCGGGATCATCACAGCTGCAGCTCCGTTGGCCAGCACCGTCACCCACGGCGCCCACTCAATGCTGCTGCATGAAGCCTTCCTGCCCGCGCCCGCGCCCTGTTGCACCACCAACAAACGACCAAGGTCTCCCTTTGCCGAACCTCTGCATGCTCTCTCTCCTCTTCGCAACTTTACACACCCGTTGCTTGACCGACTACTCTGACTTCCTTCACCTTCTCTCTGTCCCCTCTCTCCCTCTCTCTGCTCGACTCGCGAGCCTGCCCCGCCATGTCCAACCAGTCAATCCTCCGCATTACGCGGGTAAGCTCAAGCTCTCGGACACAACCCGGCCATCCCTCTTCCTTTGCTGACGTCTGCCCCAGGAGCTGTGTGAGATCCAGAAAGGCTCAGATCTTTGTATGTCTGTCTGTTTGCCTTGCCAACTGCGCTCTCGTTGACTTTCTTCCTTTCCACCCACAGCTCTCGCCGTAGCATGCCGGGACAGCGATGTCAGGTCCATCCGCGCCTTGATCATCGGCCCGCCCGACACCCCTTACGAATTTGGCTTCTTCGAGGTGAGTGTTCGGCGTCGATTGTGTGCGGATATGGGTTTGGTACTAAAGCATGTCGTAATAGTTCGCAGTCCGGTTCGGCAAAGGTACACCAGATCTCGAGTTCGCTGTCAACTACCTTTACGATACTGACTATGCTCAGAATACCCTACCAAGGCGCCCGCTGTAAACTGCATCACGACCAATGGCGGTCATACCCGCTTCAACCCAAACATCTATTCGAACGGCAAGGTCTGCCTGTGAGTACTCGAATTCAAGTTGACGTGATATATCGTCAAGCATGCAAATGCGTTTGCTGATTACGTTCACGTAGATCGATCCTCGGGTACGCAGTTCCATCTTCGGTAGGTACCGAGTGTCGCTGACGTTGGTAGTACTTGGCGTGGTGAGCCCGGCGAGGAATGGTCCTCCGCCCAGGGTCTCGAGTCAATCCTCATATCCATTCAAAGCCTCATGTCGCCCGACCCGTACGAGAACGAGCCCGGTTTCGAGGAAACCAGATCGGAGCACGACAAGAAGAACAAGGCAGCATATGTGGCGAAGGTAGGCTTCTCAGTCTTCAGTGCCTCGGGCACAGAACAATTGACAGTGACCGCGGTGTAGATCCACCACGAAACGCTGCGTGTATCCGTGATCGAGAGGCTCGAGGAATACCTGGGCATCGTCCCGCCGGACCGAAAGCCGGACAAAGTCATTGCCTATAACGCCGATGATGATGTTGGTCAGCCCGAGGTCTGGGAGCCATTCGAAGATCTCTGCAAGCGTCGGTTCTTGTGGTATTTCCAGTCGTACGTCGAGTCTATCAACAAACGCAAAGAGACGTACAAGGAAGGCTGCAAATTCGAGAGGATGCCGTTTGAGGGTCCGTCCAACGAGATGGTGGGGACGTTCCACTTCGATGCGCTGCTGAAGCGCCTCCATGCCATACGCGAGGCACTGGAAGAAGAAACTATGAGCTGGGGGGCCGCTGGATTGGACGCCGCGAAAAAGGAGCTAAGCATCGCCAACAACATGCAGCGGCAGTTCGAGCAGGCTGTGGAGCACTTCAAGCGCTGCTCCGGCATCACTCTGGACCTTGAGATGGTGGACAAAAACCCTTTCATTTGGCAGCTTGTCTTCTTTGGTCCGCCGATGACCAATCTCGATGGTGGCATGTTCCGCGTCAAAATCTACATCTCACCCAACTTCCCGACGGTGCAGCCGCGCTTTAAGATGGAAACGCCGTTGTTCCACCAGCGGGTGTCTGAGGACGGCATCATCTGCTACACCGCGCAACGGCAAGAGGATCTCAAGAGCCATATCGAGGCCGTCGTTGAAGCCATCCGTGAGGAATCCCCAGCTTACGACCCTAGAACTATGGTCAACCCCAGCGCCGCGAAGCTCTTCTGGGGCACCCCGGATGACAAGAAGATGTACAATCGGAAGCTACGCCGAAGCGTCCAGGATAGCGCAGAGTAGGAGTCCTGTTTGTCAACTTCGCAATGACATGACTGACATGAGCGCCACAGATACTAAGACGCACGGTGTCGCCCTTCACAAGCACTGAAGCATATACCCCCCATTCACGACTAATGTGGACAAACTCGCAACGAATCACACGATACCCTTTCATTCTTTAATGACACCACCTGCATCTCAAAGGAGTCCTTCATAGCGGGATCGAGGCAGCCCTATCGGGACTGCATCGATTCGTCGTTTTTGCAAGTGTTCTTGCTCCTTCATTTTTATCTACTCGATCTACTGATATCTCTATTAGAATAGCGATCCGTGGTATAGGGGGAAAGGCGATTAGCACGGCGTTGGGAAACTCCACTTCAGCGTCATCGGGCGCACACGCATGAGAGGAACGGCGTCATTATGGGTACAAAATCGACAATGCGTTCTTCGGGCTAAGTTACTGGACGCGCAATCAAGCGCGGATATGTTGAATCAAGTAATCTTCTCTTCCTTCAGAGCTCTGATTGTGAAAATGGGTGGGTTACTTGACACATGTCATTGTAGGCCACCCCTTAATGTCGCAGCTAAGTATGAACCGGTTTCTTCATCATTTTCTTGCTGTCTGGACCTGCTACGAAAATGGCATATCCCTCGGTCGTCCGCATCAGTCATCAGTCTCCCGTCAATTCCGGACACCTCATAAGTTCTGAAATCAGAACAGAAACCGAATCGTCCCCCATTTCCTTCTCCTTCTGGTCTACGTGAAATATCTCCACTGCGAGGACTTCTCTCCCTCTTTCAACTCACTAGTAACTACATCCTCTGCCCTCAGCCTTACATCTTGCGCCCTATCTCTCCTCTTATTCTCACTCTTCATCCACAGCCCCAACCACAGCGTAAATCCAATACAGACGACATTACACCCCGCCGTCGCGACCAAAGTGGGCACATACCTAGGCGCAAACTCTGTCCTGAACGTCGCCGCGCTCAAGATGCCACCCAAGTTCCCGAGACCAACAAGCAAGCCAGTCGTCGCGGCACGAGCGTTCTCGTTCAGGTTGTTATTGTTGTGCCAGGAGTGGACGAGGCAAGAGGGAATGTACGCTCCCATGGCCAGCAGGAAACAGGCAAAGTAGGCGACAGGCTTGTGAGCTAAGACGTCGACGATGGCGAGGACGAGCAGGCCGGCTAGGGAGACGCACAAAGCGAAAACGATGTGGAAGGTGCGTTCGCGGAAGCGGTCGGAGGAGTAGCAGACGAGGAGGAGGAAGACGAAGCCTACGGAGTTGGGGGCGACGGTCCAGAGGTTGGTTTGGACTGTGCTGAGGCCGAGGCGGGCAACGATCTGTATTGGTGGAAGGGGGTGGGTCAGTGTGCTTTCTTTCTTGTCTTCCCCTTTACTGTCCGCAGATTGCTATTCTCCTATCTCTACGACTTTTTTTTTTTTCGGGGCCGGTGATGCAGAATGAAGATGGAGAGAGATATAGTAGAGCGAATGCTTACCTGCGGCAGGAAGTTGGATGTCGTGCTAAAGGCGACGGGGTACGTGAACGCGATGACGCACCACGGGAAGAACTTCCAGCTCCTCCATGTCGCGAACATCTCCCGTAAGTTGTATTCTTGGTCGACCTTCCCGGACGAGTCGCGCAGTGCCCGGGCCCGAGCCGCGTCTTTCTCCGCTGTCGTCAGGAACCATGCTTGGGAGGGCGTGCTGGGGAGCCACCAGAATGCGAGGACGGCCATTATGACGGTCATGCCTCCTGTACAATACGTGCGTGTGCAGGGATCAGCGATCGCGTTCCATATAGCTTACCCAGTAGGTTGCAGGGACTGAGTAGGAGCTGGGCCACTGAGCGATACCAACATACCTTCTATCAGGAAAAGAATCTGCCATCCCTTGAGGCTCTCGCTCCGGATCTGGAAGACGCCAAAGGAAATGAGGCCGCTGAAGGCGGCTGCGAGAAGGGCGCTGCCGAAGAAGATGGCGATGCGGAAACCGAGCTCTCCGCGGGTGTAGAAGAGGGTGAGGTAGAAGACTGCGCCGGCGAAGAAGCCGGCTTCGAAGGCGCTGGATGTCGTCGGCTGTGTTAGCTGATTGTCCTCTTTCGGTGCGCCGTGGAGAGAGCGTGGGTGGGTATGGACATGTCTCATACCCCAGGAGTAACCGCAGCACGAGCATGCCAGCGAAGTTCGTGGCAGCACATTGGAGTAGCGCAAGAGAACCCCATGCAAGCATGACTGACGTCGAGAATCACCCGCTCACGTCAGTTCTGTGAATTTGCTCTTTACTGATTGCATTTCCGAGCAGGAGGACTTACGACCAGGGAGCATAACACGGCCGGACCAGCGCTTTGTGAGCATGTTTAATGGCAGGTCGCAGAGACCGTTGGGGACGTAGAAGAGCAGGATTAGGAGCGAGTAGTCCTCGCCTCGGAAGCCGAGGTCTTTGTCCATGCCATCTGTTTTTGCGTTGCCGAGATTGGACTGTGAGAGAGTTGTCAGTGAAGGGTGCCGACGGATAAATGTATGGACGGAGTAGCTCAGGATATAACGGGAGAGGGCTCACGCGGTCGACACTGTTGAAGAAGTACATAAAAGAGAGGAAGGGTAGGAGGTAAAAGTCAAGTTTGCGGACTAGAATGGAACGCTCTCGTCAGCTTTTACAAGTGAGGACGTATTGGAGTACTCCGCGCACCATAAGACCGCTCTGCGATGGTATCGATGTAAGTGGGAGGACCTGTTTCTTGGTCGGCTTCTGTGGATGCCGTGTAGTCGTCCACAGGCCCCTTTTCCACTGCCATGGAGACGATGCTGGATGTTTCCAGCAGACGACTTGACAAGTGCGAGACGGAATTCTTCAGTAAGTCAAGTTAGGGGAACTTGTTGCGCAGCGAGCACAGAACGAACGGCAAATGTAAGCTAGGGCTTTCAGTCAAGTTGGTACCGTCCAAAGCAGAAATCCCCTGGTGCCTCAGACCACGGCTATATATTGAGAACTCTGCCTATTAAGTTATAAGCTGCACCCTCTCATCAATCAAGCTTAGTGGGTGCATACGTTCGTAATTGGGGGTGGGTTATGGACGGTGGGGTAGCGGCAACAAAGGTGGGGTTCGTGGCAGCAGCTCCCCACGTTTTCGAGAGTGTGAGGTGGGATGCTTTCTGATGTTGTAAGTAACGTAGTTAACTTATAGTTAGAATTTCTCGGCAAGAAGGCCGACTGTAACTTAGGCGCCACTGCAGACGACATGGAAAAGTGTTTAGTTGTCTTCTTTTCTTCCGGTCCTGTAAACTGCAAAGTACCCGGGTCACTGTGATTGCAAGGGTGTTTACAGTGGCAATTTTCTCAGGTTGTGAAATCCAACTGTTCAATATACCGAAACTTGAGCTTTCCAGCGATTTTGTTCATCCACATGCGAGCTTAATGAGATACTCGGTGCCTGTGCCCAGCGTTCCGTCTCCGCTGCCTCTCACGTCGTCAAGAAACCCTCAAAGTACTCATCCATCCACCTCATCGCACTCTCGCCACAATCCTTGTTCCTCCCATCCGGCCACATCCTTAACGTCCCAACATACCCATCCGGCCTCACGACAACCACAGCGACCTCGTTCCCGCTCAGCGGACCAACGTACTTCTCCGTGCACGACAGACCCTTGGTATCCTTCTCTGGGATGTCGTCCATGTAAACCGTCCATGCGCTATCGCGCAGAATGGTGGGAAGCTCCGCTATCTCGATGTCGGCCTTTGGCATGCTTGTGACAAGGGCGTATGTGAAGAGGCCGCTGACAGGCGTGTACCGCTCGGGCCGGACGAATTCGTCGTGGTGTGCCGCTGCTGGGGGCTGTAGTGTGTACGAAGCGTTGACTGCGGCGGTCATGCGGCCGACGAACGTCGATTGCGACTGCGCAAGGTTTGAGATCCTGTCCAGGAAGGGTCTCGACGAGGACGCATTGTCTGTGAAGAAATAAATTCGGAATTGGCCTAGCATGGGGATGTCCAGCTGGACGTCCACGGGGTTGGAGTCGATGTAGCGAGTCACCTTGGCCGGGGGAAGGAGGCATCCAGGCTTGAGTAATCCACGTACGGGAATCTTGCTGGGGATGTTCAGGACGTTGGGACCGTAGTTTGCACCTACGCCAGAGATGAAACTGACGTTAGTCCGAAAGTTCTCTGCCAGTGCTGCCGAGTCGCCGTTGGCGAAAGCGGTTGCGTGTTCGTAGTCGAAGTTGATGAGGTCCTGTGCGATCTTGCGTCTTTCGTGTTCGTAAGTCTGGAGCAGCTCGGGCTTCGCGAGGCGCCGCACTGCGAGGTTGAGCTTCCAGGATAGGTTCCAGGCGTCGTGCATGGACGTGTTCATGCCTTGGGCTGCTTTGGGAGAATGCGTGTGGCTCGCCTGCTGTGTGTGAGTTCGTTTCCCTGCTTATGAGACCGAGACTTACATCGCCGGCTATGAAGACTCTCTGGGAATCGTCGGTGAATCGACTCGCAATCCTCTGTCCGACTTGGTACCGTCCGAACCACTCTGGAGGGATGATTAGAATAAAGGATATCGGTTTCCTCGTAAGAGAGCAGCGTACCGACCGTCCTCCACTTCAGATAGAAAGGATCCATGATCTCTTGCGCTCTCTCCATGACAAACTGCTCGGATAGTTCCTTTGTGGTAGTCCCGGCTCGGTGGTCCGGCTTCAGCTCGATATAAAGTCTAGTCATGTTACGCTCCCGGGGTATGAAGAGTATCGAGCCTGCTTCCTCTGAGTAAACAACAGCCTTTGACCATAGATCCGGAAAGTCGGTCTCAATGACCCCGTCGAGCACCCCCCACACAGCGTCTGAAGAGGCACCGATGGGTTGAGCGCCTGGGATTGACTTTCGAACTTGCGAGTGTGCGCCATCACATCCGACCAAATAGTTTGTGCTGAAGCTCCGCTTGTTCTGGTCGACGTTGACTTTGCAGGTCACATCGAGGGCGCCAGACTTCCCTGTCGCATGTGCGAATTCGACAAAAGCTGTGTTCCTCTTGACTCTGACGCCTCGCTCCTGCATATCGTCAAGGAAAGTCTGCTCCACCATGCCTTGATGCACTAATAGGATATACGGATCCAGAACATCAATGATTGGTGGGTAATGTACTTCCCTTCCAGCTCGATGAAGTTTCTCACTCATCGAGGCTCTCTGGATTGGGCTCCCAATTAGCAGCTGTGAAAATGATTGACTGTGTCAGAAACGAAAAGTCATGCTTTACCCAGAAGCAGATGTCGTAGACCTTGACACCCTTCCGTAAAAGGGGGTCGGCAAGCCTCATCTGTCGCAACGTCTCGATGGACTTTGGCTGGAGCCCATCTGCTCTTCCAGTAGCCGTCCTGTCGGGCCTGTTGTCTATGATGTCGACTTTGATGCCGAAACGGACCAGGTTGGTGCTGTGGAGCACGAGTCAATGATGGAGCTTTTGGGGCTTGATCTTCGAGCACCCACGCAAGCATGAGACCTGCAGGCCCGGCACCAACAACGCAGACATCGCTGATCGAAGGCGCAAAGTTGCACGGAAAGTTCAATGAATTGGGTCCGTCGCCGATGGAGTTGTCGATGCTGTCTTCTCTGAGCTTTCCATTCGCGACGGCGGTTGAGGACATGGTAGAAGACCTTGAATGGTTGCTGCGCTTCATTAACCCCCAGAACGGAGCCATGATCGACAGTAGTCACAGAGGGGAATCTGACTTCTTGGAGAGATGGGGTGGAACGAATTCCCAACTCATCTTGGATGCTCAGGTAGTCTTTCTGCGCAAACGGTCGGTGCTTTTTGGAGACTTGGACTGTCCAGGCACGCGAGCAAAGCCGGGATCCCCTTCGGAGGTGATGAACGGTGGTCTGATGTGCTCTAAAAGACCGAGATCCGTAACACGTACACAAAGCAGGAGGGAAAGTTGTGGAGAAGGCGGATGCTGGCGCATGTCGCGGCCTAAATTATACCGTAGACGTGACTTGCAGTACTTACAGTAAGTTAACTAACGTGAACGTTGAGTTAAGTTAGAGGCTCACCACCCCACCTTCACTCTGCCCCCTCCCACCCTCTCCATCCCATTCTTGAGCGTGGCGGATTCTCTCCATCCAACGCGGATCGATAACAGCTCGAGCACTCCGGACCGCCAGCAGAGCCGCCGAGGAAGTGCACGCCGGAAGTTATTTGGAGCGGTTGTCAAAATGCAGTGCAGCTGCATCAGCCTCCACCGTCCCGCTGCCACACCATGGCGACCCCCGACCCGGTCTGGCTCCAGCTGTCGAAGAAGAAGCGGGCAATCCAGCAAGCGGCGCTGACTCCCTGGGCATCCGAGCTGTCACCGGAAGAAGCGGTACGTTCTTAGTCTGCCCAGTCTCTCCATCGCAGTTGTTTTTCCCACACAACTCCTCCACACGAACTGGCCAACGCTCTACTGTAACGTTACTGTGTGTACTGTACTGGACGAAAGCTCGAGCTGATGTCGCTTAGGTTATCACCAGCATCAAAGATGCCAACGAACTGCTGGCCCAGATCTCGATGCGAGCCCTGACCGCCGCCAGTGTGGCTGAGGCGTATATCAAAAGGTTTACCGTACCCGATCAAATCAACTTGAAACGAGCTGGCTGACTGCTTTTCAGTGCCGTGGCTGCGCACTCCAAGGTTGGATTTCCCTCCCTCTGCGTGCACCGCCGCATTCGCTGACAACAAACCCGTTCCTACTTCCCAACAGACGAACTGGTAGGCTTGCTCCCACGGCGTACTCAAGATCATGCCCGCGGACTGATCCCTTCAGCCTTACGGAACTCTGCTTTGAGCATGCCCTGGCCCAGGCGCACGCTCTCGACCGTTACATAGCCGAACACGGGAAGCTGCTCGGTCCTCTGCACGGCCTCCCGGTGACATTGAAGGACCAGTTCGATGTCAAAGGTTACGACAGCACCCTCGGCTACGTCGGGCGAGCGTTCCATCCGGCTGCCGAGGATGCCGTAATCGTCGCTATTCTCAAAGGACTGGGGGCAGTTGTTATAGCAAAGACGAACCTGCCGCAAAGCATCATGGTGGGTCTGTTCTCATATATAAGGCCTCAGATGCAGACCTTGAACTCTGGGAATTCATGGGGAAATTTCCTGTCAAACCTGTATAAGCATGCCGGACTGACAAGTCCGATCTCTTACCCAGTGGTGCGAAACGGAGAACCCACTGTGGGGTCTGACAACGAACCCCAAGAATCCCAAATTCACGCCTGGCGGTTCCACCGGCGGAGAGAGCGCGTTGCTGCACGAGCGCGGCTCGATAATCGGTTGGGGAACCGACATTGGAGGTTCCATCAGGATTCCGAGCCACATGATGGGCCTCTACGGACTTAAACCCAGCGTAAGTCTTGTCGAAGTGCCGTTTCAGGTAGCCGTGAAGCTCACACGGAGCGCAGAGTGGTCGATTGCCGTATCAGGGGGTCTCGGTATCTACCGAGGGGCAAGAGCATGTTCCTTCTGTGGTTGGGCCCATGGCACGTTCGTTGGCTACTTTGCATCTCGTTACGAAGGCTGTGGTAGACACGGAACCGTGGCGGCAAGATCCGAAGGTCGTCCCTATTCCGTGGAGGGAATATGAGCACAAGGACGTCCAATCCCGGCCTCTGGTTGTCGGATTGCTTCTCGATGATGGGGTCGTTCGGATACACCCTCCAATCGAGCGCGTCGTTAAAGGGGTCGCTGACAAACTCCTTAAAGGCGGTCATGAGGTGGTGCCGTGGCACCACGATGGACACCAGGAATGCATAGACATCATGGTAAAGCGCTCCTCAACCTTGGAATGCCCTTGCAACATTACTGACGTGCGATCAGGATCAGTACTACACGGCAGATGGCGGTGAAGATATCAGAAGAGACGTCATGGCCGGAGGCGAGCCCTTCATACCACACGTGGAGGCTCTAGTCAACAAAGGAAAGCCGATTACCGTATACGATTACTGGCAGCTGAACAAGCGCAAGGTTGCAGCACAGAAGCAGTACCTGGACAAATGGAACGCGGTTCGATCTCCATCTGGAGAAGAGGTCGATGTCCTATTAACACCAGTCATGCCGCACACCGCCGTGACGCACAGTAGCTGCCGTTGGGTGGGCTACACAAAAGTGTGGAACTTTCTTGACTATTCCGCCGTCGTCATCCCAGCCGGTGTGGTGGACAAAGGCATGGATCCCGGAGTGGACAGGACCTATCAGCCACGTAATGAGCTCGATCGCTGGAATTGGGATCTTTACGATCCGGAGAGCATGGACGGCATGCCGGTTGGTGTTCAGATCGTTGGCAGAAGACTGGAAGAGGAGAAGGTTCTTGGGGCTGCAAAGGTCATTGAACGGATCCTTCAGAACTGAGAATGCAATGCAAAGTGGTGATTTGACTTTGAGAGATGAAGTTCCGACGGGAGGCCTGGTGAATCTCGTCATGGTCAGGACTACCTCGATCTTACGAACAGCTGTCGGGCGGGCTTCCTTCGACTTCGTTCTAGTATATAGGGTAGGCCTGGTTCCATCTTCTTACGCGGACTGTAGACTTACTTCGATAATCTTGAGATATTAGTGTAGGCCTTGCTTAGAGTTAGATATACTAGTGTAGCTTACTATGCCGGCCTTGTAGCCATGACTTTTCGCCCTATGCTTTGTTTCGGCTTATGATTACTTGTCTGAGAATTTCTCGATTCAGCTAACTACAGCTTCGGGGTATCTTTTCTCTGCTCTGCAAACGAATATTATCTTGATGGTCTGGAAACCATCCTATCGTCGTTATTGAACCGGTTCCGTAGACGTACATCTAACCCGAACCTTAATTGCGCTCATCAATGAACATTTGGGACACGAAGCTTACTCATACTTTCGTCAGCCCTTCTTCGTAGATCCGGCCTATGAATAGGATCACGATGTCCAATAATAAAGTAGTCCACATACCTTATCCTATGCCCGATTCATAAGTCAGTCGGAGAGAATGTGCTCTGTTGGTTCTTTCACTCGGGGATCATTTATTCTCCTTCCTAACATCTACAATCACACTGAACACAAACAGAACGACTGCTAGCTGTCACCATTGTCAGAATACCGTCAGATCTCAAACATACAGACCGTCTCGTCACACGGGCGTCACTCACCGCAATACTGCCGACCATGATGCAGTAGATTTCCCAGCCTCCAGCCAACACTTTGCCTCTCGTCATTGCATTCTGCTGCCTCCAGAACCTGAACGCACCAATCGCGGCAACGAGTATAGCGGCGATGATGAAGCAAGCTCCCAATGGAATGCCGAGGACGTAATATCCGAGAACGGGGTCGGGCGTGGGTGAGTGCTGGAGGCGGAAGAGTTGGGCAATGATGACGCCGACCATGGAGAGGGCGATAGATGTGCGGAGATAGCCTAGGTAAGTGCGTTCGAGGGCTAGGGAAGATTGTGTCAGGCCTGGTTTTTCCAGTCACGAAGGGTGGTGACTCGGGAATCGAGCAAGAGCACCATATCATCCGATTACTTTTTCGCATATTCAATCAAGACATGATTTCTCTTTTTATCCCCTTGATCACATAAAGTAGGCATTGGATCAAACTCACCAAGATGATCTCTCCTCGCCTCCGCCGGGACCGTGACTCTGATGTTTCTTGCCCACCACCGTCTGATACCATCATGCCAGTGTCTCTTATTCGGCTGTCTCTTAAGTCGACATCTCCATGCCTCCGGCGCTGGAACCTCGTCTGGCGCCGTCATCTCCGAGCTCGTCCTTCGCCTAGCGAGGGTTGATGAGTGCCGTTCAACATGGTCTTGCCGGCGGACGGAAGAGCGGATGGATCTCAGTTCCGTGGCCTCGCGCGACGAAGAGGAGGACGAGCTGGACGCATCGTCGTCTGTCTCGGCCTCTAGCTCTAACTCAGCGTCGGAATGGGCAGCATGGATATGGGCTGGCGGTGGCCGTGTAGGCGGTTGTAGGTCTTCATCCTCGTGAATTGCTTCGGAGGAAGTATACGGGTGGGTGTGCGTGGTCATGGTGCACGCTGGTCAAATGAACGGCAGCGCAGCGCATGGTTAATTGGAGGCCAGGTGGAGATTCGGGAGTAAGAGAAAAGAGAAATCGGGGAGTCGCGTGGGGAGTTTTTTGATGCAGGTGACGAGTCAAGGAATCTGGAATGACTGCGAGTGTGCGAGTCAAGAGGAGCCCCGTTTCCCCGCGTTGTATTGTGTGGGGAAGCTTCAGCAATTCCAGCCAATGTTTACATGTTTACGTCAAACCTCATATCTCCATTTGATCATTCACATCGGAAGAACAGGAAGCCACTCTTCAATATATGCTCCGGCTGTTCTGAGGATGACCAGATTTGTCCTCTCTTCTTTCGTAGTCTCTTTTTCTCAGCATTTAAGCAATCTTTCTTCCCACATTACCAACGCCTCTCCCCACGATGCTGACAACCACATCTGCTGAATCACCAGACGCGTCCCTCAGTCCCCACCCACTCATCCCGAAAGCCCTCAAATCCCGTGCTAATCTCAGTATCTCTTCACTTCCGACCACATCCCTCCCCAGCTGCAGTCTTCCCACGTCTTCACTCCCCATCGCCATCAACGTCAGCATCGTTGGCGCCGCAACTCTTGATGCACATCCACTTTGCGCTACCGCGTCCAGAAGTTGATATGCTGCCTGCTTACCCAGATCCTCGGGGGGTACACCTCCTTGTGGCGGGCTCGCAACGTCAGCCGAGAAAAGCGCGCCCGTGGAGGACTCAGCCACAAGACTGATGCCAAAGCCTAGGCCTATTTTTCTTTTTGCGGAGGGATTGGCTTGCGTAGGAGCGGGAAGGAAAGGCGCAGAAGAGACGTCAGAGAAGACGTAGGTGTCTGCCACGAAGGGGTTCAGGACACCGCGCGCCGTCTCGATCATGCGCGCATTGTTGGAACCTGCAACACCCACGGCGTAGGCTACGCCTCTGATCTTTTTTATCCGGCCCGGGTTGAGCAGATGTATGGTTTTTGGTAACCGCACCTGATGCCCAAAAACCAATTGGACTTCGCCGCCGCCACCTCGTCCGCCGGGGCCCGGATTTGAGCGCCGTAATACCCTCAACTCGAGATTGTTCTGAATGCCAAAGTTTGCGAAAAGTGGGAGTATGGCTGTGCGCACTGTGTCGACGCTGACATCCCCCGCCGGCGTACTTGATGTGATAACGCCAAGGCCAGTGAAGATGACGTTGATCTGCGCTTTCGAGAACGGCGCAAGAAGACACAATGGTATCAGGAAATAGCTCACGCCTCGTGTGCATTCCCGTGGAACCTCGTGTCTGATAACGCCGCCTGTTGCGCCCAGTCCTGCCGCGCTGCCGGTTATAAGACCGGGTCTGTATACGAGCGTTGTACCCGTATACGAGAACTCGATTGTGCTGCCGTTGGTAACGGAGTCGAGAAGGCGCAGGAGAGAGACTTCGTGGGGTAGAAGACCAGGGTTTGTAGCGTTGGACCGGATTTGCGATATGCGAATGGGCCGGCCAGTGAGGGTTGCGAGGACAATGCGATGCGCAAAGGAGCGGTGGCCCGTGAAGCGTAGAGGGGGGAGAGATTCGGCCATTGCGATTTGGACTCTGGAGAGTGGAGTTCTGCGCTATTTTTGGGTGGGAAAAGTTTCCCGGGTATCTTGAGGTTTGGGGACGTGAGCGTAGGGCAGAAAGTTGGGATAGCACTTTTTATGCCGAGCGGTGAGGAGAGCGGTGAGAGGCGCAGCATCGAGGCACTCTGGGGCTACCCGGCGTCGTGATAGCTCGGTGCTCTACGGGTCCTCAAGCTACCTAGGTACCATCTGAACATCCATTTACACACCACATTGGCCTTCGTGTCTGCTTCGGATGTCTTATCATTATCACAAACGTTCAATCCTTACTCCTATTCTCATCTATTCGTAAATTCGTACTGTTACATCGACGACTTGGCCTTTTCGCCAGACTGGACTTGCTCAATCCATATCCATCGCATCTGGATCCTCATCCATCTCCACGATAGCAGGCTCCTGAGCTGATGGTGATCCGTCGACCCATTCGTTTCCTGACCAGAACCCTGGTGTATTGGGCTTCGGCTGGCCCTGCTTTTCCCTATGCCTCGCCCGCGCCTCAATGATTGCCTTTCTGACGCTGTCCTGCTCCGGCGGGACTGTCAAGCTAATCGGTTCTTTGTATAGGACAAGCTGGCTCGCCTTTGCTTTCTCTATATCCTCCTGATCGCTACCAACGAGTAGATGCTTTGGAATTTGGTTGAGATGTCTCTCAATGTCGGGCATGTAGATGGGCGTTTCTTCGTCCGATTCTATGCCGGCGAGCTCCGCGTCCAGGTCGTATATGTAGACTTTGTCTTTTGTATCTTCAAGCTGCATCCAGTCATCCTGGGGAAATGTCTGCGGCTGACTTTGAGCCTGCGCGCGTGCTTGCGCATCGACTGTCCGGGGCCCTAGATGCGGATCATGGGTGTACTTCGCGACGGGGATGTAGCGCTTGCTGCCATTCTCTGTGCAGGTGTCAGCTGGTGTATTATGATCGCGTATAGATGAATTGACCGCACCGATGTTCAGAAGGTCGAAGCGCTTGGCCAGCCGCGAGTCGCTCTCGTCGGAAGCTTTGCGCTTCGGGGGTCTACTTGACGTCGACAGCTCTGTCGCCATCATCCTCCATCCCACCCCAACTCGCTCTCCTCAGTGCGATTCCTCTCGGGAACTTCGTTATCGTTCTCGTCTCGTCGCGGTCTCCAGAGACGGTATTCGCGGCCGTTCTCCTCACGCTATCACATGCTCTGGACTCGTTCTCGGTGAATGCGGATCGCGGGGTTTGTTTGGCGGTGCAGGTCGGGCGTGAGTCACTTGGCCATCACGTCGAGAAATTCGTCGTCGAGGGCCGCGGACCTGCAATCGAAGCTTCTACAACGTGCCCCCACCCAATACCGCCGCCGCCTGCAGGACCATCTCAATCGCGCTCGCATTCCCGAAGCCTTGCGCCCGGAGGAGTCCCCCAAGTCTGACCCCCCGCGATCGTCATCCCGTCCGAAGCTGCGGCCACCCACCATGGCCTCCAACATTGTCGACGAGCAGCACGAGTGGAGCGCCGACCGCGTTCGCAATACCTTCCTCGACTACTTCAAGAAGAATGGCCACACCTTTGTGCCCTCGTCGAGCGTGGTCCCGCTCTCCGATCCGACCCTGCTGTTCACCAATGCGGGCATGAACCAGTACAAGTCCATCTTCCTCGGTACCGTCGACCCCCAGAGCGACTTTGCGACCCTCAAGCGCGCCGTCAACAGCCAGAAGTGTATTCGTGCTGGTGGCAAGCACAATGACCTCGACGATGTCGGCAAGGACAGCTACCACCATACTTTCTTCGAGATGTTGGGTAATTGGAGTTTTGGCGACTACTTCAAGAAAGAGGCAATCCACTACTCATGGGAACTTCTCACCAAAGTCTACGGCATTCCAGCGGACAGGCTGTACGTGACGTACTTCGAGGGCGACAAAAACCTAGGCCTGGAGGCGGACGACGAGGCACGCGACCTGTGGAAGTCAGTCGGTGTGCCCGACGATCACATCCTGAAGGGCAATGCAAAGGACAACTTCTGGGAAATGGGCGACCAAGGTCCCTGCGGTCCTTGCAGCGAGATCCATTACGACCGCATTGGTGGACGCAACGCCGCGCATCTGGTCAACATGGACGACCCCAATGTCCTGGAGATCTGGAACAACGTCTTTATCCAGTATAACCGCGAGCCGGATCGCACGCTACGTTCGCTTCCTAACAAGCACGTTGACACTGGTATGGGGTTCGAGCGTCTGGTCTCGGTGTTGCAGAACAAGATGTCGAACTATGACACGGACGTGTTTACGCCGCTGTTCAAGACTATCCAGGAGATTACCGGCGTACGTGAGTACCGTGGTCAGTTCGGCGACGAGGACGCAGATGGCATAGACACGGCTTACCGCGTTGTCGCCGACCACGTCCGCCTTCTCACCTTTGCCATCTCGGATGGCGGCATTCCCGATGCTGTCGGTCGTGGCTATGTTGTGCGGAGAGTGTTGCGCCGCGGCGCTCGTTATGCACGCAAGTACCTAAACACCGAGATTGGCAGCTTCTTCTCCAAGATTGTGCCCCGTCTTGTTGTCCAGGTCGGCGACATGTTCCCTGAGATCAAGAAGAAGGAACAGGACGTCAAGGAGATTCTTGACGAGGAGGAGCAGGCTTTCGCTAAAAGTCTCGACCGTGGCGAGGTTATGTTCGAGAAGTACGCCAAGCAGTGCGAGCAAAGCGGCACGAAGTCATTGGCGGGATCAGATGTCTGGAAGCTGTACGACACTTACGGATTCCCTGAGGATCTGACCCTGATCATGGCTGAAGAGCGCGGTCTCACCATCAACGACGCCGAAGTCAGAGAAGCTCAGGCCAAGGCCAAGGAAGCCAGCAAGGGCGCAAAGAAAGCGGGTGCTGGTGTCGTTAAATTCGACGTGCATGCCCTTGGCGAGCTGCAGGAGATGAAGGTTCCTACCACTGACGACTCCTTCAAGTTCGGCAGAGGCAATGTCACTGCAACCGTCAAGGCCATCTTTCATCCGGAGAAGAAGTTCATCAAGTCCACCTCTGAAGTCGCCGAAGACGAGCAGATTGGTCTGGTCCTTGACAGGACAAACTTCTACGCGGAGCAGGGTGGCCAGGAATACGACACAGGCAAGATCCTGATCGAGTCTGGAGGCAAAGAGGCTGCTTTCGACGTGCAAAATGTTCAAGTGTCCAACGGCTTCGTCCTCCACACCGGGTATCTCTCCTACGGCTCACTCGCCGTCGACGACTCCGTCATCTGCGAGTACGATGAACTGCGCCGCCAGCCCATCCGCCTGAACCACACTGGCACGCACGTCCTCAACTACGCTCTGCGCGAAGTCCTCGGCAACGAGATCGACCAAAAGGGCTCGCTGGTTGCGCCCGAGAAACTTCGCTTCGATTTCTCCCACAAGTCAGGCATTGCGGATACTGACCTGCAGAAGATCGAGGCCATCTCTCTGGGCTACATCAAAGACAACAAGCAAGTCTTTACCGAAGCACTTCCCGTGGCAGATGCGTACCACATCGAGGGTGTACGCGCCATCTTCGGCGAAAAGTACCCAGACCCTGTCCGTGTCGTGTCCATTGGCGCGCCGCTTAGCGACATCATGAAGAACCCCGAGGACGAGAAGTGGCGCAAGCTCAGTATTGAGTTCTGCGGCGGCACTCATGTGCAGTCGACGGGCGAGATCAAGGAGCTTGTCATCCTCGAAGAGTCTGGCATCGCCAAGGGCATCCGTCGCATTATTGCGGTCACGGGACAGGGTGCCGCCGACGTAAAAAGGCTGGCGGACGAGTTCAGCGAGAAGCTGGTGCGGCTGGAGAAGATGCCGTTTAGCTCGGAGAAGGAGGCTTTGGCCAAGACGACGTCGACGCAGTTGAACGAGCTGGGTATCTCGGCCGTCACGAAAGAAGCTTTCAGGAAGCGTTTCGCCACCATCAGCAAGTCGATCGTCGAGGAGCAGAAGAAGGTGGCCAAGGAGGCCAACAAGAAGGTCATCGATGCCGTGACTGGCTACTTCGAGAAGAACCCTGACGCCAGTTTCTTGGTGATGAAGCTCGAGTACAACAGCGCCATCAACAAGGCAATTTCTGAGGCAATCAAGCACGTCAGCAGCAAGTTGAAGGAGAAGAGCGTGTACCTGTTCGCCGCAAGCGAGGCCGAGGGCAAGGTCGTCCATGGCTGCTACATGGCCAGTGTAAGTGCTTCCCCAGCTGCCTGTTCCCTTCCTACTTGCGATAACTAACACAACGCCGCATCAGCACTTCGAGTCCAAGGGAGCCACCGCAGGCGCCTGGTCCAAGACCGTCGTCGACGGCGCCGTTGGCGGAAAAGCTGGTGGCAAGGGCGCGACGAGCATTGGGCAGGGCACCAACGCCGAGAAGGTGGACGAGGGCGTCAAGCTCGCGACCGAGTACCTGGAGAAGCTCAGCATCTGAGCGACCGACCTACAACGGTGACAGTGAAGGCTACGTACACTGTCCTGCATTGGCCAGCCAACAGCCCGTCGAGGGTCTTTGACGATTCGACCTCCTCGGTGAGGCCTTTCCAAGGACGGTCGGCGTGTGTACGTATCGGTGCGCCTCACCGCCCACCGCCCTGCCCAGCGAGTCGATTGTACATCTAGACTTTGGCAAAGGTGCATAGTTTTGTAGACTGGTCAGAGAAAGGGAGATTGGTCGAGAAAAGAACAAGTTGGAGCAAATATATTGTTGACATATACGTCTATTGATATGCCGTGAATCGTGAATGCCATAATTCCTGCCGATGATGATGATGGTGATGGTGATGATGGTGATGATGATGACTGTAAAGTATGACCGACACATATGTGCGACCAGATCCAACAGATGCCGCAAGCCCTTCCCACCGCAACGCCTAAAACCCAGTCGACTAAGTTAATCCAGACATCCTGATGGCTACTCGGCAAACCAGTGTGCCAAGGCTCTCTATAAACCCACTCGAGCTAAACACAGTGAGGGTATAATCACTTTTCATCGACTCACCTCTTAGAATTTCCATTCGGGTCCCCTATCAGATGAATGATTTCCGCCGTCACCGTCTCCATCGTCGTCGTCGTCATCATCTCCTTTCTCATCCTCATCCTCATCCTCGTCCTCTTCCACTTCCTCCTCTGCCTCCTCCTCATCCTCCGGCCTCTCAATCCGATCCTCAATCGCTTTATGGAGCAGGTCTCCATACTCGACGCTCTCCTCCAGCACCTCCCTCGCCCTCCCCTCTTCCGCCTCCATATCCTCCATGACCAGCAGGGTCGCGAGTTCCGGTACCAAAACCACCTGGATGTATCCGCTGACACCCTTGGTCCCTATTAGACGGTCCTCCCCGGCCCTCGCGCGGATCTCATCCATCATCTCCCGCATGATCCAGCCCTCCATCACCTGCCGCCCGCGCGAGCCGTAGTACCCGGGTGAAGATGCTTTCAACTCCTGTTCGTCAACGCCGCCGACAAGCTTGGATCTGCGGGCACGGTTTGCACCGCGGGCGGCGCGGTCGGCGAGCTGTTTGCGGAAATATGAGGGGCGGGTTTGGGTCAGGATATCGACAAGGTGGCTGCGGTAGGATGGGAAGCGGGAGGGCAAGGTCTCCCAGTTAATGGCAGGGTAATCACGGGCACGGTATTCCTCCTCGGCCTCGAGTCTCTTGTGGTGGGTGCAGAATCTCATCTGCGTGCGGACGTTCATGCGGGTGCGCAAGCCGGTCCAGGACTTGATCAAGGAGGGGTCAACTGGTGCTTTGCACATGGGACAGCGGCCCGGGTCTTCGTAGGTGGAGGAGGGTTTGGGAAGTGTCCAGCCGTCCGCATCGATGTGCTCTGACATGAGCTCTAGGTCAGGGGAACTTGGCGGAGGGGACAGATCCGAGGATTGCGGAGGAGATTGTGACCCTGCGTTGTTGGCGCGAGAGCGCATACTCTCAAGGACATGGTCGGCAGGTGCTTGGAACTTGCTGGCTGGCGGGCTCGCTACGGGGGTAGGTTGCGACTCTGACCTTATTTGCTGCACGTTTTGCCTGGTGTTTCCAGAGTAAGTTCTGTTAGGGTTCCTGAACTTAGCTTGTGCCGGCTTCGATGGCCTGCCTATCATGGACGGAGCTTTGAACTGCTTCTTTAGCGTCTCTTGAGGCGTCGAGGTTGATAAGTAAGTAGGCCTGTTGAACGTCTTGCCATCTGGAACACTTTAGCAATTGTTCCTGAGCTGAAAATGTTGCAATATGCATACTGGCACCTCGTCCAGCCCGGGCCTGTTCCGCCATTTTCTTATTTTCCAGCGCTTTCACATGTATGTTTCCTGTGTACGTTGTCTTTTGCTTCTTCCTCCCCAGCTCAGACTCACCCCATACAGGATCAAAGTCGTCCTCAACATCCCGTGTGCTGGATGTTGTGGAACCCTGTGTGCCAGATATCCTTCCCGTAGCCGGCGCGGTATTGCTTATGTTCCGCCCACCTCGTCGCCCAGGTGCCCTCGGGGCCCTAGCTCCATAAGTCCTTGTAGGTTTATATGTCATCTCTTCCGAGCTCTTGTTTCCATCCGAGGCAGACCCCGGCTCAGGCTCACTCGAGCTGATCGGATCGGCGTTTATGTCGTCGTTGGGTGCTGGGGGAACCGCTGGCTTAGATGGGGGATGGCTTGGTCTCTTCAGCTTTCCTGGGCGACTGAAGCGCGACGCATTCCCACTGCCCGTCATTGCTGTACTGGGCCGCCTAAGGAGTGTGGGCTGCAGCCTTCCCGTCGAGCGTGTGTCGCAGCATGCAGCCAGACAACAAGCTCCGGCCGGTTTGGGACTTGGGCAACACTGCTCTGCGGCTCACAGCGTGTTAGGTAGCCGACCAGCGGTGAATGTTCGTGACAGCTCGGTAGCTTGGGTAGGGAGGGGCTGCGGCGGGCTGAGTGTTTGGCGCGTGTTGGGAGCTTGAGGTCTGAGGGTGCCGAGTTCGCGACGAGAGCCCGCGTCCCTGCGCGCGAGGTCCAATGACTGGCTGTGATTTTGATGACCTCTGATTCATGTGTCAAACAGCACATCATCTGCGTAAACTAGGTATTTCAAGTCGAATAAGAGCACGTGTGCATGAAGGGGGAAAATGCTCTTATGAGGTTTCAAACTTTTTGGTATTCAAACTCGAGGACCGGCAAGCATCTACCAAATATCTATCGACTGCGTAAGAACTGTTTGATCGAACCCACGATTCTAAGAACTACTGACCACTGGCATCTACAGTACCTTGCGACTACTGCTGAGCAAGTCGGAATATGAGGTCGAGCATGAGCCGAACTCAACATTGAAAGACTATGTCTCTCAGATACGAAATATGGACCCCGGAGGAATTGTCACGCTGGTGAAAGATCCGTACTTTGTAAAGAAGGTTGCCGGACTTCTTGAACACCAGACTCGACATGTTGGAGTAGTTCATGAAGAGGGAAAGGACTCAACTAGTTCTGCATTGTCATGTTTCCTTTTTGACGAACATTGTTTACTATCCTCCCAAATGAACATGAGAAAGAAGGCGGACCCGATAGACATATCCAGGACGACTGGCGCTGAGCAGCGAAGGACGAGAGAACGGTTTATACGACATCAGCATCAAAACAATTGGCGAAGTGATATGGGGAATGATAATTCCATTCACCAGAGGGCTTAGAATCCGCCCAACCCACTGGTCAAATATCCGAGCGATGAGCCGTCGGGCAGGTCACCCAGCACGCTGGAAAGAACCCGCGAGCGATTGACCCAGGGCGTCATTCTCCTCAAAGCAGCCACATCCGCCAACCTACCTCACCCTGTTCTGCCATGCCATACCGAAGTTGTACAAGCCATACGTAGCCAGCAGACTCAGACCAATCGGCAACGGCTTCACAGTCTTGATCGCGCGAGGGATGGAGCTACCAGCCAGGACGATGGAAGCAAGAAGAGCGAGCTCAACACCGTAGGGCTGGCGGTTCTTGATGCGGTAGCCGCCAAGGGAGTACTGTTTCAATGCGTTAGCTTGGGAAGCTGGACGATCGATGGGGAAAGCTATGGCATACCAGAGTGCCGACAGTCAGGCCAGCTGCGATCGAGGGGATGGAACCGGTGCGGATGTAGCCCATGGTACCGCCACCTGTAGTTTAGGGAGACAGATGGTCAGCTCTATGGCTCGTCGCTGAGATGTCGGGATAGGTAGGAGTGCGAATGTGGACATGTGCTTACCGGCAGTGAGAGCGCCGAGAACAAATGCGATGGTATCCTGTCGCGATGTGAGTTAGCAGCGCTTTTATCATTGCAGAGACAGCTACAGTAGCGATTGAACCGACCATTGTTGAAGAGATGCGGCGTCGTCTGCAGTGTATGCGATTGAAGGGTGCAAAACGTGGGGATCTGTCGAAGCTGCATCATGACCTCGGACCCAGACAGCTTCAAGTGGTCCAAGCTTGCTTCCCGCAGTTTCCAAGCTGCGCTACCTGACCACGCTCTCCAGACATACACCGCAACATAGTCCGTTTCCCAAAGTCTTAGTATACTGAATTCTCCTTGACTGTCTAATAGGAGCGGATTTTAGAATGTAAAAGATCTATTCAATGCCGTCAGAGAAGTGCTTTCGAAGACGCCCTACTTTCTCTCTACTCGGCCTCGGATGATGCTCCCAAAGTGCTTCCACATTGAGGGAGTTTGCGACTGTTGTCCCGTATTCACCCAGCTCTGCTCGAAAAGAGTTCTTGCATACTTCCGTACTATAACCAGAGGCATTCCGTACCAATGCAATGTTTCTCTTGCGGAGAAAACCCGGAAGCAAAAAGATCGTCCGAAAAAACGGCAAAAAAGAAGAGATTACATACAACAGCTGGTATTCGCTAATGGTCACCCACTTAACTACTAATCAGCCGGTTCGCAGCTTGTGTATGGCAGAGCGGACGGGATGCCCAATATTCTGCGACCTATGGCCGTATGTGAAAGACATGAGAGAAAATAGGGTATATAACCTGACGACTGTCCTTACACGTCATTCCCTGATCCATTTCGCAGTAGCTAGAGACCGAGAAGTTGGATAGGAAGCAGTCCGTGTAGCGGTAGTGTTGATGTAGAACAGAGTCCCAAACAGAAGTGCAGTGTGCTCCCATAGGCAATAAAAGCTGTTCGGATCGGAAGTTGACTATTTCTAATTAGGAAAGCATCGGACCGCTATCCAACCGTACACTGGACCAACTAAACGTCCATCTCGGCGGAGACCGTATGGTAAGCAGAGACTTATTCTCCAGTTTGGGAAAAGAAGAAACAATAAAGACCTTGTACCCATGCACGACCCTACCGTAGCGCCAGCATCGCACTCAAGCCACAACGCTCTTCTCCCCGGACACCCCAATAGAACGATCCTGGAAAGTCCACAATGCCAGAAAGCTAGAAGTTGTACCACTCCGGAAGACAGCAACGGGTAGCTATCGGAACAGGGGAGACCTCAAAAAGGAACAAAGGCAATCGGAAAACGAAAACGGGAAAAAGCAGAGCCCAACGGGCTCAGGGGGACCGGCCGAAGGATTTGGACCGCAGCCGATGACCGGGTTTTTGGGTGCGGGAGGAGAGACCCTGGCACCAGTCACGCTGTGGAGGGTTGGGCCGTTCTTGTGGCAGCGCCGCATCGGACGGGACGTTGACTTCAGTGGAGTGACCGATGCGGCGACGCCTGTTCGAACAGGGTCCGCCCTGGTTTTCTGGGTGTATGCAATGATCGCAGTAACTCAGAAGGCAAGAAGTAAACCTGATGATGGCGGAACTTGATCGCGGGATATCACAATATGTTGTTCCCGGCATCGATATTTCCAGCGGACTGCGGAGCCGGAACACGAAGCGTGGCGAGAGTCCCTGGACGATATTGAGAGGGAAACAACGGCGGAGAGCAACAAGCTCAATGGTCTCGACTGTTCCATTGCGACTGAGTATGTTTTTGACTCTCTATCTTGAGTCCAAAGCTTCGCTGTATGTTATTCCATGACAAGCACGCATGTAGGGAGTTGAAAAAAGTATGATAACTTAGAGGACGCAGACTGTGACCCAGGAGACGTATCTTACATCTTCATCAATCACTTCGCCAAGTCTCTTCGACTGAACATCCAGTAGTTCAAGCCGAACAGCCGGAGGAAAATGCCGACGGCGCAGTCCAAGACCAACGAACCGATACTGGCTAATAATCTTACCAACGGATTTGATCACTGTCCAACTCAGTCGATCACGCTCCGAGGAGGCCCTCACCACATGACCTGCAGATTAGGTTAGATAGAGTAGGCCGAGTCAAGCACTGCAAAACAAATGTCAGTGTCAAATGGCACAGGTACAGAACATCAGGCCGCCTACCTGACATGCAGTCAGGAGCTCCCACACCGCCGCCTGCGCTGACCGGCGCCTCCATTGGTATAAGCAGGAACAGCAGCATGCAGCCTGCAGCCTGCAACAGTCGGCAGGAATCTGTACAGCAGCGTTCTGGATAGCAGCCCAACACAGGCCAGTCAGGAATGCTCTGACTCCTAGCGGCTCGACGTCGCTCACCCGCACCGATGCAAGCAAGCGGCACAGCCCGCGAACCCAGACCCAGAACGCTGAGCCGCCCGACATCTTACAAATCCCCATCCCAACCCAAGCCGTGCTCATCAGCAACGGTACGAACAGGTGACCTCAGCTTCACGCGCGCTGATATCATACCCACAACCTAGCGTTGGACGCCCAGTCCTGCAAATGCACGTACGGATACCTGATTCCAAGCTCTCTCCCTCTGTACCCATACTCCACCCGTCGCCCCTGAGATTATGCAATATCGACTTGCATTCCACCCATCAACCATAACCAGCCCGGCCGACTTTCGGCCAGGGGCGTCGTGATGATCCTGATTGACGTGCCTTTGCTTGGAGCGCCCTGGTCTGACGTAATTCAGGACCAGGCCGTGATGGGCAGCTGGATGCGCTTGCAGAACGATGCTCAAACGTCATTCCAGCTTCCTGATTGAGAGAAGAGAGGGGGAATGGGTGGATTGGTATTGCGTCGGCGATCGCCTCCAGGGGCAGGGGGGCTTCTTTTTCGTCTTCCCGTCGGGCGAGGGGGACGAGGAAGCATGACCATGACACGGACTGACAGTGCCAAAGGACACGAAGGAATGAGAGATGAGAGATGAGAGATGAGAGATGAGAGATGAATTGACAACTTGATAGGCAGGTAGGAGAGGGTCCTTCCGTACGTCTCGGTAAAGTTGACAATGCGGCTGAAGTCAGTGACTGAGGGGTGAGAAATCCGGACATAGGGTGAAAGCTGGGGCTCTAGTAAGGCACACGAGGGCGATGGATATGATGGATACGAGAGACGCGAGTCGAGACGAGGTCCAGTAACTGCTGGCAGGACTACGTAGGAGCTGCGGTGCGCGCAACCAGCTTAACCGGCCAGCAGTGATGCACACTGTAACTTAGTGCACGGGAAAGCCGGTAGTAGCCCTCAGAAAGCGCAGGCAGGGCATGGGAGGCTGGCGCATCCTCGCACCCACACACACAGACCCCTGCGGTCCCGCCGACTGAACCCTGAATTTGTTTGCCCGTCAAAGCTTATAGTTGACGGGAAGCTCCATGAGCTCGATGAGCCGGGCGTGATATGTTCGGCAGTCCGCATGATTGCCAGGCACGCAACCCGCCGGCTGCCGCACCACACCAGACAGAACACGCACGCGCGCCGGGAGAAGCCACCAGACCGAGGCAACGAAGCAGCCATGTGCCTGCCTGTCTGCCAGTGTGCTTCCATTGCCTGCTTGCCTGCTTGCCTGCTTGCCTGCTTGCCTGCTTGCCTGCTTGCTGGCTTGCTGGCTTGCTGTGCCACGCCCCCCTGTTGCCAATGACTCGGGTGTCGGGTATGCAATGCTGATGGCTACCGCAACTATTGCCGGTACCACTCTTGATTATCGAGAAACACAAAGCGATAGTGATGGACAGAACCCGGTGGCCGCCAAATCTCGACACGGACGTCCCGAGGCCCAAGGCGCGCGGCGGCAGCATGGGAAGTGGATGATGCGTGGAGAGTGCGAATCAGGAGAGGCTGAAGCGCGACGATCAAGCGAGTCAAGCAGCAACAGTGAAAGCGAAGAAGAAAAGAAAAGAAAGAAAGAAAAGAGGAGAGGCGATGAGGAGGGGCACAGGCAGGCAAGCAAAGCAAAGCAAAGAGAAGAGGATCGATAGGTGTGCGGCCCTGGCGGGTGTGGACTGTGGACTGTGGGTCGGGCCTGCACATAAACTATCGAGTGATGTGCTTCTAGGCACACGGCGGGAATCGGGTTGTGGGGAATCACAATACTGCTGGCGACTGGCGATGCGCGTAGGATGACCAATCTCAGCATTGTTGCTTTTCGCATTCGACCATCTTCGATGCGGCGGGCGGAGGTGCGTGGAGACAGGTCATCGTGTTTGCTCCATTATCAATTTATTGCAATCCTGCGCTAGCTTGGTGGCAATGCAGTCAGTGATATGCAGCAGCAGGCTGGCAGCGCGCTGGACGAGGACGAGGACGAGGGCGAGGACGAGGACGATCAGCCCTCAGGCTCTGTGCCGGCTCGCGGGCCTAGATGGCTCCATATGCTGGTGGTTGAGTGCTGTGGTGGACCCTCTAGATGGATGCGGCGGAAGCATCGCGGTCGTTAAAGTTGTGACTGAGGTATTTTGTTGCGCCCACCCACGTCTGCTGATGAGGTTGCAATATTCTGGAGCTGCGGAACGCTTTCCGACCTGAGCGCGGCCCATTGCCGTGGATTGATCGCCAAGATGGTCCGATTGTACTTTTCGTTCTGCTGCGTCTGCTGCGTCTGCTGCTGATGCTGCTGATGCTGCTGCTGCTGCTGCTGCTGCTGCTGCTGCTGCTGCTGCCGCCGCCAGAAAGCCGCCAGAAAGCCGCCAGATCCTTCCGCTGCGCCGCCCAGAGCAACAAGCCTTGCAACCCTCCACCCGCCACACCTGCGGCCGCAGCTCTCCCCACGAAACTACCAACCTACATACCTGCCTGCTACGAGTACTTACTTACTCGCAGGTCGACAGCATCTTGCGGAGCACACCCATGAGAGTGCCGTTTTCAAGCGCGGCCGCCACTCGCTCCTTGTCGCCCAGCTGCTTGTTGACGGCCTCGTCAGTGCTATGGGTGCCCTTCTTGATGCGCACGTCAACGCGGAAGCGTGGCGGCAGCGCCTGTTCCAGTCGCACCCTGACCCCGAGCCCTATGACGGTTGCGAGCGAGCAGTGCGTGATGGTCGGCGTGATCTCCACCAGAACAGTGCTAATCGGCGAGCGGGGCGATTTTGGAGGCTGAATATGGATGTCAGGCAGGTTGACGACCGCCAGCGAGCCCAGCGATAGCGGATGTTCTGGGTCTGAGATTGTCGAGATCAGGTCTGCGTGCCTGTCAGTCGGAGCGCTGGTTGAGGGGCGCGACCGGGAGTACCGTAGACCTCCTGCTCGTCGATGTCCTCGACAGAATCATCGTCCGAGTCCGACGAGGACAGCGGCTGTGCAAAAGGGTCGGTCGAGTAGGGTGGCGCGGGTGCCAGCTCGTCGAAGAGAGTGCCAGCATGTTGGCGGCTCTTGGACGCCGACTCGCGGCGGCGCGAGGGCAGATCAGAGGGGTTGAGGATGGTGGGGTTGGCGTTATCTTTATCGGGATCCATGCTGGCAGATGGTGATGGTCGAGGCCGCGCAGGTGCAAGTGGCAGTCAGTGAGAGAAAGTTCACAGCAGGGAGAAGCGAGGATGTCTCTGGTACGCTCCGCTGACGCCCGCTGACGCCCGCTGTGGAGTCGCGCGTCCAGGTTGGTTGGCTTCGCGGACGCTAGCCGGCGGCACCAGCGACGAACTGCAAAGGCCGGACGGATGCTGAGTAAGACGACGGCGACGACGGCGACGACGGCGACGACGGGAACCGGCCCCGGGGTGTGGACCTCCACCACCTCTCCACCCTCTCGAACCTCTCGAACCTTGAAGAGCGTCGCACTCGCGACAGCCCGACGATCTGCTACCTAACCCACTCGCAGAAAAATCGCCGAGCGAAACGGCTGATGCCGCTCTCCGTCGCAGCGATCTCTCCGCCATTGCCCGCGACGAGGCGGCAGCAGTGTGCGTCCCAGAGGGCCACCAGCAGCACGGCGGCTCAAGGACAGCAGCGCCTCTGGCTGGCCACCACGTCACTGGCGCACACCCTGGCCCGGCTGTTCATGCAGTGCAGGAGGGTCAGAAGATGGGCTGCGACGGGCTGCGACGGGCTGCGACGGGCTGCCACACATCCCATGCTTCGCCGCACCAACGTTACTTCGGGGCACTCCATCTCGCGACACTACGGCCACTTGTGGCATGGCGCTGCTGCGGGACGTTGGAGCGCTTGAAAACGCGCGCCAGACACCCATGCGCTCCACGAGCTGTCAAACGCATGCACGCTGCACCAGGCGCACAGAAACCACGGCCTCGCATCGGCGGGTACAGTACAGTACAGTACAGTACAGTACAGCGGACGGGCGCCCTCGGCGACGACGCCAAGGACACGCCATGCTTGTTGCAACGCTTGTTGTCCTGGATTGCCGGGCCTGGGCGGCTTACTGCAACACTGCTCCCCCGGAACCCGGTCAGCAGCAATCTTTCCAGACTCTAGGGGTCTGAAGCGAGCGTGGAAGCTTGAGCAGGATCGTCGATAGCAGAGGATCCCCTGCACAGTCAGGCACGCGGCCATGCCGAGCCGCTGCCACCCTGTCAAGCCTCTGTCGAACCAAGGCGCCGGAATTGTCGCGCTGGTCGTCGCCCTTTTGCAGATGGCACACGAGTTGCTGACGACCGAGCAGACGGGCTCTGCTCATGTCTGAGCGGCAGGCCAAGTTGCAAGTTGCAGCGGGCGCCCCAGTCTCCAGCACGGCTTTACCAGCGGCACCGTCCCGGGATCTGCGGCCGAGACTCGAGGACATATCACGGCCAGTGCTTCTTGGGCGTGGAAGGGCGCGAGGACCGGGGCGGAACGCGCCTCTGGGCCGGCGCAGAAGTTGTCGAGTAAAGCCAGCGGGCAGCAAGCCAAGGCCATGGCGCCGCGCGGCGTGCTGCTGGTGCTGCTGGTGCTGCTCTGGTGACGGCGGGCCGTGGGATGCAGCTGTGGCAGAGGAAGGCCGACTTGGCACCGCAGAGGCAGGCCTGGAGGACAGCCAGTGGACAGCCAGTGGACGAGCCGGGCCGCCCCCAACGGGCAGTTGGAGTGGTGGGCGAGGGAGGGGGGGCCGTCTCGAGGCGTGCGGCTTTGGCCAATGCGAACGGACACCGTTGGGGCGGTAGCGCGCCGAGTTGAGGACGGTGTTCTATTGGGGTTCCTGCATTGGGCGGCTTTGCCAAGGGCGAGGATGGTGGATGGTGGATGGTGGATGGTGGATGGTGGATGGTGGACGGTGGATGGACAGTGGGCAGGTCTGATGATGTTCTGCGACGGCGCGATGCAGGGCTGAGAGGGGAGGGAGGGGCTTTGCGGCTTGGGCGCGGCACGGAAGGGCTGGCTGCTACACGAGGGGGGCGATCTTGAGACAACGTGGAAAGCAGATCTCACATTTGGTGCGTCGTTGGCACCCACGCACGCCGCCGGCTGCAGGGCCCTGGGCCTCTCTCATGCCGCCAAGCAGCGCAGGAGTTATTGACGTCGTCAGCTTCGCTAGGGCTGGCCGTCTGCTCATCTCCCTCAAGACGAGCAGGGCCTTGATCCGGCATGGCGCCATCATATGCCGCCGGCGGTGGGTGGGCAGCGAGAGAGAGAGAGAGAGAGCGAGAGAGAGAGAGAGCGGCATCTCGGGTGGGGCCACCTCGGCCGCGGCAGTGGAAGAGCGAGTGGTAGCGAGCCTGAGGGAGCCAGAGGAGTGAAGCGTGGAGCGTGAAGCGTGAAGCGTGGAGCGTGGAGCGTGGGGAGAGAGTCATCAGTAAGTCAGAGCTTGTAGCGGTGATGGTAGAAGTCGCTCGTGCTGGAGGCGGACCTCAGGGTATCTAAGCTACTCACTTACCTTACTGTACAGTACATCATACAGTAACGTACCTACGTAGCGTGGCTTGGCCTTCTTCGACCCCCTCACGACTGCCGCGGACTTCATTCGACTGCCCAGCCAATATGGCCAGGGGTTGCTTCGACATGATGGAACTCGCACAGGCAGTCCAGCGTCAATTCGCTTCGAGATGCTCAAGAAGTGCATTTCGGGCTACTCTGTGCTCATGACCACGACTAAACTGCACAGGCCTAGGTCGTAGATAGCAAGCTGGCAGCAAGCGACAAGCAGCAAGCAGCAAGCAGCAAGCAACAAGCAACAAGCAACAAGTAACAAGCAACAACCCAAGCCAGCAGCAGTCTGGACTGCCAAACGCTCGACGCCCGGACGGCATCGCGAGTCGCACGGCTGCTCCCCGCTGCTTCTTGGGCGCCGACGTTGCAGGCGCGCCGAGAGTACGGAGTTAAGAGAGCGAGGAAGAGAGAGAGGAAGAGCTGGAGTCCTGTAGGGTAATAATGTGGCAGCCAGCCTCCACAGTCCAATGTAGCACACCACGCGGGCAGAGCGGACCACAGCGAGGCATACTTTTGGCGTACTGTACTCCAGGGCTCCCAGAACACACACACACACACACTTGGACGAGTCGACGACGGTACAAGAACAGCGGCCCAGCAGCATATCCCGCGACCAGACCAGCATATCCAGCCGCACTGCGCATCGCCCCCGGCTCCTCTCGTCATCCATGCCCATCTGCTTTGCCCCTGTTCTCTGCCCGCCCAGTCGCCGTCGGTTGGTGCTCTTCGCCAGCAGCACCAGCAGCACCAGCACCAGCAGCACCAGCAGCACCAGCAGCACCAGCACCAGCAGCACCAGCAGCACCAGCAGAAGCAGCAGCAGCGGCGGCGGCACTGTAAAGTAGAGACGGTAGCGCAGTCGCACATCTCGCGCGTGCGCCAGGCTGCTGTCGATGCTTGTGCCTGACTGACTCTCTGTCACCCTCTCGTGCCTCTGCTTCACTCTCTCACGCACACACGCACACACAACACACACAACACACAACACACACCACACAACACACAACACACACATACACACATACACACATACACCCACACCTACACCCCCCACCCCCCAGCACTGGCACCCCCTGGCCCTCCCAGTCTCTCCGCCTGGCGCTCGTCTGCCGTCTACCGTCCGCCGTCTACCGTCCGCCGTCCGTCCGCTCTCTGCCCGCTGCGTGCGCGCACTGCACCCCGGCAGCGCTATCTTACGTGCACCCACCGGCCAAGCGCGCGACCGCCAGACCGTTCTTCATCCCCACTCAGGAGTCCTTGACGCCACTAGAGTACACTGGCCCTGCTCCAGCATCCGGCCCCGTACGCGAGACTGGCCAGCCGCCCAGGGCCTGCGACCAAGTGCGCCGTCTCCACACCTCATCTCAATGCGCGGTGATCGCAGCCCCTCGGGAATCGGAGAGCGCACCGGCAGCCGGATACATAGGACCTCGCCTGGTGGGAGTTCCGTCGCTGGACCAAGTGCGACACCTGAGCGATCGACCCGCCTGCCAGCCCCTCGACAGGCCAGCATTCGCTACTCGCTTTTGCCGATTGGGTGCTTGCGCTGCTGCATCCAGTGTGAGCCCGCCCGCCAGCATCACCACCACCACTAACTTGAACCACCACCACCACCACCACCACCACCACCGCCGTCGACCCAAGCCAGCACCTGCCCGCGACCTCTGACCCTAACATCCTCCCCCCGACCAGAGAGCCCCGCGCCTGGCCGAGTCAAAAAAAACAATTCCATCCGGCTGAGACATGGCCGGCGAGGGTCCCGGACGGCCTCTACTCCCGCAAACCGCCCAGATGCAGAGCTTCCCCTTCGCGCCCCAGCCGCTGGCGCCGCGCGAGCACCAAAGAAGTATGCACTCACCCTCTTCCGCCGAGCTTGCGCGCCCTCGCCCGTTTGCTAACCGCCATGCGCTGCAGACTATGTCTTCGTGGACGAGCAGAACCGCCACAAGCGGCTGAAAGGTAAACCGCCCCGATGTGGTCCACATCGAGCATCTGGCTGAATGAGCAAAACAACAGTGATGCGCGCCTGCGAAGGCTGCCGCCGCCGCAAGATCAAGTGCGATGCTGCGACGACCAATTCCTGGCCTTGCGCCGCCTGCACCCGGCTGAAGCTGACCTGCGTACCGCCGACGGCGAGCTACGACAAGGACTATACGCCTGGATCCCATACGTTCGAGCTCGAGCGGCCGCAAGAGTATGATCATTCCCAAGTCGCCGTCCCAGACGACTACCAGCGCCATCCGTCCATGCACCACCACCTCAGCGTCGACTCAGGGTCCAGCTTAGGTCATCCCATGCAGGCAACCTATGCGGACGCGGCGCGCATGTACCAAACAGCAGGATACATGCAGCCCGCACCCGGCCAAGAGAGCCTCCACTACGGCGCGATGCAGCCGGCGCCGATGCCTCCATCCGAGCTCAAGTACTCTCAGCAGCCGTTGTCGTACGCCTCCCAGCCCGCGCCATTGGCCGCTTCCGAGCCAGTGCCTCAGTGGCGCAACAGTCTCGACACTTCGCAGTTGACAGAAGCTCTCGGCGAGCTCAAGATTGATCACACTGCAGTCGGTGAGTAACAGATCCATCCGTTTGTGCCAAAACCTAATGACTCTAGCTCCGTATATCACGAACCAGAAGAAAGCGCTCGCCGAGGCGCCCGCGCTAGAAGAGTACGAGGTTCACCTGCCTGAAGACCATAATCCGGACATGGTCATTCGGATACCGCCAGACATGATGCCTACGGACCAGCAAGCACTCGATTACTTTGAATACTTCTTCACCAACATCCACCCATACTGTCCAGTCATCAACCGGCAGTACTTCTTCCAGCAGTGGCAGTCAAACAGGCACTCTATCTCACCGTTAATCCTAGAGGCCATCTTCGCCTGCTCATCCCTGATGCTTGACGACCCTTCGCAGGGCAACAAATGGCTGGCTCTTGTCACAAGTATGTATCGTACACTATATTCTCGAAAGCATTTCTAACTGATGAAGAACACGAGGAGGCTTTCAGAGACGTTCCGCGGTTGAGCACTGTGCAAGCCATGATTATGTCCCTAAAAGCTCGCGAAGCTGTTCCAAAACGCGGCTATTTCTACCGGTCGTGGATGACCGTCGTAAATGCTGTTGCAATGGCTAAGGATCTAGAGCTGGATGAGCATTACGAACAGCATCAGATGGGGAAGCCCTGCGGATCGTCTATCCACGACTGCATCACGAAAACCAGGGTCTGGCACACCTTGTTCATGCTCGAAGTCATGATTGGAGGACCCCAGGGTATGTTGTCTATACAAAATGCAATGAGGCTGAGTACTGACGTATGTCCAGGCCGAGTGGATTTTGGCGTTAAGGAAGATACCATCGATCTGAATGTGCCACGCGCTTTGCCGGGACAAGACGATGTCGAATTGCAGCTTTCTCGGCAGTTTACGTATCATCTCAGGATCGTGCACAACGTTCAGCGAACCACAATTCTCCATGGAGTTCTTCGAAAGAGAAGAAAAGATTGGGCAATTGACCCTCAGTGGGTGTCGCACAACCAAAACTACGCGGCCTGGCTGCGAGAGCTCCCGCGCGATCTTCAGATTGCCTTCCCTGAAGACGGATCAGCACCTTGGATCCCGTCGCATTACATTGCAAACATGCATTGCTACCATCACCTGGGAATCATCATGCACCACCGGCCTCAGTTGCATTACTTGTACGAGAATTACGACCCGACGTGGAAGCAGCACATGCTTCTTTGCTATTCAGCAGCCAAGAGCATGTGCAGACTACAAGAAGCTATCCTGCAGAATTATTCTTTGCCGGGGCTGTTGTGCATGCAGCGTGGAATGAGCTTTACCATCTATTCGGTTCTTACATGCACAATGCTCCACTTGGTGAGTACTTCCCGGCATCGAGTTCGAGTCGTACCTCTAACATCTGCATAGGTTGCCATCACATCGCCAGATCCGGAGCTCAACAGTGATGCCAGGGACTATTTTGTGCGCCACATGCGGATCCTGGAGCAGTGCATCCCAAACTGGCCCATGCCCGAGATGCAAGCCCAGGTGAACAATCTCCGGGAGGCCTTCTCCGCGGATGTGAACAAACCCTTCGAACTGAAGCCATCATTCCCGTACGGAAGCCCGGCGGTCCACAGCCAGTCCAGCCCTATAAGCGATGGAGGATATCGATCTCGCGGTGGCCCAGGCCCTCATGATCCGTCTTTGGAGCAACCAGGTCAAGTCAACTACACCACCCATCCCATCACGCCGCCGATATCCGCGAGCGACTCGGAGCCCAAGGCTGACTCTCCCGTAGTTCAGTCGCTGGTCATGATGGCTGCGGGCGGAGGGGGCGCAAGCGGCCAGAATGCCAGGCAGTCGCAGCCTTCAGCTGCGGCGGCGGCTATGCAGAGTCAGGAGCCAGTGCAATGGAACCCGACCAGAATATTTGAGTAAGTACGGGCGCCGATCATATTACTCCCTCTCTTACGCGGTGTGGGCATTTGGCTGACGGTATTGCATTATAGCCAGTGGAATGCAGCATTTGGTACGCCCCCTCCAAGCACTACTACGTCCCAGTCGTCGCCCCCCTCTCTAAGACAGCCGCATCCGCCAGGGACATACGAGCTTCGGACGCCCCAGGAACAACAGGCCACACCGGGCAATTACTATCATGCCTCCAGCGTGTCGCCACACACGCAGCAAATACCGAGTGTTCCGGCTCAACTGCCGCCCCCACCGGTGACGTACGCGACTGCGGCGCCGTACGTTACCCCGAGCATGTGGCAGGATGTCGTCGCAAGCTCTTTCAGTGATGGGCTGAAGCGGAGATGGGACTACGGTAGCGCAGGCATGATGGATCAAGGCGGACAAAGCAAAAGGGCGAGATGAGTGAATTGTCCATCAACCCAATCCTCGTACTCATCAGCGTGAGTCTGGGGGCGATTCCAATGCGCTACGCATGCACGAATTTTCGGCCACGGACGAGTGGCCGAATCAGCTATCGTCACATTTCGGTTCGGGACGCAAAAAAGCAGACAACTCAATGGAAGTGCAAAAGGCATTTTGAGGCACTTAAAGCCTTTGTGCACCTCAGACAGCGACGCAAAATCCACTACACTACATCCATCGGACTCGTCCCCGGCCCCTGGGCTCAGGATCACGCGGGCGACACACGCGCTAACTAGACATCATGCGACTTCGCACAATGCAAAGCATCCCATCGACATCGGCGACCATGGAGGAGCAAACCACACAATTCACGAACTACACTACACGACGCTCAATCGGCTTCATCTGCCGCCCTCGTCTCCACATTCGCCAAAGAGTGTCGACGAAGATCCTTGGATACCACCACGCCATCGCCACACCTCGAGTTGCACAGCAGGGATGGCTGTCGGATGCAAGATCGCGCCTCGTGCGTCCGGTCAGCCTGGACGCAACGGTAGGGCTGCTGACTGCCCTCCTTTCCCTTGTTTTTCTTCTTCTCAAAGCGATATGGCGCGATAGGGATCTTTGTATGGCGCATCACGGGCAATTCATGTTCTGGATCCTCGACGTTGGATCGGATCCGATTTGATTACTTTCCACCCCTCCGATACTCCCGCTTTGATTGTTTAGCACGCGTCGGATCAGTTGCCGCATCGAGCATTTCCGGCTTTATGTATTTCCCCCCGCACTTAGTTCACTGGACACGGGACAGACGGACAGAAAAACTGGTCAAATCATGTATACTCCTGCGTGTGACTCTGCACTTTTCCCTTTTCTGGCTGCGACGACATCCAAGAAAACAACTTCTTCTGTATGGTCACTCTTCTTCGGGGTATGCATCTCGTGCTACTCAGCTGACAATCGTTCCATGCAGCGTCCGGCCAGCCCCTCATCCATGCCATCTGCCCGCCTTTCCCGAAGACAGCTTTTGACCGCGCATGCGCATACTTGCTGCACATGTATGTTTGTATTGATGGAAGCTGACATCCCCGTCATGCATATATGGTACATAGACCTATACCGTTGCCCATCCGCATTCGAATAGGGCCAGCCAATCAACCACCAATCACCGCTTGCATCATTGCCTCGCTCATCACGCATTACCCGCTTCCCACCAAAGTCATACGCGCATCCATACCGCCGCGGTGATGATGGTGGGCCTAAGCAGTGCGCAAGATGCGTAGACGATGCGTCCAGATGTCATGGCCAGGCTGCTGATGGATATGTGATGTGATATAGCGATCCTCACGCGTGATCGCTGGCGGTAGTGCTTACCTGGGTGATGACCTACATCTCCCCCAACCCAGCCTTCTTTCATGCATGCGGCTCATTGGGCTTTTTCAGCCGCACGCGCACCCACCAGCCCACTCGCCGGGCAGTGTGCAGCCAGCTTCTGTATACAGTAGCTGTGGGTGAACGGCGTTCAGCCGCATCACCACACTGCCACCAGCCCAGTGCAGGAAGGCTGTTGGACAATCCATTACCCGATTTTCAGCCTTGCGCTGATTGATGGGGCCCGGTCCAGATATCTCCTACATTGATGGTGTTTGCATGACTGGGGATTGCCATGCTTGTCGCAAGTGAACACTTGACCAAGGACAGTCAGCCCCATGCGTGAACGGTTAGCAACGTTATGTGTGTTGAGAGGGTAACGTTATGGGGATGGGGTTTCTTCGCCCATGACATCGGTGGTGGCCCCCAATGTTGACCGATAGCAACATCTCACGGATCAGTCGTCGGAAGACAGAACTGCGATCTCGAGTACTTTTCCCATGGCGCGACATGGGGCCGCCCATCCGTCGTGGAAAATACTCCGACGGCGGGGAGGAGTCGTGCTGGAGGTTGGAGGGGCGGAAAGCGCAGCTGCGGAGACGCTGGGATGTGAAGAGGGGCTGGGCAGGGTAGGGGATGAGGGAGGCTGGGGAGTGGGGAGGGCATGACGTTAGCTCGAAGTCCTTGGAGAGACTCGTGCCGTGACCCTGAGCGGGACTCAAAGCGTCAAGATTTCCTTCCGGTGATTCAATGGGGAAATGGTGTGCAGTTCTTGGTCTCGGAAATGCCGGATGCGCAGGGTACATGGACTGACGGACGGGGGCAACAAAAGAGGCATGGGGAGGAATTGACAGGGAGAGAGAGAGAGAGAGAGAGGAAAAGAGACGGGGTATGAATCCGTGGTTTTTTGGCAGGATGTCGATTGGTAGGTGGAATGCGGCGAAGTCTGATACCGTACCCACAGAGAAGTGCCAAGTGGATGCGCGTAAGCTTGCGTGATCCATGGACGGTTGCAGGTGTCGGCTGGGGTCTGGGGACGGAGAGAATTCATGCTTAAATCCGACGATTAATATGCTCTGCGAGTAGTTTTTGTTCTCGTTCTCCTCTCGCTGTCTAGATTACAAGTAGGCTTTGAGTAGGTATGTGCGAGCCTTCAAAAGCTTGGGGAACTACATCCGCTATGGCTTGGTAGACTCCAGCCATGACTGCAGGATCCAAAAAATGGTAAGAGAAGAGAGGCGATGTAGACAGCGAGTTCCCCGGAGGCGGCTGCTCGAGGAGAATACTGGAATATAGGAAATGAGAGGAGATAATACGGTGTTCCCCGGCCATAGGAGCGCGAGGAGAACGGCGCAAGGAGATCCAAAAAGGGAGGTAAATTCTCTCTATGCCTTAATCCCTCTAGGAAAAAGGTCTTCTTATGAACTAGGCACGGAGAGAACGTGTTCCCTATACGCACCGGGCCACAAAATATCTTCCCCTAGCTTAGGATACTATCCCTGGAGTCCCAATGACACGATTTCTGAGGGGATCACGACCAGGCGATCACGACTGGGGGATCACGGGAAGGAGAAGACAAATCGACGGGGAGAACACATCCAGGAGAAAGCGTAATAGAGAAAGCGATATGGAGAAGCGACGTGTCTAGGAGAACGCGGTAAGGCCGGGAGAACTCGACGTGTCCAGACCAATGCGACAAGGCCAGCTTAAGTTCTGGCTATACCGTTTGTCATGAAAGATGACGTTATTCTCAAAAAGAATAATAGGAGCATTAACTCAGTGGTACGTTCCTTCGGTCGCTCAGTTTATTGTCCAAACCAAGGAGATAGTGTGAACATGCGCAATATGGTTTTATGTCTTTGAGAACGGTCTGTAACAGGCCTCACGGATATGCGTGGCCGCTTCAAATTCAACCTCATCCCTCAAGCGGACATCTGAAAGCCCTTTCTCCCTGCTCCACCATCTCATTCTCAACCTCTCCCATCCTCGCAACCAAACAGCTCCGATGCCAAAGATGCCGACAAGCAAACACAACCAGAGGATCCTGTTCCTCTCTCGTCCCCTCTCCATCACCACGTCCATCACTTGCCCCTCCTCCCTCATCCTCAACAACGCCCACAGCTTTCCCCTTCCCTCTATCCTCTCTGCCACCTTTCCCTCTTCTGCCTAAAGCCTCCCTCTCCCTTCGCTCAACCCACTTCTCCCACACTCCGCCCCCAGCGCCCGGACCCCAAACCCTGTTCCTACACCCCTCGCAAACATTCCCTCGGGGCCGCCAACCCCGCTGTCGCAGCCGATTGACCTCATCCACCTGCGCAAACACGTCCCGATCTAGCTCTCTGTTCGCGAGCGCGAGCAGCGTTTCCTCGAATGCGTACGCGGCGAAGACATCTGCGAGGACAGCGCGGAGGTCGGACAGCGAAGGGGCGCTGCGCGCGGCGCGGCCGAGGAAGGTGCGGAGGATGGCAAGGAAGGAGGGCCCGTGTTGTTGGGGTTGGGATTGGGACGGGATGGGAGCGTTGGCTGCGGCGGTGGAGGCGAGGAGCGCGGAGAAGGTTTGTTGGACGGCGGCGCGGAGGGCAGTCGTGATGCGGCCGGTATCTATCGACCCTGAGGAGGGATTGGTTGCTTCGGGGACGTCGGATGCCGATTCTGTGACGTTCTTTGTGATGGACACGATTGTATCGATGAGGTCGAGCCAGAGAAGCTCATCCTCATCCAAATCTGTCTCATCCGGGCTTTCAGAGCGTCTCTTATGATCCCGCCGGTTTGTCTTCACCCGCTTCGACTGCCCTTGACACAGCCAGATCCCAATCTTGACATACTTCTGCACAGCATCCAGCAGATCCTCCGCAGCTTCTTCCGCGTTAGCTGCATCGGGACTTTCGCCGACCGCATCGAGGAGACCTGCCAGCGCTGTCTCGAGCGTGCCCAGATGTTTGATCAGACGAGTCATGGCATCGCGGGCCAATCCATCTTGCGCCATCAGCATGACGGCCGCATCGATTACTCCGCTAGCTTCCATAGCGGGGAGGACTGCGTTGAGACGCAAATCGCCGGTACGTAGCAGGGAGATGTAGTCTGCAACGTGTAGCGGATTGTATTTACACATGAGCTGCACATAACTCTCGATGAAGCCAGCCGTTGAGGGATCCAAAGGTGACCCCATGTGCGCCATTGCCGTATCCTGCTCGGGCTCGAGGATAGCGCGGAGAAAGATGTATTGGAGGTAAGAGTCAGCTTCCAGAGCGCGGAAGAATCCTGGTAGGAGGCTCGGCGCATAGGCTTTCAGTGTTTGCGCAGCTTGTGCCGCGTCGATATCCGCCAGAATCTGCGCATTTGTGATGATGACCGCCTCAAATTCGGCAAGCTGCTTCTTGTTAAGTCCTCTGCTAGGCCTCAAACAGTTCGTAATACAATCAAATACGGCTGTCCGGTCATCCTGATCATTGAGGTACGCTTGAAGAAGTCGAGCATATTGCTTCGCCCCAGCATATACTGACTTCAGAACGCGATGAAATCCTGCACGCTCAAAGAGAGGGACGAGAGATTCCAGATTCGAAGGATGGTAGACCGAGAGGAGGTATTCCACGCTTAATTGACAGTCATCGGCGACGGCTTCTGATGGGCAATCGCAAAGACCCTCGAGCAGTCTATGCAGAGCGCTGCCCGGAAGCATGATGTATTGAGGGAACTTGGGTAGGTTGCGTGCCACGAACATGTACACATATATGACATCTTCCGGCTCAAAACGACCCTCTGAAACAATACCTAGAAGGATGTTGAGTATGTACTGACGCGTTGGCCGTCGTGCAAAAGAGCGTTCTGGTGAAAATCCATTGGCGAGACCGTCTGGTGACGAAGCTTGATCGCCATTGAGGTAGCTGTCTTCGAACGCTTCGTTCAACATGCTCATGAAGCTAGCCGTGTCAAAGCGAAGAATCAGTCTAAGATAGGGGAATGATTGGTCCAGTTCATCCGCATCTGAGCTTTGCACAAGAAACACGTCTCCGCTGCCTTTCGGCCACTCGACATGCTTTCCCGAGAAAAGGTAGGAATACAAGGCAGCTTTCGCTTCATCTGCCTCAACGTCGGATAGTGGAAGGCCATTAGGGTATATCCTTCCGGTCAGAGTGTAGGCTAGATAGGGAAATATTTTCATAGCAGAAGCCATGTAATGTTCTTGTACGGCATCGTCGGTTGCCGCATCTGTAACGAGGATTTGCAATACCTTGAGCAGGTCGATTAGAGGGGTGACGTAATCCCTGAGGGCCTGGGTCCAAACGTAGGGCAGTGCGTCGTAAAGGTTGAATTGTCGACAGAGGATAGTGACTTGGTCGATGTCTAACGTTGAAGTGTCGAGTCTGCAAATCATTTCCTCAAGAGTCGCTGTACGGCCTTGGACGGCGTAGTGTGAAATGAGATCTTTCAAGACATCCGGTGGCACAGCGGTGATCTCCTCGTTGAGTATGTACGGTTCCAAAGTGCTGAAGAATGCTGGCTGGGCTGAAGCATCCTCGAATGCTGCATAAACATCTTCGAACAAGAAATCCGTCTCTTGCATGCTTAAACATGCAATAAAGGTCACATTGGCAAGTTCAGAGATTCGCTCTTGCTTGGACTCTTCACCTTCAGACGACTGGGTCCTTGCGAATGTGTACTTGAGAGAAGCCGATATCATGTCGACCAGTTTCTCTTGTACCATGGCATGGCGCGAGGCTGCATCTTCTGACAAACCTACGGTGAGCTTGTCAGCATCGCCGTTGTAATATGATGTCGCTAACTCGATAGCGGCAATGTAATCGCCTTCTTCCATGAGCGCAAGCAACCGGTCTGCCCAATTGGACAGTGTGCCAATTGAGACATCATTGAAGCCCAAAAGAAACAAACGGCCCTTGTAGGCGCGGAAGCTCATGTAGAATGCATCTGCCACGACGCCATGCATTGACACGTCTTCTTCATCTAGCTGTTCGACAACGGGATGAAGTTGCTTCGAAAACAGATCTTGGTGAAAAATGTGCTTTTGAAGAAGGTCGAAAGAGTCCGTCATTCGCAGGGCGGTATCTTCAAGTATTATTAGTCGCTGACTAATTGTCAACACACTTAGAACAGATCTGCTAAGCCATTGAACTGCAACAATGGCTTCTTCGGCTCTCCATCTGCTCCGAGGATGGAAATGGAGACTCGGTGGTTTGTTTTTCTCCTCATGCTCAGTAGCCTCAACGTCGAGAACGGTCAGAATATTACACCAACAGTACACTAGCTTAGTCTTCGACACCGCCTGGACACTTTCGCCTCCAGTGTTTTTCAGCTTGACAGCGGGGAACCATGCCAGGCAACCACTCAACGCACCGTGAGGGGCAATTTCTTTCGGTCGAGATGCCTTGTGCTGCGTTTCTGCAATTGGTGTCGTGGAAACAATCACAAGCAGATAAGGCGTGAGTAGTGCGGTGAGCCCGAGTCCATCGGTAGGTTGTTCGACGTTTCCGAGTGGAAGAGGAGAAAAGGCCAAGACAGAACTCGGTTTTCTGGGTCGCTCCACGGTATCAGGTGAAGCAGGGTATCTTCCAAGAATCCGTGTCGTTTTGACCGTTCTTCCAACTGCACCTAAGCCTCTAGTTGCCAGGTGAGAGAAGGCCATACCGCCGTCATCTGCAGAAACGAGCGCAGTATGTCGGGTGCCCAGAAATCCCACATGGAGAATTGAGGCATCTGATACATGACCATCCCCAGTGCGATTGCCGATCAAGTGCCTGTCCAGGGGAGGGATATGCAGGAAAGGCTTAGCTGACCTCGCAAGTTCCCATGTGAAAATGTTGCCAGAGGCGTGGCCGCCTGCGACTGTCGTATGATCAGCCGAGATGGCCAAGGACGTAACACTACCACACTCGATTGCTGTCACATGATTAGTAACTTATATTGACATAGGTTCTCGCCGCATACCTTTTGTTCCCGGACCAATTATCGACTTCAGCGTTTGATGATAATCAAACACCAGTATCAGGCCTTTCGAAGTCCCTATCACTATCGATGCGGCTACCGCCATGCAAGTAGGCCGACCGAAGTTGCGCTTCCCGATCTCCGAGAAGGCCTGACCCGAAACCTTCTTGAGTTTTGTCCATCGCACCACCTCCCATGGGGGCTGTGGTGTGTCGGCTTCATCCTGATTGCGCAGCAGCTGGCTAGAAAGGGACGATTGACGGGAGTGAATATTCAGGAAGGCTGGCGAACTTGGACGTGGAGACGCCCATGGCGAAGGCGAGATTCTGGAGGAGAAACGCCTTTCGAATGGCTGCAGGGCGGGACGGGAGAGGGAAGCATGCGAAGCGGGCACGCTGCTTCCAGGAGAGGAGATCAAGGATCCCTAGAAAGTGGGTAAGAACAGGCACGGGAAATGTCATGACAGTTGCGCACATGAATTGACGGAGTCTCATCTGGCGTTGATATTGAACCCTCCGGACTGAAGGGCGTAGCAGCTGGGCTCTCAGAAGCAACCTCCTCCGTGGGCCGCTTCACGCTCCCATAGCGATCGAAGCTAAGCCCATTTGTATCTGATACGACGTCTGCTCCATCAAGGTCTTCCTGCTCTTGGCTGATTATCCTCTTGATCTGGGAATCTGGCGTCCCAATCCTCTCGGGCTCGACCAACGCCTCTGCGGCATTTTGGGGCGCATCATCCACGTCGCCATCTTTCAGGCCGCTGCTCACGTCACTCTCTCCGTCTTCGGAGCTCATCTGGGACGTCTTTCGATGTTCATTGCTCCTTCATGCGACTGTGCGGAGCTCTGGTGGAAGGGCGAAGGCAGCTACGGAGATCGGCGCAGAGATATCGATTATCACACGGTGAAGTCGCTGGGTAACGCAGTGGGGCGCAGCGATTGTGAAGCGAAAGCTGGACAGCAACGAGCGGTAATGCTCGGGTGCGCGACTGCGACCAAGAGGGTTGCGAGGAACAGAGGGAGTGGAAGGTGAACGGGACCTGCGATCAGCTGCAGCAGCAACAGTGATGAGCTCTGCAGCTCGAGCTGCGACCTGGAAGCGGCCTCGACATGCCGGCTGCTTCGCTAAGGCGGTGAGGGCACCGCTGCAGGGCACGTGAACTCGCGCATTCAAGTCGCGTCGCGTTCTGCGAACTTGGGGCGGCTGGTTGAGTGGCAGCAGCCGTGGCTTGCGTCTAGTAAACCATAATCAGCCACACGTATACCTTCATAATGGTGATGAGAGATTGGAGGTTGACGGGAGGACACGCCGGCCTCTCATACAGCAACTTAACAGCAACTTAACGTTACAGTAAGTAAGTTACAGTACGCAAGCCCGGCACGGACCGCCCCTTCTGCCATTCGTGTGCCTTGCCCTGCCACCTGCCACCTGCCACCTGCCACCTGCCACCTGCAACCTGCAACCTGCAACCTGCAACTTGCCAACCTCCATCATTGCGGCTCCCCGTCCACCAGCCACTCGTTCCCCAACTCCACTTCCATATCACCAGTCTCTCGCTCCCACAAACAATTCAACATCTGATTCTAATATCCGCTGCTTCACAATCAATCAGTCCTTTCTTTACTGCCTCCAACGCCTCCTCGTGTCCACTGCGCTCACCTGCTTCTCCACGTCTTGGTCGCTTCATCTCTCTTTCAACTCTCCATCCTGTCCATACCCGTGATACCCTGCTAAACGGCACCCAATCTCTCCAGCTCTGATCTGCTTTTCTCTTCTGTTCATAATCCGTCCCGGCGAATCCAATCCAACACGCCATCATGCTGTTCCCGCGTCAAGAAAGTGACTCCGCCTTCTATTCCACCACCGACGACTCCAACGACAATGACTACTATGACGACAACTTCTGGTACACGCCGGTATGCCAATGCTGCCCTGTCGATTCCAGGCGATGCTAACGAATAATGCACAGAAAGGATATACTGTCAAGTACGCCATCTTCGGCTCCATCCTGTTTCTGTTCTTCCTCTGGTTCGTCCTTGGCTCCATCCATGCCCGCAAGAGGATGCAGAAAGGTCTGCCACCTCTGGCATACCATAGGGTGAGTCGAACATTCGTACCAACAATTAAACTGTTCCTTACTCACAACCCTCAGTGGCTCGTCTCCCGTTCCATGCGCGCGCGCTTCCAGGCCCCGCCTCAGAACCACTTCACCTTCTACCAAAACCCTAATGGCTACCCATACCCCCCGCCCCAGCCAAATGCCTACTATCCAATGAGCCCATACACCGAAGCTCCGCCGCCCGTCTACAACGGCAACGACGTCCCGCCAACATACCAACCGCCGGCACACGGCCCGCCCCCGGGTGCTTCGAAAGTAGCGCCGCAGCAATACGCACCGCCGCCCGGATCGCCTTATGCCGGTGGAGCGTACATGCCGCCTTCTGGCTCTTACATGCTTCCGCCTGGCCCTCCGCCGCCAGCTGAGCACGCAGGCGAGGAGCAGGCAAATGGAGGTGTTAGCGGGGCCCCAGCACCGCCGCAGCAGGCCCATCATACCGGCAGCTCTAACCCATACCGTATGTAGGTGATGGCGCAATTATCTGTTTAACCGGCCGATGAGCGATTCCTCTGCATCTTTCACTCTGCGTATTGGGACAACCGGGCTCTGGCGTTCGGCGCAGGTGCCAATTTGCTTCGAACAGGATACCTCGAGGCTGAAAATCATAAGATACATCTCTGTACTTTTGTTCAAAATTCGTGACTGACGAATTGTGACACTCCGATGAATGTTGATCATGGAATCAGCGCCCCTGATGTGTTGGAAATTCAGTAACAGGTTTCTCTGACAACCGGGAAACACCAGTAAATATTCCCCACTGATTATAATTGTTGATATGAATCAGTCAATTCGGCACCCTCGAATCCGGGGATTAAGAGTAGTCGGTCTAGCGGACTGGGGATACACCCAGCTGAAACATCGTCGTTGCAGCCACCGGGAGGCGCAGAGCCAATCATCTCAACCCGACACGAGACTGTCTTAAGGTCGCCAGCAACACGAAACAGGGACCTTCTCTCCACCACGGTCCGTATTCTATCTCTGCTGTCTAGCGCATGATTCTTTCCATCGTGAACCAATCCTTCTCTTTGTCGAACAGGTCATGGCGTGCGTTCAACACACCCGGATGATCCACCATCGCGCCCTCAGGTTTCGCACCGGAGCGCTATTGTGACAATCTCATCTTACTGCGCCTTGATGAAGCCCTCAATAACGCGTTCAATTCTCTCGCTCCCATGTTCCTTTGCAAGTTGCGGTGCTGGACATCTTACGCTCTTTTGTTCGACGACAATGCTCTTTCTTGACATTGTCCACTAACCACCTGCACAACTTTCTCGCATCCTCAAAACCCAACAGAAGATCTTCACGCCGTTCGAAGCCCCTCTCTTCCCAAGCCTTCAGCACCTTCGCAGCCACACGGAAATACGCAAACACCATGAAGACACTCCACCTCATCTTTTTCCTCCCCTTCCTCGCCGCGGCTGGTTCCGCCCACCCAACCCTTCTTCCTCTGGACCAAAACCACACGCCCACCACCCTCACCACCCGCACCCCATCAACCAGCATAACCGCCGCCCAACTCCTCCTCATCGCCCCGTCATCCAGCACCTGCGCCAACGCCGCCATCCCCTCGGAATGCCGCACCGCGACCCAAGCCGCGCCCCACATCAGCGCCTCCTTCTCGCGGTACCAGATAACGTCGCGGCGCGTGCAAGCCGCCCTCGTCGCGACCATGGTGTACGAGTCGGCCTCGTTCGCCTACAACACCGGGCACTACCCTTCGCACGTCCCCGGCAAGGGCACCCGCAACATGCAGAGCTACAAGTACAACAGCCTGTACGCCAACGACCTGTTCGGGGCGCAGGCGCTGGAGGAGGCGGCGGCGGTCGGCCCGGACCAGGTGTTGGCGTTGGTGACGGGGGATGAGGCGAGCTTTGGGAGCGCGGCCTGGTTCCTGGCGAGCCAGTGTGGGGGGTATAGGGCGGTTTTGAGGGAGGGGACCGACGAGGCGTATCAGAGCTATTTGGAGGATTGTGTGGGAACGAGTTGGGATGGGCTGAGGGGGTCGTATTATCATGCGGCTTTGGAGGCTTTGGGGGGTTGAGGAGGGGGGTGACTTTGTCTGGTCGGCGTCGAGGGAGCTTTGGATGGAGGGGTGGAAGGATGTGTTTGCTAGGCACTGGCAGGCTGAGGGGATGGGAGTTTGGGTGGTAGACTGCGAACAATAACAAAGCGCATCTGCTTACTGTTGGATCTCTTCTTGAACTGTCACGCATGCGGGACGATGTCACCAAGGGCCGAACCAAGATCAGGAAAAGAAAGAGATCGGAGGAAAAGGCGTGAGAAAAGTGATACGACGATGCGGCGAACAGAGCCTAGAGATAGCCAGAAGTACGAGCCTCTGATCGGAACTCATGGAGTGCCGTTCGCTCGACAGCGCTAGGTGTACCTCCACTGCGAGGCCCGGTGCAAGTAGTCTTGGTCGTAATACGCAGTCCAATCCAATCAGGACCGCGTCTCTGGCTAGTGAGAACGGGTTGTGAATGGAATCGCTAACGGTAGCGGCTGAAGCAAGTCTGGAGCGTTTCCTAGAACATCAAAGTAAGCCTGCCCCTCTTACTGCTAGAGAAAGTCGAATGCAGCCGGTGCAGTACTTGATAAAGTGAAAGCAAGCGCGGTCACGAGTATTTGCGCGATGCTGGATCTTGACCCTCGCGCCCGTCAACGCTTGCGGCTTGGGGCTTGGTGAAGATGTACGGATGCCGACAGCACGGTTTGGGGTCTTGAGACGGAATCTTTCCGAACATCAGAACATTTGAATTCTGGAAAGATGTACGGTAATGGCGGGAGTGTGCCTCTGCTCGGATGCTCTTCCTAATGTCAGGCCTGAGGCGCATCTACCAACGGAAAGACTACAGTGGTAGCTGCAGGAGATGACAACTTCAATGGGTGACCATCATACTCGTCCAAAGCTTTTTCTTCGATAGATTAGGTTTCCAAACACTGACTGCAATCCAGCATACACGGAAACGCCGGCGATAGAAGTGGAGAAGTGGACTCGGTGACTGCTGAGAAAGAAGTGCACGTGATGATTGCCTATGGAGAGTGAGGTGAGAGGGTGACGGCGTGTACGGAAAGGTGCACGCACCTCATCAGTCGCCCCGTTTCTGAGCACGATAATGTACCGGGCAGGCAGTGCGGTTATACATCTACTAGTAGCTCGAGTAGTTGAGCCAGCAGCTGGAAAGCGAGTGTTCGGACGCGTCTCCGGTTCAGACGCTTCTGAAAAGACAACTCTCAGTCGCGCGGAACAACAGATCAGTGATCAGTAATCTCGGGTAGTCCTTTCGAAGAAGGCAAGGAAGCGGAAAAGAAAGACGACGGCAAAGGCCGGTGTAGGATCATTTCAAGTGGGTTCAATGAGGGAGTGTCGTATCTCTGAAATCCGAGTCATCCGAGCCAACCATCTGACCAAGGGCCAATGAAAAAGCTGGCAGACGACCCGAGGTATCCATAATGTTGTTGGAGGATCATGGCCGGGCGAAGACTCCGCCGGGCGCGAAAGCTAATTAGACAAGGCAGATTAGGACCGGATGAGGCCTAGTCGGGACCAATGCTAAACCGTTTATCAAGAATGATGATGGAATTCGGAGCGAAGCAGAAGCTTGTAGGGGCTGCGGCGTGGGGAAGTTGTCGCGTGGTCGCAAGCTTACGGCAGAGGTGGGCGGCAAGGTTACGAATACATGGAGCTCATGGATCGATCTCATGTGATGGGATGGATGGGAAGAATCATGACGATGTGTCTGAAACCTGGCGTGGTGAGATGTTATGGGAGGAGTCACATAAGGACGGGGAACCACGGTAAGTGTCTGGCCGGGGCGGACAAGCGGTGTCCAACGAGTGGGCGAGAGAAGACAGAGGAGGCAGAGGAGGCAGAGGAGGCAGAGGAGGCAGAGGAGGCAGAGGAGGCAGAGAAAGGCGTCAGTATGGCCCTATAGGAAGTTTTCACGCCGGACTTCTCCGCCATGGGTGCGCAGATGGTCGATGGTCGATGGTCGATGGTCGATGGTCGATGGTCGATCCAAGATCCCAAGATCCCAGGATCCAAGACTTTCCATTACTATTACTGCGTGCGTCGAGGTGAAACAGGCGCAGAGGCAGAGCGCAGAGCAGAAAGCGCCGATAGCACCATGGCCGAACACTCAGGGGGGCCGGGTCCGTACCTACTAACGTCGAGTTATTCCGTATTGCGTTGAGCGGAATTATTACTTGAAGGCACTTGCACTCCAACTTCCATGTCTTCTCGCTGTCGCTGCTGGAATGCCATCAGCCCGCTACGACGACTCCTATCTGGCCTCCATCTGGCCTCCAGCCCTCTTGCATTCCGAGGCAGTCTTTGGTGCAACTTGGAATGCGTGCCAGCAACTATAATGGACCTTTGCATTGCTCAATGCTGTCGCACCCAGCCGAATCGCACCACTCTGCGCCTGATGCGGCCAGCGAACCCGGCTCGTATAGATAGGCAGTCGTATGTGACACGATCAAACCACTGCCAAACCCCTGGACATGTCGGCGAATGGAGCGGTAGTGTGACAAGCTAATACCATTGATTATGCCGCGCCGTCACTCTTTGAAATTTCGGCGCAGACTTTTCGGTTTGCGTTTGCGTTTGCGTTTGCGTTTGCATTTGCGTTTGCGTTTGCATTGGCAGGCGATTGGGTCAGGAGAGAGAGGGTGCTTATCACGCCGCGATCCTGCTCTCTGCCACTGCGCTCCCCGTCGAAGCCGTGTGTATTGTTGGATCGCCGACTGCTGCTGCTGCTGCTGCTGCTGCTATGAATAGGCCGTAGTGGCGTCACACAGCTTTCTGCCGAGAGCTGGAGTACATAGTTAGCCTAGCTTAGTTACAGCCAGCATCCGTTAGGTATTGCAGTCGCAGTCGTAGTCGCAGTCGCAGCAGCGTTACAGTAAGTTAGTTAGTAGGCTGGCGATATGTAGGCGCGCTAAGTAGAGCTTCGGACAACTAAGCACGTCCGTCCTCAACCGCCAGAGACAGTTCTAGAGCACCAGCACAGGATGCTGTTGGAATCATCACTGTCGTCGTCCTATGCCCGTCTGCCCGTCTGCCCGTCTGCCCGTGACCGCTGCATTGCGTCCCTCCAATTGATCCCCATCTCCGCTGCCTCATTCCATGCTCTCCGTGAGTCCTGGTTGCATGGGTCCTCGACGTTCCTCAACAGCCGCCGCTCTCGAGTCCGTCCAGACCGTCCAGACCGTCCAACAAGCTGTCTGTCTGTCCTGCTCGCGGCCCTGATCCGCCACCCTCTCTCTCTCTCTCTCTCTCTCTGCGCCGTATCCAGCTAGCAGCGAGCCGGCAGACAGCATGGCCGCCGCTGACAGTCGAGCTGCTGAACCTGCTGAACACCCAATCGTCATCTCGGAGGAAAGCAGCGAGGACGAGTCGGACCTGGACCTGGACCTGGACCTGGACGTGACGCGCTCGACGACGGCCTTCTGCGTGCGGTGCCAGGCCTCGCTGGGCAACTTCTACAATGCCTGGTTCAAGATCACCAACTCGTACTATCTGCCGGCCTTGAGGGGCAGCTATGATTGTGCGGGCCTGCGTCCAGCGGGCAAGGAGCGCGCAGCGTCGGTCGGCACCACTTTGGACGGATGGTAAGAAATCTCAGCGCCACATCAGCGCCCTCCTCTCATCATCCTCCCTCCCATCCCACATCACTCACCCCCTCCACCCCCCCCCAATGCCTGAGCTCTGGATTGCGACCCCTGCACGGACCGCCCTAACGGTCAATCGTTGTCAATTTGGCGCTTAACCTACTTTATTTCGAGCTATATTGGCTGCTCTGTTTTACTTTATTAAAGAAGCCAGCAAGACCCACACACTAACCCTGTGTCTGCATAACCACAGTCTCATCCGTCCGCTGGCCTGCAACTCTTGCTCCGAAATTCTGGCCATTGTATGCACAAACGCCCCCGAGGACAAGTCCTCGTATACGTGAGTCCCGCCGCTGCTCTCTCTCTCCCCGCTGGCACCCAGTACCAGCCAGTACCAGTGCCGCCCCCGGAGACAAAGGCGCTAATTGCATCAGCCGGCGCGAGTTTTTCAAATTGCCAAGAATGGAATTGCGCTGCGACACGACTCATAAAATTGTTAAACCCGTCGTCGAGCTGGCTCCGCCTGACCTTCGTCCTCTCCCCGCCGAGTCGAGGTCGTCGGTGATGTCTGAGATGGATCACGGCGTCCCCGCCCAAGCGCGTGGAGGCTCGACTGATCTTCAGCATCGTCCCTCCCCTGCACTTGCGCCTGCGCCTGCGCCTGCGCCTGCTGCGCCTGTGCCTGAGCCCACCCAACACCACCACCACCACCACCACCAACAACAACAACAACACCAGCATCTTCACCAGAAGCACCTTCACCATCACCATCGCCAGCCAACTCCTTCCGCCTCGCCTGCCTCGCGCCCGCGCGACATCCTGCCCGCCAACGGCAGCCCGCAGATCAACGGCCTCAACGGCCTCAACGGCCCCAATGGCATCCACCATGCCGCGCCTCCCCACGACAGCGTCACGGACGCCATTGCGCGCCTGCAGACCCAAGTCTCCTTCAACACCGCCGGCTTGGTGTCTCAGAGGCGCGACTTTGAGAAGCTCGCTGAACAGGTGGTGCGTCTTGAGACGGTGTTCGTGACGCTGCGGCATGACGTGCGAGCACTCGCCTCCGTTCAACCTCCAGTCCCCGCCCAAGCCAACGCCCTCGATGATGCTACCCTTGAATCATTTGCCAGAAACCTGAGCTCAGTCGCAAACAAAGCGAACGAGGTCGACTCCCTCGGCATGCAGCTCGAGATCGTCAAACGTCGCATCAACATCATGGAATCGAGATCCGCCAGAGGGCCGATGAACGCTGCTCCTGCGAACGCTGCTCCTGCGAACGCTCCTCCTGCGAACGCTCCTCCTGCGAACGCTCCTCCTGCGAACGCTCCTCCTGCGAACGTTCCTCCTGCGAATGTTCCTCCTGCAAACACTCATGGTGTCGTGCCGTTTGCGTCTCCACACGAAACCCCGCACCAGTCGCATGCTCCGCCTCCCCATGCGCAGCAAGCTGTCGCGCCTCAGCCCTCCCTCCCCTCGCACCCTGCGCCTAACTATCGTCATACCCCTCCAATGCCCCGCCTGGGAACTCCAGCCCGAACGGAAACCCTTCAGGAAATACGTTCGGCCCCACAGCCGCAGACAGTCCCTTACCATCCTGGGCCGACTAGAGAAGCAGCAGCGCCACAATATCATAACCATTCCGTCCCAACCCAACAACAGGAACCTCCGCGACCCCTGGAAAGCCAGCCGCAGCCCGTCCAACAGACCGCTGGATGGGTGTCTGTGAATCCTGGTGTCAAGAGAGCGGCAACGAACGGCGTGGAGAGCCCAAGTGATGGAAAGCCGGACGAGTCCAAACGCCCCAAGCTGGCACCACTTGAGCCCAGAGTCAGTCAAGGTTCTGGGACGCCATTCCGGTACGAACGCATGGACACAGCAGAGACAGACTATCAATCGCAGCACTCGCATGAGTCGCAGTACGATTCGTCGACCAATCCGACCAACTTTGTGCCGTTCAACTCGACAACCCAACATGGCTATGCTCAAGATCATGAAGATAAATGGCGTGTCATGTCATCTACCGCGCCAGGTTCCGTTGGTAGAGATGGAATAAGCCCCAAGCGTGGTCGAGGCGGCAGGCCGCGTGGACGTGGACGCAAAACTTTACCCCTCGAAACCCACAATCTCACGCCGGAATGGGAGAAGCCTGATTGGAGCTCTACACCAAACGGCCAAGACAGTTATTATCACACGGCCAGCACGCCGATCGGTGGGAGAGGCCGGGGCAACGTCGTGCGCCGTGGATCAGGGGGAGGTCCTATGCCGATGCGTCCCATAGAGGTAACGAGTCCTTCAGATCCATACGGCAACAAAAAGACACGCACAAGACCGTTCCGCAATGCGGATGGGGTGCTCATCAGAAAGGATGGCCGACCGGACATGCGTTCGCAAAGCAGTGCAGCGAATCTACGCAAGGTTCACGCACGGAAAGAGCAGGAGAGGATCATGGAGCAGCGGGCAAACACACCATCCTCGGCTCTCGCAACAGCACCGGTGGTGAGCCTTGACAGCGAGTCTCCTGACCCAGATGCCCCTCCTATGAGCACCGAAGACAAGCATCGAGCCATCATGCGCAAGATGTTCCCGCACGGCGTCGATGATCAAGCTACCAAGCGCAACTTCCACGAGCAATACTTTCCTGCCGGCTCATCTCCCGTTTCTGCGCCTGTATATCCCAGGGTCAAACCGGAGGTCAACACACCGTCTGAAAGATACATGGATGACGCATCGGAGCTTTCAGACGAGCAAAGGGATGAAACCGAAGAACCGAAGACGAACGGACACTCGCCTGCGGAGCCAGAAAACGAAGCAGGGGACGGAGACGGCATGGAAGTCGAAACACAAAACGGACACGGCATGGAAGTCAAAGCGCAAAATGGAGACAGGATGGAAGTTGAGCAGGCTAGCGCTAGTGCCAGTGCCAGCGCCACGCCGGCTTAGTGGGTGTAGTTTTATGGATCCGGCCACATTATGGTTTATGAGGGAGGCAAATTGATTCTAGCTCATGGGAAGCGATTGCATTATTCAAGGTATGTGGTTTAGGGGGGGAGGCTATTCCTCAAAAGTACAGCATTCGCTTCATTGCTAGGGATGGTATTCCGTAACGAGCGTCAACTCGCGACAGAAAACCGGGTGCAGCTGGGTGGCTTCGAAGCTGGTGGCGAGCAGGCTGGCCAGGTGAGGTATACGAGGTATACAACTCACGTAATATACGAGCACGAGGGGACTGTACAACATGTAGATTTCGATTAGACAAAGACACAAGCTATATCGCTTTCGACTTGTAATATCCACTGGAAATTCGTTCCAAGGCTAGTTTGGGACATCCGAGTCGATTCATGTGTCAGGGTCTTTGAGACGGGACGGGATGACGTCGAGACGATTTTCTAGAGACCATCTGCGACATGGCCGCCCGTCGGCTAGACACAGCACTCATCAAACTGCAACACCAAACCTTTTCCACCACATACCAACATCCCGCCCGACCATGCGCGCCATTACACCTCAGACCTTGAGCTGGCTTCGAGCCGCCGTATCACACGAGCTCTCGACCTCGCTGCCAGCCTCGGCCACTCGCCGTAACTTCCCCAGGCCACGCCTGCACGCCTCCATGACCACATCCAGCTCCCCATCCCCACGACGCAACTTCGGCACCAGAAAACACACACATCAAGACGCACCTACCGCGCCGCGCACTCACTACGACTTCTTCCCCAACACATTATCCTCGGGCCCGCCGCCAGCCGGGCCCTTCGATGTCGATCTGCGCGCGCTTCGCGCAGAGTTCATCCGGCTGCAAGCGTCTGCGCACCCGGACCGGCACAGCGGAGAGAACAAGCGCAAGGCGGAGGCGCTGAGCGCGCGCATCAACGAGGCGTACAAGACGCTGCAGAACCCGTTGCTGCGGGCGCAGTACCTGCTGTCGCTGCGGGGGATCGATGTGGCGGAAGACGAGGGCCTGAAGGTGGAGGATCCGGAGCTGCTGATGGAGGTGCTGGAGATGAGGGAGAGGATTGAGGAGGCGGGGAGTGAGGAGGAGGTGGAGGCGATGAAGAGGGAGAACGGGGTCAAGGTGGATGAGAGCGTCAAGCTGCTGGATGAGGCGTTTCGGACTGATGATGTGGAGAGGGCGAAGAGCGAGGCGGTCAGGTTGAGGTATTGGGTTAATATCCAGGACAGCTTGGATCAGTGGGAACCTGGTAAGCCGGTGGTGCTGTCGCATTGAGGAGGAACATGTCGTTTCGGATCTGAAAGACGCTCACTGCGCATACCGACAAACTGGGCTCGAATCGACAGACCTCGGAATCATGGCCAAACCTTTGTTCATCTGCACATCATATTGATTGCACAGAATGGTGGCATGTACAACAATTGAATGGGTCGATAAGTTGCAATATCCGTTGCACCACGTCCTCATCAATAAAGACCACCATATCGAGCATCCCTTGCTTTGCCGTGCCAATCAAGCATGTCACGATCAGCAGCTGCTGCGACAGCTGACCATCTCGCCCCCCAAATCTTGACCATCCTCGTACGTAATCCACGACGGTAAGGTTATCAATGGAATCTATCGCGACGTTCAAACTTCGACTTGCCATTAGCAAACAGAAACATGGACGACGTTCAAACTAGATAGGGGGTTTTGGTTCTGGTTGATGGGTGGTACCTAGTTAGTAGCCTCTGTGCTAGCTAGCCAGCTTTTAGCCTCCAGGCGCCTTCTACCAGCCCCCCTCGAAGGCGGCGTTAATTTAAGCGTAATACGAACGACGTTCAAACTTAAAACCGCCGTTCTTGGTCTCCTGCGGCCGATGATGAGAATCACTCAACGAGGGATTGTCGGATTGGCGAATGTGTATGCGAGCGAACAGCTGATTTTGAGTTTGGAGGATCATGATGGGAGGCTGATAGGCTCTGTCACGGTGCTCCATCGTCGCCGAAGCCGAGACCGAGCCCATGGGGAAAGCAGCTTGGCGGAGTCTGTTAATCACGACCGATGTTGCCCTTACGAAACTGTAATGTCGTAGACGTTCGAAGTTGGGAGGCCGTTGACAGATCGAATCTCTAGCCGCCTGTCTGATGTGCTTGATGCCGATGATACTCGAGATCATTAGTCTACATGTTACGTACCAGATGGAAACAACCGATTACCTTGTTGTACACAGTGAACATGCAACAGCTGATAGATTAGCCAGTACGAGGTTGCGTGTGGATACAAGGTGAATTGTTAGCATTGCAGATAGGCAACCCCCTTCGCAGCATCATGACCATCATCGTCGACACAACACGAACGTAATCACATCACCATCATGATGGACAACGACAAACCCGTCCAATCAAGATAGGTCCTTCAGCCACGGGGACGCCTCCATTACACAACGAAATCAAAGCAGACGTTCGACCTTCAAAAAGGACGAAACGACGGTCAAGCGTCGCCACAAGGGGGCAGCAGTCTATCGAATGGCCTCATTTCGGACAGCGGCCTGTGCAATTTAGTTTTGTGAGCGGTCGAAGCAAGCCCGCGCCCGTCAATGTGCAGTACAATAAGATAAGATAAGATTCGCAAACCAAAACACCATGGATGAACGAATGATGGAGTGAGTTTGTTGTCGCGAAGTTCATGAAGTGGTGGTTTTCAGCATGTCGAAGCAGAGTCCGAGGGGGTCGTCGCGACACTCTGAGCTCACTTCATCACTACCCGGTGCCCCCCCACCAAGCCCCTCGGACGTCACGCTCAAGCTCATCAAGCACCGAAGCTTCCGATCCCGCCAGCCAAACTTTGTGACCGTCAACCACCACTGCTCCAGCAACTCCAGTATATCTCACCATGTCGCCGCCCGCTATCATCGCCCCTTCCATCCTCTCGGCCGACTTTGGCGCTCTGGGAGCCGCGTGCTCCGACACAATCGGCCATGGCGCCGACTGGCTGCACATTGATATCGTACGGCAACCGCGACAATCCCAGACTCGCTCGATGCTTATACGGCGACGCAGATGGACGGGCATTTCGTGCCCAACATGACCTTTGGCCCGCCCGTGGTCACGAAGATCCGGCCGCATGTCGAGAAGCCCAAGACTGCGCATGGAAAAGGCACCTTTGACTGCCATATGATGATTGCGGAGGTACGGCGCCATTGAGCAATCATGTTCCGATTCCATCGCCTTATCTGGACGTTGCGTCCCATGATCACTCTGGTGGCTCTGCTGCACTGTAGGATTGGCGCGATGAGAATCACGACCGCGGTCGACGACATGCTGACTTCGAGCTTCACAAACAGCCTAAGAGATGGGTGAAGGAGTTCAAGAATGCCGGCTGCGATCTATACTGCTTCCACTACGAGGCCGCCATCGACTCCACGGCTGCCGACAGCCCGAGCGCCACTTCAGACAGCAAGACGAGCCCCAAGGAGTTGATACGGTATATCCACGAGCAGGGAATGCAGGCCGGTATTGCCATCAAGCCCAAGACGGGCGTTGATGTCCTTTGGGATATTCTCGCCAACCCGACCAAGGAGGAGGTTCCGGATGTGAGTGTTTCCGTATTGCTGGGAGAGGGATTCGAAGCCAAGACACACTCGTGGCGCGAGGCGTCATGAAGATTGCGAACACGCTAACATACGCCTTCCTAGATGGTTCTGATCATGACCGTCGAGCCCGGTTTCGGCGGACAATCCTTCATGGCCTCGGAGCTGCCCAAGGTTTCCGCCCTGCGCGAGAAGTACCCCGAGCTGCACATCGAAGTCGACGGCGGCCTGTCCGAGAAGACGATCGACAAGGCGGCCGACGCAGGCGCCAACGTCATCGTCGCCGGCAGCGCTGTCTTCGGCGCCAAGGACCCTTCTGAGGTGATTTCTAAGCTGCGTCAAGCGGTTGAGGCGAGAAGATGACTGGACAAGTCTCTGCTATGAGCGTGTGCTGTAACTGGAATGAGTGATGAGATAGACGATGGTGGTTGCTAGGTACTCAAAGAATACCGCGTAAAGGGCGAGCAGCTGCTTATGGGTTGGATGACGGAACCGGAAGGGTGTCAATGTTTGACGCCCAAAACGGCGCCAAGTGCGATGTACGCAGGCAAATGTGAAGGCGTGCTCAAGCGCTGCTCAGCAGAACAGTAGGAATCGATCCGTCTTCTCGTATCAGCACTCTACGTCTAGGATGTAGCAGAATGGAGCAAGATATTTTCCCCAATATCTGGGGTAGTGGAAGGACCTCAATTTCTCTTCTGGTTTTTGTCAAGTTCCTTACATGTTGATGGTGAACCCTAGTTGACTCGCAGCTACTGGGAACGTGTATGATTACATTATCAAACGTCGTGTGCCAGCGTCAAGATATGGCCTCAAACCGTCGTTTCCATCACGGCATCTCCACCAGAACCTCATCGGCCTCCGAACCCTCCGTCGGCCCCACGACATACTTCGCTCTGGATCCCTTGATGAACCTCCCACTTTCCACGTACAGCATCGCCGCCACATGCCACACGACCTGGCCCCAGCAAAACACCCAAACCTCCCCCAGGCCCTCGGCCTCCTTCCCATCCGTCAAGTACCCGTGATACCTCTGATCCGGATGCGTGTTCCTCTGAAACCAAACCGTCGATCCGAAATTCGAACGCGAACTCAGATCCTCCACCCTCGTCCAGAACTCGTGTTGGACGACAAGGGGCCAGGATGCGGTTGAGAAGACCCAGCGGCCGCGGTCCGTCTCGCGAAGTCCACGGGCTTTGAAGTTCGGGATCCAGAAGTAGCTGAGCGGGCGGGGCAGGCCGCGAATGTAGGCTCGGAGGGATTCCGTGAACTCGTTGAAGGCGATGCGGTTTTCGACTGCGGGGTCGGGAGCGTGTATCTCGATTGGGAGGGACTCGAAAGCGATGGGGGCGAATCTGTTGACTATGGATCTTGGGGCCTTGTTCGCTTTGGCGACTTCTTTGTCGACCTGCGGGGCTTTCGGTTGCTTGCCCGGTGGACTCGTCTGCTTAGGGTGCTCGGCTGTGCCGATGGGTGGTTCGGATGAATAAAGCCTGAGATGCTCCATGTATTCTTCACTGTGGACTGTATCGTCTGCGGTTGAGACTTCTTCGGCTGGCTTTTTTGCTGCATCTGTACCCGGAGCCTTATCTTGACTCACTGGCGGTCGCTCACCAGAGGCATGGGCACCGCCTGGAGTTCTTTCTATGAAGCTCCCTTGTGTTGTGGACTGAGAGTGCCGTCTGTTGTCATCCGAATGACCGTGCTGAGAGTCGGATTTACTCTCGCCATAGTTACTGGGCATCTGCGAATCCCAGCTCGGCTGTCGAGGCCTGTGACTAGTTGGAGAGAGTCGAGAATTTTGCAGCTTCCCTGGTGCAGTATTGCTGCTAGTATTGATAGGTGAATCCTTTGAAGTCTGTCCAGTCCGGTCATTCTGATCATGAGGTCGTTGTTGGCTATCGTGAGTAGCTGTTGGCTTTGTGGTATCTTCAGTCTGGTTCTTGTCCGATCTTGCTCCTCCAGAATTACCAGGAAATTCGAAGCCATGGTCATTCCCATCATCTTGATCGGTTGCCCGTTTGTCTGTCGTTTGTGCCTGACTTGGTAACCTCTCCACGTAATTGAGCGGAAAGATGCCAGTCTGGCCTCGGAGTGACCCCTTCCACCAATCCTTATATACTGATTTGTCCAGAACCGTGATGATATCTCCTTTCCTGAACCGCAGTTCACCGGGCTCAGAGGGCTCAAGATCGAAAAGTGCGCGGACACGAGACCCTTCGACTCCGCTTGAAACCCGGGGGCGTTTGGGGGACCGGTCTTGCAGCGGAGATGACAAAGGCCATCCTCCAAATTCAGACACGTCAATAGGGTCTTCCAGCCTGCTTAGTGCGTCCTGAGTATCGTCGACGTAGTCCCCAGGTTGGCCACCGAACCCACTTCCGTTGAATTTTGCAGACGTTTCGAGAACATGAGGGTTGTCCGGTTGTGCGCCACTGTGTTCTTCTCTGCGCCGGTCACTCCTATCAGTGCTCTGAGGCTCACGCGATGCTGCAGAGCTTGTTCCTAGGGATCCGAAATTTGGGGCTTCTGCGAATGTTTGCGGTGTCCTGGGCTCAGGCCTGTTTTTCAACAGATCGGCCACGTCTGCAACAGCTTTTCCAACTTGGGCGTACGAGAGCTGTCTGACGGCACCGCGAGTGGACGTGATATTGCCCTGCCGTGTCTGCGAAGAAGCAGCAGGTTGTCGCCCACCCGCATTAGCTGCAGATGATCCGGCAGCTGCATCATGTGCTCGAGGGTGCTCCGAGGTTTCCCTTTCGATACGTGCACCACACTCCTCACCAAAATTTGCGGAGACTATTCTTGCAGATATATCAAAGTCTTCGTACCCGCATGCAAGAGCTCTGTAATGCTGATCATCCCTGCGGGAAGTGGGAGCTGATATATGAACAAGTATTTCCATGCCCAAGCGTGGCGAACGTGTAGTTGCAGCCATCATTTGACAAAGCCATTATCCTGGGTAGTAATGGTAAGTCTGTACTAGGTGAATTCAAATTTCCGACCTGGTGATTCAACTAGATCGGACGACAGCAGATGGAGTGAAAGTCCACCCGACAAGATCATTGAGGAGGTATAGGAATCCATCAAGAGGGTATTGAGACGGCGACAATCAAGCGTTCTGAACGACAAAGCGAAACATTACCTCGAGGAACAAAGCGGGAGGTGAGTCTCAAGGCGCCAAAATCCGTCTCCGGCGGCCACTTGGAAGCACGTCGCTTAGTCACCGATGCCAAGATATCAAAACGAGCCAACACCCGGAATTTTGGCGTTTTCTCGACGGCGCACCCCCACCATATACCAACAATCATGGCGCCCGCTTCACTCCTGGACCTTGTGTCCGCTCTTCCCGCCAGCGAGGCCTGGGGCCCGCCCGTCTCGAATGAGACGATGCTCGAGGGCGTCCCTTACGCGCCCTACTCGAAGGCCGACAAGTTAGGACGGATGGCCGATTGGACCGAGGGCAAGGACCGCGAAAGAGGCGGTAGACAAGGTTATGGTGGTAGGAACTACAGAGGTATGCATAGTTTGCTATTTGCTAGCCAAATTGGAAAGCGCTTGGTTTCTGAAGCACTGCGGCGCGTGGATCGTGAAGATTGAACGGACACAAACGAATTCGATTGCTGACAATGCTGCAGACCAGCAGACCTACGGCGCATCTCAAACAAACAACCCCTTCGCCATCCAGGCCGCCGAAGAAGAGGCTACCTTCTCCGTCGTCGACAACACCCGCTCCTCCGTCAAGACCCGTGGCTTTGGACGTGGTGGTGGCACCGTTTTCCGCGGCCGCGGTCAACGTGGCGGCCAAGCTCAGCGCGGTGGCCGGGGAACTTTCCAGCGTGTTGGTGGCAGGCCTCAGCAGGGTGGCTACGACAACCGTGGCGGACGTGGTGGCCGTGGTGGCAGGCGCTTCGGCTGGAGAGACGACAAGCCCCAGCGGAACCGTGACGCCTCCGTCCAAGTCAAGCCTGACTGGAGCGTTCTGGAGGAAATCGACTTCACTCGCCTGTCCAAGCTGAACCTTGACACCGGTGACGGCGAGGACCTGGACAGCTATGGCTTCCTCTACTACTACGACCGCGCGTACGACAAGGCCCCTGGTGCGAAGACCTCTGAGAGGAAACTCAACGTCCTCGACCGCGCCGCCTACAACGTCACTACTTCGAGTGACCCTATTATCCAGGAACTCTCCGAGAAGGACGAGGCCACTATCTTCGCCACAGACAACATCCTTTCTATGCTCATGTGCGCCCCCAAGTCTGTGTACCCTTGGGATCTGGTCATTACCAGGAGACGGAACCAGGTGTTCATCGACAAGCGCGACAACTCCACGATCGACATGGTCACGGTCAACGAGAACGCTACTGATGCGCCGCTGGAGACCTCCGAGGGCAACAAGGACCAGCTGAACAACCCCAACGCCCTGATGATGGAGGCCACCCACATCAACAACGTTTTCCCTCTGCAGGTTGTCCAGGAATCCCAGAGCGCCAAGCGCGAGATGGCGCACGAGCACCCCTTTTACAACGAGGAGGAGGAGACCGACCCGCCCGCGTCCAAGGCCTACAAGTACCGCCGCTTCGACCTTTCACTCGAGAGGGACGAGGAGCCTCTGCACCTGATTGTGCGGACAGAGCTTGATGCCGTTGTCAAGAACGCCATCAACGGCGAGGACCAGTTCATGACCATCAAGGCCCTCAACGAATTCGACAACAAGGCGCAGGGCAGCGGTGGTGCCCTTGACTGGCGTACCAAGCTTGCCAGCCAGAGAGGTGCTGTCCTTGCCACTGAGATGAAGAACAACAGCTGCAAGCTGGCTCGCTGGACTGCTCAGAGTATTCTGGCTAAGGCCGACAGCATGAAGCTTGGGTAAGTTCCATACATTTGTAAGTAATCGTAACAATGCTAACGCGAGTCTCAGTTTCGTCTCCCGTACGAACCCCAAGAACAACAACGACCACGTCATTCTTGGTGTCCTCAGCGCCAAGCCCCGCGAGTTCGCCGCCCAGATGACTCTGAACCTGAACAACGGTTGGGGTATCGTCCGCACCATCGTCGACATGTGCTTGGCTATGCCCGAGGGCAAGTACGTTCTTGTTAAGGACCCCAACAAGCCAGTCCTTCGCTTGTACCAGGTCCCGGAGAACACCTTTGAGGAGGAGGCCGAGGAGGCGCCGATCCCGGAGCAGGAGGATGATGAGTAGATGTGCAGCGCAATTGAATGACTGCAGCATAATGTGCTTGATGAACCACAATGAGCCTTAAAAGTTTGGAGCTAGTTGCCGATACTGGCACGCAACCGATGTCTGTTTGCGAGAGCAGTATCAATTCATACAAGATTTCTCGTAACTTTAACTGCGTTAGAAGTGTACTTCATACTGGCTAAGTGCTGTTAATGATACTACGAGCGCAGTCTCTTCTCCAGTGCAAAGTCATCCGACCTTTTGCCATATTAGTGTGTTTACTCGTACGTCATACTGTAGGCCAGCCTTATCGGAGTGGATAAGGATGACACTGATGCATCAGTCGATGGTGCATCTCCGCGCACCACGGAATCCCACACAAGCCCAAGTCTCTTAGCCAACCATGCCTCTCAATTATTCAGCTAATGCTGCTCCGGATCGCAGTGGAAAGCTCAGCGACTATCCTGCGAAGCTTCACGCGCGCGTTATCCGGCCCAGAAACTTTATTTTCCATTCTTTGGTGGAGTGAAATACCCATTAGGAGCCGCTTGGAATCATGTCTGGCACAGCACAGGAGCAGGACGCGAAGATGGAGTCTGAGCACTTCTCGCCGTACAGGAGTGACGGGAAGCTGGTAATCACGCGAGCGCTCCGAGACTGGATCTCTAGGCTTTGCTGATGGTATCCAGTACGGGTTTGTCTGCGTGGTGACGGGCGCGACACAGCCCATTGGCAGGGCTATCACGATGGAACTTGCTGGTGAGTAGGAGACATCATTCCGAATGCTGGGAAATGCGCAGCAAGGCGTGCTGTTGAAGAGTACTAACCTGTCGTAGCCCACGGCGCGGCTTGCATCTACGGTACGCGCAAGACTTTCCCATCTGGACTCGCACCGAGGAATATCAGCTACCCTGAGAACACGAGCAAGCGCTTATAGGTGTCTTGCAGCCTGCTCAATGTCCGCGACCGACAGCTACCAATCGCTCGCCGACGAAGTCGCCAAAGACCACCCAAACACGCGCGTCGTCGGCTATCCCTACAAGTCTGGCACGGAGGAAGATACTCTGGGTCTGATAGACGACGTGCTGAATTCTTGGGGACGGTTGGACGTATGGGTGACTTCGTCGGGCCTCCTCGGACCACCCTCCATCGTCGACACCTCCCCCGATGATTTGCGGAATTGCTTCGAGGCCAACGCCATGGCGCCATTTTTCGCTCTCAAGTACGCGCCGCCGGCGATGGGCAAAACGACACCGAAAGGCAGCTATGCGAATGCGGCGCCCAAGGACAACAAATATGGAAGCATTATAGTCGTCAGCTCCGTCGCCAGCACATACGGAGGTAAGATGAAAAGTCCCCAAGAGCTTGGGAAGAAGTAGATGGTTGATCTCCTGACTCTGACAACAGGATGCTGGGGCCCTTGCTTTACGATGAGTTCGCACGCCGCCTTGGGCGTGGTTAGAGCTGGTGTCGCTTCGTTGAAAGGCACTGGTGTTCGGATCAACTGCATATCCCCAGGCCAGATCGACATGGGCATCGACCTGAGCGCTGTAAGTGACCGATTCAACCGCTTCTTTTCAGAGTCCCAGCTAAACTTCGAATCCAGCTCGACAGGCGTGGCATGGACTCCCAACTGCCTCCATCTACTTTGCAGTCAGAAAAGGTGGGTCGCAGGACGAGTATTGTATGCGAAGACAGTCACTGATCGTTGAGAATAAAGGCACAGCATGAGCACATCGGGCTTGAACGTGCAGGCCTGCCTCAGGAGATCGGCAAGGTTGCCGGATTTCTGGCCAGTGGGTTCAGTAGCTACATCACGGGAGCCAATCTTGTAGTGGACGGCGGAGCCACGTATGAAACTTCCCTTGGTCATACTAGGTGTCGATACTGATGCTATATAGGACGATGAACCCCTTGACAGTACCTATATGATAGGATCTGGACAGCTTCCGGATTGCTTTAACATAAGTACCTAGAGCAAAGCCCGCAAGCAGTGGACCTCTAGCATACATCGGCACAAATACAGTCTAGCATAACTTGTAAATCAACGCTTCGCCATACAACCCACCCCACTTCGCCAACCCTTGCCATAACTTCATGCACAGTCATCACCTTTTTCGTCCCCTGGGTAGCCTCTTCTAATCATCGTTCCCCTCAGCTCGCCTTCCCATTCCTTCTCGCCAACTCCTCCTTCGGCGGCAAAACATCCGGCCCAAACGAATCCGGCAACAACTCGCCCATCGTCTTAACCTGAAATCTCCCATCCCTCGTATGCATGAAGATAGGCGTGTCCAGCTGCAAGAACTCTCTCAGAAACTGCCTGCACATGCCGCAAGGGCTGCAGAACTGGTCGTCGAGGTCCGTGGCAACGGCGACGGCTTTGAAGCTGCGGTGGCCGGCGATGACGGCCGTGCCCATGGCGACGCGCTCGGCGCAGGTGCCGACGGGGTAGGCGGCGTTTTCGACATTGGCGCCGGTGATGATGGGGCCGGTTGTGGTGAGGAGGGCGCAGCCGACGCGGAAGAGGGAGTATGGGCCTGGAGTGGTCAGCACAGGAGCAGTATGGTAGTTGGACGAGTGGATGGATCGGCGGCGCAGCAGCGACGGCGCTCTGAGAAGGTGGGGTGCTTGTGGTTTGGTCACTCACAGTAAGCCTTCTCCCTCGCCTCAAGGCATGATTTGCTCAGAGTCTCGACTTCCTGGGCCGTGAGGCCGTGGGTGGTCTCGTCGGGAGCGGTCGAGGCGTGCGGTGCTGCTGTGGACATGGTGGGAGGGAGAGAGAGAGCGGAGGACGAGAGCGGCGATAGTGGATGAGGGCCGGGGGTTGTGCGGGGCTGGCGTGTACGGCGCGCTGCAGTTGACGTACCAGCGCAAGTGCAGAATCTGGGCTGCCGTAGTGATGCTCGTTTCGGAAGGTAGATGAATCGGCTTGAGGTTTGGTGTGAATGGTTCTGGCTGGACTTGCCTCGACCTTCTGTCCGAATGTGGTGCTTGCTGGCTTCGAATCTCTCGGATTCTTGGGTGGACTCGCTTCAACCTCGTGATGGATGTTGTGTAGACTTGCTTTGGATCAGTAGAAACGCGGTTCTGGCCTGCTTCAACTGCCTCGGACACATCTGATTTACCCAGGCCACAGTTGTCTCGGGAATGCTATGGAGCTGCGAGAAGCAGTGAGCGGTGTTTGGGAAAAGGCCAAGCTCTTGCAAGAACTCCCGGAATCATCTTCGACAGCCTACATATGGGTTATACTCGTAGTCGTATCTCGGATAGCAGTTTACTCTGCCGATTGCAACGTACGTCAAGGTTGACATAGTGAATGAGATGGACGATGTGTCCAGGCCATGAAGGTACCACGAGGTATCGCGTCTATTCCGTGCTTCAAACAAATCCTCTATCTTGTGCCCAAAACTCCCGAACGCAATGCCTCCCAGAATACCTCCTACACTCTCAACTCGGAAACAACACCCTTCCCCGGCTCCACACCCGCCCTCCTCGCCACCTCCAACCACGCGTCCACAATCCTCTCCACGTCCGCCTTCTTCAACGGAACCCTATGCGCGCCCTCCCACTCCAATACCTCCGCAGTCCCCGGCTCGCAATACTGCCTCAATAGCCTTTGATGCAGATGCAATCCCGGATCCGCCGTCCCATGCACATGCAGCGTCGGCAACCTCAAGCGATGCCCCTTTGGCGTCTCATCCACAAACTTGAAATCGGCCTCGCTGTCAAAAAACCCCTCGGAGATGGCGCCCGCGCCCACGAACGACGGATAAGCCTCCGAGACCTCACTCAGCGCGGCCAACGGCGCCCTCCCAGCCAACAGAACCGCAAACCGCCAATCCTGCCTCCACAACAGACTCCCTCCCAGCTCCTCCTCGCCCTGGCCCAAAACCACATCCACGCCCCCACACCTCTCCCTCCACTCCCTCTCCTCGACCTCGTCCGCCCGCCTCTGCGCCTCAAACAGCAAACTCGCACTCAACTTCGCGCCCTGACTGAACCCCATGAACCCGACCCACTGACCCGTCGCTCCGGCCCGGTCGTCTGCTTCCATGGCGTCCTCGAGCTGGTAGCGCATCTCGGCGATGGCGGAGCCGGCGTCGATGGGCGGGTGCGAGGGCAGCCAGCGCAGCCAGCGGCGGTAGGGCCCGTGGTCGGCGTAGACGGGGTGGATGCCCGGGCCGGGGGCGCAGAGGAAGGGGCCGTCGGCGAAGACGAGGCGGAAGGAGGGGCGGAGGTGGGCGATCAGGGCGCGGGATTGGAGGGCGAAGATTTCGGCGGTGACGCCGCCGCCTGGAGGTTGGGTTGATGTTAGTGAGTGGGTTGGGAGGGGAGAAGGGGAGGAGCTGGAAGGGGAGCTTGGAGGGCGGACCGTGGAGGCAGAGGATCCGGGGGAGGTGGAGTGTGGCATCTGCGGTTGCGGCTGTCGTCGATCCCATCGTCGTGGCCATCGGTTGATCAATCCGTCCGGTCGACGTAGTTATCGTTGCGGGTTCATGGAGAGTGTGCGGCGAGCATGTGAGCTCGCAAGAGACGACTGGAGGTCATGATATAGTTGGTACTTTGAGTGAGGCTGAAGATGATACATGGTGGGCTAATGTATGCGGGTCAGACTCGGTCTGGCGTTGGCGGGTTTCGGAGTCCGAAGGTGAAGGTCGGGGGCCCGTCGCACCGTAGGGCTGTGAGTCTGATCAGCCACAAGACGAATGCGATCGATCCCACCTCACGGCATTGCAGTTCTGCTGATGACCGAAATTACTTTTAATATTACTAAAGTCCTAATGTGTACCATCTAATCGAGCTACCAAGTATGCAGCACTGGCAGAGATTCCTATGCAGATTCCGGCCTGTTTGCCCTGAACAACGCCGCGCTGGAAGACCGTGGTATCGTGACCCAGAAACACCGTATCCGAAAGACAAGCTTTTGAGTCGACCTCTCGTCCCTCTTCAGATGGTGAGCTCTTCTGAAGCGAACGTCGTCCACCATCTACGTGTGCTTCTCCGTCTCATCGCCTCCCTCGGGAGCTTCGGCATTCATCATCGTCCTTCCGCTCAACGCGCTTACACCACTCACACCTTTCCTCGCCCTTTCGGATTTGTCGTTCGGTACCTCGAGGCCGTCCGCCCTCCCGGTCTCGACATCCGTGCTCATACCGCTCATGGCGCTCTGTCTCTTGCGCACCTGCTTTTCCTTCTCCTCCTTCCTGACACGGCGCCTCTCCTCTTCAGCCTCCAGTCCAGTCTTCGTCTCGACGTGCTGCTTGCTCAGCGTGTTCTTGGCGATGAGGAAGCTGATGACCAGACCCAGTGCCGCGAAAGCCGTGTACACGATCCACGTCGTCGCGAGACTGTCTGCGAACGCCGTGCGCGCGACCTTGCGCTGTCCAGCCGGGAGCGCATCTACAATCCCGACATTCGCGCCTGCGGATCCACCCGAGAGCTCACCGGCAACTTGGTCGCCAAGTGCCGCGCGGAGAGTGCCACTCTTTCTCGTCATTTCGTTCTGGAAGACGACGCCGCCGATGACGACGGAGATGGCGGTCGCGAGGTTGCGGACGAATCCGAACGTTGCCGTCGCAGTCGCAATGTCGCGAGGGTGAACCATGGATTGCAGCGCGATGAGCGGGGCTTGGAAGTTCGGGCCTACGCCGATGCCGGCAACGATCTGGTACAGGAATATCTTCGCCCAAGAGCTGTTGGCGTCGATGTCGCAGAAAAGACCCCAGCCGACGACAAGAACTGCCATTCCAACCCAGATACAGGGCAGGTATGCGCCAGTCTTGCGAATGACGATACCGGTGATCGCGGACGTGGCGGACAGGGAGAGAGCAAAGGCGAGCAGGTAAACACCGGAGAGAATGGGCGTGGCTCCCAAGACTGCCTGGAAATAAAGCGGCAGATAATATGTTGCAGAGATGAAAACGAAGCCATGGATGAAGCAAACACCGAGGGAGGCCATGTTGGAGCGGTTGCTGAAGAGCTTGAGCGGCATGATTGGGTAGGTAGCAACTTTCCACTCGATCACGAGGAAGAGGCCGGCCGTGAAGACGCCAAAGACGATCAAGCAGATGACGGTAGCAGAGTCCCATGGATAGCTCACACCGCCGAACTCGAGACCTAGTAGGAGCATAAGAGTACCGCCAACGACGGCAAGCGAGCCAAGCCAGTCGATCGCCTTCAGGCCGGCCATGATGGGAGTGCGTGGGGTGTGAACATCGAGCAGAAAGAGGATGATGACGAATGCCAGGCCATCCAGGGGCAGGTTGATATAGAAACTGAAACGGTTGGTTAGTCCTGACAACCAACATTTCTTCGGATGATATCGACTTACCACCACCGCCACGAAACCTTCTGCGTAAAGGCCCCCCCGATAACAGGGCCTAGAGCACTAGCCAGTGCCCACACCATGCCAATGATGCCATAGTACGCTCCACGGGACCGCATGCTGAAGATGTCGCCAATGACAATGTTGACCAGGATAATCAACCCACCACCACCAACACCCTGGATGGCGCGAGCGGTGATCAACATGCCAATGTTAATTGACAGCGCCGCGATCAAAGATCCAATGAAGAAGACGACGTTGGCAATCAGAAGCACGGGCTTGCGTCCGAAGATGTCGGAAAGTTTGCCCCATAGCGGCGTTGAAGCAGCAGCGGCGAGGTTGAAAGCGGAGCCGATCCAGGTGTAGCCAGCGGCAGAATGGAAATGCTCGCTGATGGTGGGCAGCGCGGTAGTAATGATGGTGATGTCCATGGCGGCGAGGAAAACAGCCATCTGCAAGGGTCCTGTCAGAAGGGTACGGTAGTGAAGTCATGGCAGAGCTAAAACTCACCCCAAGCGCGAACATGATGATGGCAATCTTCGCCCTGCTGCGCTGCTCGGGCGCGCCCTCTTGCGCTTTCTTCTCGCCATTGTCTGCAACGTCGGTGCGATCAGTGTGGACGTTGGAATCGCGACTGTCAGGGCCGTTGCGGTCGTGTTGCGGTAGGACGACATTGTCGGGCGTCTCTTCATTGGCAGCCACTGCGCCAACGCCAGCTTCAGCCTCTGGCTCGCCGCGCACGACGGCAGGCTGTTGAGAAGGGGTCTCAGACATGGCGGTCGAGAGGCTGGACGGTCGGAGAAGGATGCGTGTGTGTACGTGTGTGTATCACTCTGGACAGAGCTTTGCGGCCATGGGGAGAAGAAGAAGGATAGGTAGGTATTGTAGCAAACAGCAAGGGAGCTAAAATGGTTGCGCCGCTGTTAACGGGGATTCGGGCTCACGGGCTCGATGAGGGCCGAGAATGGACGGGAAAGTCAGATCGGACGGTGTTCAGAGCGCTCCGCGGTTTGCAAGCCACCATGGCCGCTTGTTTGCTCCCTTGGCGTGTCTGCCAGTCTGTGATGCGTGTGCAGCCCAAGTGCCGAGCAAGACATGGTGAACGAAGGCGAGGTCTGGTGCTGGTGGTGCTGCTGAAGGTGCCGTGGACAGTGAGTTTTGCTGCTGCGAGGCTTAAAGCTGCGACGCTTAATTCTGTCCGTTTGCGGGGATCCCCTGGCTGGCCTCCGTGCTTGTGTCCTTTAGAGGTACGAAGGGGGCGTAAACAGTGCCGTGGACAGTGACAGTAGAGGCACGGAGGGGCGTAACGTTAAACAGTCAGCGGACATGTCGGCTGTCGGCGTTTAGCTGGCTCAGCCGGCGCGGCACATGGCCCTGGCAGCCTGTCGCCCGCCTGTCAGCCTTGTCCAGCTTCGTCCTAGCCTGCCTGAGGCACCCACAATCTCTTAGCTTGAGGCACTGAGAAGCTTTCGTCCACCTCACCTAATCTCGACTTCATCCCCTCTTCTGCCACCTCACTCGATCGTCCCTCTGTGCCATCTATATACTCTCAATCATGCCCAATCTTCTTCGTCCCGTGGATGCATGGCCTCTAGAAACCCGGCTCTGTTCTGACTGGGATCAGGTGTGCCCCACACGAGACTGCCATCGAGACTGACATATTTTCACCCGGATACCATGGTTTCAATATAACGAAATGTCTCTCTCAACGGAAGCCTTGCATATGTGTCATCCAAGGCCTGATCGCATTGGACCTAGCCGGGCGGTACAAGTTCCATCCCCGCCGAACCGGCTTTGACTTTTCAGTCCCAGTCTCGATCCAATCCGGGACAGCGTCATCGGCCTCTGTTGTAGGATGGAGGCTCAGCAAGGCACTGGCAAGAAGACCGCGGTTCTCCATAAGAACTGAGCGGTAGCAGAGACGTCCTTATGTCGAAAGAAAACCGACCGATTCCAGAAAAAAATGAAAGACAGGCCACGGACTTGCCTGGGTTGATACACCATATCATTTTGCTTGCCCCAACTGGTACATGAGATGGCTCTAGAGAGCCATCAGCAGCAAACGAGGTCATCCAAAGTCGTCCCTAAGTTGGTTTGTGCACTGCTTCGGCGATTCGAGTCTGTCGTGTCGTATATGTCTTTCACGATCCACGACTACGGTGCCTCGAGACCACCATTCCAGACAGGTCTGAGGCCGAGGAGCAAGAGCCTAATGACGCGAATACGATGACTCCAGTGTTGTGAAGCCAGTCTCCAACGGCCTTGTCACCGAAGTAGCCTTCCAGATTTGTTGGCTTTTCCAGCAATGAGATGCTTGCTCCTACCTGGTGACTGGCGGGTACTCGTTTGAAGAACCAAGGACTGCCACTTTGGCTTGCCGTGGTCATTCGGCGTACATTAAAAGATACTAAAGCAGCAGGAAGCCCCAGAAAATAGGAAAGAGGAAAGAGGAAAGAGGAAAGAAGAGGCCCAAAGAAAAGTATTTTGAGTCTCATGAAGACCTAACATGATATAGCGCAAAGGGCACCTGATTTGACGAATAACAACAGCCCCCTGAACATATTCATGCAACGCCTAGAGTTACCATTAAAGAAATCGTCGTAGACGCCGTCAGACTCGCTCGTTGAGCAGCTGTCATCAACCTCTCATGTTGCTTTGCAGAGTGATCAGTCCAAATCTCTTCCGATACGCCTATGTATCGATAATCTTGGTCCCCAAATTCATCCGCCTCTTGGCTCTCGAGGATTGCTCCAGGGCATTGACCCAATGCCAATCCGATCTCCTATATCAGAACAAGCCGAGTTCTTTGATAAAAAATAAAAAAAGAGAACTAGAGAGAAAAGAAGTCCCAGCCCGAAGGCAGTTCTAGATTGGCGAGTAAATGCCCATCCCATGTCGGATATCAGACTACGCCAAAGTTTTCAAAAAAAAAAAATAGAGAGAGAAAAAAGAGTTTCATCCCAAAGGCTTGTCCAGGGTGGTGACCTCCATGGCGATTCGGTCTCCAATATCAGACCAAGCCGAGTTAAAGCATCTGAACCTCGAAGGTTGTTCTAGGGCCTTCAATCCCATCTCCGATTTCAGACCAGACCGAGTTAAGCCATCCGAAACTCGGGGGCTGATCCAGGGCATTGTCCTAGTGCCTACCCCGCAAAGAGTTGTCTCGAGAATGTGTGCATGACGTCGGAGACATGTCCTGCTCCATGACGATGGATATACTCTCCCACCGCTGGCTTTCTCAACCCTTCCAACAGTTTACTCTCCCTTTCATCCTACCATTCATTCCCAGGTTCTTGATCTTCTCATTCACGTTTGCCTCCCCTTATGTGGTTCCACCGCTCGCGGCTGTTTGAAATGGTCCGTGGCATCCTAAGGTATAAACTAAAAGCTGTAAGAATTCCTTCTTTCTTGAGCGTTGCGCTCACAGCTTCGTCGTCTGCCTCTCGGGTATGTGCCGGCTCGCCCTCCTAGGTAGATTTTCTCTCCCACCGCTGGTTTTCCCACTCCTTCCACGAGTTCACTTGCTCTGCCATTCTACCGATTGTTCCCAGGTTCTTAATCTCCTGTTCGCGTTTGCCTCCGCGTATGTGATTCCGTACTTCTTGGCTGCTTTGGCTTCCCCTACACTCTCGAGGCTGTAAGAAGGTTTCCGTACCTTGAGCCTTGCACTCATAGCTCCGTCGTTTGCCTCTCGAGTACTCAGTCCTGTGCTGGCTCGCCCTCCTATAGTCCCAGGCCCTTCTATGGATAGCTACGCGATCCTCCAGCATGGGTCTTGCTCTTCATCTCTATCTTTACAGTCGGTCCACACGCTGATTCCGTTGTGTTCTCACCTAGCCGTTTCGCCCCAGAGTTATGGAGCAGAGCCTGGTAGTGCAGGTCCGGAGCAACCCATCACATGGCCAGTCCAAGCAAGATTTCCTGTCCCGTCATTCATCTATTCTTCCATCACCCTGTGTCCTTTGTTATCCTGCCCGTCGTCAGCTGTCAGGCACTAACGCTAGTGCTCCGCGGTGCTCACATCCGTCGCAATCCACCTCTGTCTCACGCAAGGCCTCTCAAGGCTCGAGTGAGTTGTTTCCATCCTTCGTCCTGTCTTGCAAGCTTCGGAGGTATGCGGTCGATGGAGGCTTGGGTGGTAGGTGGTCGCGACAGTGGCTGCTCGTGGCTTGGTCGGGGACTCGGGTCGTTCGTCGGTGGAGGTCTCGTTACTTAGTGGAGGTTTCGTTCGTTAGTGGAGGTCTCGTTCGTTTATGGAGGTCTCGTTCGTTAGTGGAGGTCTCGTTCGTTAGTGGAGGTCTTGTCAGTCGGTGCAGGTCTCGTTCATTGGTGGAAGTCTCGTTCGTTGGTGGAGACCTCGTCCGTCGGTGAAGGTATCATCCGTCGGTGGACGTCTAACCTTGAGGACTGCCGAGTCAGTCCATTCACTCTTGTCAGCATGAGCTTCGTCAAGTGGTCTGCTATCTGAGGCTTGGCGCTGGGGGCTTGATGCCTCGCGGGTATGGAAGGGTCAGCGGCGAGGAAGAGCGGAAGGTGGTAGTCGTGTTCAATGCGATACGGCTTCATGGTGTTGTAGAGCTACTCCGGCTCTTGAAACGGTAGGTGGCTTGCTATTATCAATGCTACAAAGATTCTTCAACAAGACCATAAGGTACTTATGACTGGCCGCGGTGTTCCCGTCGACAGAAGACCACGGTCGGTACCTGTCCGCCTTCCGCTTTCGACAGCGACCCTCCACCCTGTCGCGCATTGGAAAAGAGAAGACATCAAGATGTCCGATCACGTCTAGTGAGTCGCATACCTCTCTCACTCTGAGACTCATCGTCGAGTAGGTAGTCGAAAGGTTGTGGAAGGAGCCTCTTGGCTTGTCCAATCAGCCACTGGAGCCTACCAGCCCTACAGCGTTCAATACATTGAGGTAAGTCAAGGCAACGTCCAGGCCGGGGCAGTCTGGTCCTGACCAGGCGCACTTCGGCCTCTTCGCTTTCTGCTGTGCGGACTTACTTCGACTTCTCCTAGTCGTGGCCGGGCTCAATTCAACATCTTAGCTATCTGCTGGACGGGCTTGCGTCATCTTCATCAACATTAAAGACATCTTTACTTCCATCTACTAACACGGGGCTATCTAAGCTTTCTACATCAACTCAGGAGTTCCATCAAGGCTTTCTTCAATACTTCAGAGGCGCAGTTCTGACTGGCTTCGGCTGAACGGTCCGGCTCCGACTGAGTTGGCCGGGCCTAGGTCACAGGCCAACTTCGGTTCGTATGAGCAAAACGCACTTTTGACTATGCGACCGCAGTCTCACAGGCGCACCGGTGGTCCCTCATCGCCGCTCTGCATGACTGCCTGGAGCTACCAACAGACTCTGACTCTCTCTCGGGTCAAGATACCCAGGCCTGGTCGGCTCTCACGTGGCTGCGGTCCGCACAGTCGAAACAAGCCAGAACTACGCCTCCACCTACCTTGAAGCAAGCCTTAGATCAAGACACTGTTATTGAAGAATGTCCAGACAGCATATCAGGAGGGGGAGTTATCATATCCGTCTATGTTCTACAGAAGTCGAAGCGAGTCCGCACCACAGATGGTGGAGAATTCGGACAGTGACTATTGCCCGGGTATCGTACCCGAAGCCGTGCTGGTTGACAATTCTCAACGAGGCTAGGCTGGTCATAGTGTTTGAGTCCTGCACAGCACGACCCCGTAGGAATGTTTGGGGGCAAGTACTGGGGTCCAATTGTAAAGAGCAAGGTCCACTCTAGGTTTGGGACGGCACCACTAGCGCTCCTGACCTGCCTCATATTAAGGAGCTCCTTCGCATCTTGCTCTCTCTCTTTCTTTCAATCTCCACAGCAGCACACATTTTACCGCTTCATTAGCCACCGGCCGCTTGTGTTCAACACTCTGCATTTACTATCAACCCATCTGATCAACTTCAACCATGGAATTCAACCTTATCAATAACCAACTGGCGGGCTGCTACGGACGCTGTGATGAGGTTCAGGAGTTTTTCACCTGTGGCTGCATCTACCTCCTGCCGCGTCCGTGCCGACACCTATACGACCCTGAGCAGCAACCCAAGCACCCTGTTCCGCGCGGCCACAACTTCGCTTGTGGCGGTAACAACATATGTGTAGCTCACATAATATTTTACCGGGCCGCATGGTTCCAAGAGGCAGAACAGGCACGTGATCGGGCACGGGATGCCTTCACTCATTTTGGAAAGAGGGTTAAGAGGAGGTGGGCTGGCAGAAAAGTCGACACCAGGAACGAGGAACGGAGACTTCAGGCAGGATTCCGAGAAGCAAAGGCAGAAGCCTTGGACCAGAGGCGAGCCTACTATCATTGGATCAAGGATCCGCGCCGTGTGCTTCACCGAGCAGGCCGTGCTGGGGGGGACATGATGGATGTTATGCGCCATAACTTCCAACAACAGGTACAGGAGCGACATCCTGTGACCTACAACGAGACGGGGCACCCCCTGGAGAAAACTTACCGGGCACCGCCTTCTCCCACGGACTTGTGGGTGTACGAAGGCTTCTTTGATGAAAATGCCGAACCTTTTCCCCTTGTCCCATCTGCCATCGCCCCGGCTGTTGAAGCCGCGCAGAACAATCTCTTTTTTGTCCCCAACGACAACCAGGACGCGAATCAGAACCTGCTTCCCGCCAGCCCTCCAGCCGCACAACCCGGACAAGAGCAGAAATGGGCTGCGAAAGACGAGGCTGGGCAGATCGACTTTGGCCACGCGGATCCGGTTGCTCACAACGAAGTCATCCCTGAGCAAGACCATGCCGAGCAGCTTCCAGCGGACGACTTTTTTCCTCGGGAATTGCACGAGGACGACTTCAGGCAACTCGACGACGATTTCAGTACTCTGTTCCCCGGATACACGCCTGCTAGCTCGACGATGAACTCCGGCGAGGCCGTCGCCGAGTCCGCTCCTGAAGGGGAAGACGACGCTGACCCCTCGACGAGCGGCAATGATGGCAGCGTTGGCAACGACAGCGTCCAGGACGGTCCTTGGGTTCTGTTCACTATGATGTCTCCGCCACACCAGCCTGGTACTTGATCTAATATAAGATCTGACCGAGTTCATGGTCCGATGTGGCTTCCAGGAATCACCGTACTGGACGTCAGCCAGAGTCGCAGCCTCGCGCAATTGATCGGCTTCCTTCACTCCGCGTTTCTTCCCACACCCCAATCACGTACATACAGCTATCCAGTGAAGCGTTCACGCAAGACAAAAGTGTTTGATACCCAAGATGCAGCACACAGCATGGCACACAGCATTGTACATGGATAATTTTGTTTGTCGCTACCGGTTTTTGGCGTTTTGGTTCGTTTCATGGGATAAGAAAAATGGAGGAGACTCGACCGTAAAGGCACAAGAGGTTTCCTTCATATCTGCAGTATCTGTGTGATGCCAACGCGAAACTAACTGCTCTGGTGTACTGGAAACGCGCTGAAGCGAGTCTGGGCGCACTTTAACCTCTAAGCCACCTGCTGTACGGGCTTGCTTCAATTTTTTGAATACAAAATGTAGACGCACTTCCATCTTCTGATAGATGCTGTTCAGATTCGCTTCAAGAACAAGGGGGTTTGACTAGAGGCTTCCTCCGCGCCGGGTAGGGGCGTAGTTCCGGCTTACTTCGAATGCGCAATCCGGTCACGATGAAGACCACCAGGCCTCGGGGACGCAGCAGTCGCGAAAATCAGCCCTCCCATACACGTCAACGTGGCCAGAAAATCTCTACATCATCATCCCATGGATGAGATGAGGACAGCAAATAAGGAAAACTTGGCCACGTTTCAGACCTCAACCGCGGTCCTGGTATCCTGTCAACCACATGACCCGACAGAGAACTACTGCAGCCTCTTCAAGATCCGAATCTTCGGCTCCATCCTGATGCCCACCCACCAGCCCCCCGTCACCTTCCTCCCCACCTCCTCCACCGTCCGCCAAGCCTTCTTCACCCTCGCGACCATACTTCCATCCTCCTCCTTCCCCACCACATCTTCCTTCAACCTATGACCTTGCTCCGCCAGCCCCATCTCCACCGTCACCACATCTTCCTCCCCAGGCCGCAACAGTTTGATTCCATCAAACCCGTAGATCGTGTCCAAAACGGCCCACTTCCCGATCGCCTTCTCTGGGCGCTCCATCAGCGCGTAGTCGAACCGCTGCCAGAAAGCCGGTTCGAGTAGGATTTCCGCATCGTCTGTCTTGTCGTATGACCACGCGACGCCGACTTTCCTGGCCGCGCTGCCGGGCTCGCGGTACGCGATCGAGCCGTTGGGCAGCAGTGACCACTGACTTTTCCCCTTGTTGAGAAGGGAGGCCGCGGCCGGAATGGGTACGGCTTCCTCGACGAAGTGCGTGACGCCGGATTGACATGCGAGGTTGTCGAGATGTACGGCGACGACTGCGCCTGGTGGATGCGCAGCTGCGGCGAGGGTTTGGAGACGGGTCAGGGCGGCGCCACCGGGGTAGTTTGTGCTGCTGATGGCTAGGAGGGCTGTGCTAGCGGCGAAGGAGGCGACAATGGAGGCGACGAGGGCGAGGTTGACGAGGCCGTGGAGGAGAGACTTGCTGCGTAGAGACCAGATGCGGGTTGCACCGGCTGAGGCTGCAGCTGTGAGGGCAGGAATGATGTACATGATGAACCGCCATTCCTTGTGTGGCAGGGCGGAGTAGATGGCCACGAAGCCAAGGGAAGGAATGATGAGGGCACGGGACGGGCGGTCGGTCACGAAGGCTGCCGGAAGGAGGAGCAGAGGGACGAGCGGGTTGAGAAGTAGACGAGGCAGCGCGTTGGCGAAGTAGTAGTGCCATGGCGACGTGCCCCATTCAGAAGCATGGCCTTCGATGGTGTTGTAGACGAAACCTGAGAATTCGGGCCACATGGGGCTGGGGTAGGCACGCCAGAAGAAGGTGTCGATGGGAACGGTGACTGCGAGTCCGATGACGAGACCAAAGAGACCGGCAGGTGCGATGGAGGCGATATAGCGCGGCCAATGGGCAGGAGGATGCTGCAGGAATTGGTATACAGCGAGGGTGCTAATCAGGATGGCCAGTTCCGAACGGAAGATTACGCCAGCGACGGTCAGAAGGTAGAGCGAAAGACGTAGATGCTTCGTAGACATCGCATTGCGTCTGGTCGTGAATTTGAGATAGTATCGGAAGGCGAGAGTGCCCGCAGGGCGTTAGAACGAGATCATCGGTAGACGTTGCAGCACTTACTGAGAGCAAAGGCGAAGATATTAGGCAAGGTACGAGAGGCATAATACATGACATGGAATTGGCTGGCTTGTAGCAGGACGAACCATATCCCGGCTGTCTTGCCCCAAACGTCGGACACGGTTCCCTGGAAAGAGAGAAGAGCAAAGGAATTGATCAGACCGAGAGCAGCGCGGACTTGTCAATGTCAGAAGAGGCCATTGGAAAGCTGGAAAGAAAAATAATACCTAGGATTTGTAGCTGCATCGAAGACGCCAGCCATTGCACCCAGGGTCTCGAGAGCCCGGAGAGCAAGAGTGCTCCAACAAAGGTCCGGGGAACAGAGCCAGGAAAAGACACGTGATCATAGCGAGCAGCAAGAAACTCATTCACATCGGTTGTCGGGACGCCATGTGCGAGGATGTCGTGTATGGCTTGGATGTTGAAAGACTCTTCAACTTTGGTGTAAGGTGCATAGTAAAGGTGGAGCAGGATGGTGGTGGGAATCAGAAGCGTCACGCATGATTCTGGAAGACAAGAAATGAGCCGGGAGCAGTGAGAGCAGAGGCACGAGTAGACAGACCTAGGATTGGATTCATACTCGCTCTTTCATTGCGGATGAAGAGGCGTTGAGATGGAAGAAGTTCAATGGTCGTGCTCGTCAACGGCGACGACGATCGGACCGGCGATCACCAACGCGTCTCCCCCGCGAACTTCAACACCAACTCTCCACTCACATCCCGACGGAGCGATGCCAGCACAGCCCCGACACATCCGACTCGCTACTACAAGGTACCCGGACATATAAAGCCGTCCATGGGAAGAACATACGAAATACCTACAGCTACATAAGCCTACCATGGCGTCCTTCGAAATGTCCCAGCTCGCGGTGCCTGCCGTCGTCGCTCTCATCACATTCTTGGGCTACAGCTCCCAGTACCTCTTCCTGAGCCTCGAACCGCACCCGCTCGAACAGAACCAGGTTGCCATCTTCAACCTCCTACTAATATGTCTCTACGTCTCGTTCGCCCGTGCATGCACTACGGACCCAGGTTTCGTGCCGAAGGATTGGGTACCGCAGCCAGTCAAAGTGTATGGGGAAGAGAGGAAGTCACCGGGCACAGAGGAGGTTGTCCAAGGGGCACGGCGGTGGTGCAGCAAGTGTGAGGCAGCGAAACCTCCACGCGCGCACCACTGCAAGACATGCAAGAGGTAAGGCTACCTGAGCAGGGTCTCCTCACTGTTCATGGACTGACGAACGGCAGATGTATCCCGAAGATGGACCACCACTGCCCTTGGCTAGCCAACTGCGTCTCGCACACCACATTTCCGCACTTTTTCCGCGTCCTCTTCTATGCCACCGCCGCCATGTCGTACCTAGCATACTTTCTGTACATTAGGGCAGCCGTAGTGTGGAATAACAGAAGCCTTCCAAGCGTGCGTCCCGTAACTCGTCTGGTCAGTCGCCTGCGCTCATTCGGCATAATAGTACCTGGGGCCTTCGGCCATACAGCTCGTGCATCTGTTCGTGCTCCTCGCTGCCAACTCGCTCACGCTGTTCATTATGGCGATCATGTTGATCCGCTTTGGTATTAAGTTCGGCGAGAACATAACGACCATAGAAGGCTGGGAGATCGATAGACATGAAACGTTGCTTCGAAGGGCTAGATACTTGGGCGGATGGTTGCAAGGACCGGACGGCCGAAGGATCAAAATAAAGAGACAGGAGTTCCCCTACGACATAGGCATCTGGCCAAACCTTAGGCAGGGAATGGGGACCGGAAATGTAAGACAATAACTCACGTGGTCATCAACTTCGATTTCCGGCTAACAAATTCCAGGTCTTGGCGTGGTTTTGGCCATTTGCCGCATCACCTTCCAATGCAAGCGGTCTTGACTTTGAGATCAACGGGTTCGAAGGTAATCTGATCCATTCCCAGAAGTGACACAGAGCTTACACCTACGCAGATTTGTCTGTCACCTGGCCGCCTCCAGATCCTGACCGCATACCGCGAGTAAAGAGACAATTTCCCGCCAATGAAGCCTTCACCCATCGCGAGCTGTCACTCGATCAGGAAGAAGGCATCGAAGCGTTCAAAAGACGCCAGCAAGAAGACTTCAAACGCTGGCAGGTCGGCAGTGCTGGCTTACAACGAAGAAGACCGTTCCACGAAAGGGCCAGCGCCGATCAGACCGACGGAAATGATAGCGAAGGCCTCGACGAAAATGAAGATATTCAAAGGGGCGAAGAGTCCTGGAAGAATTCCGAGGGTGAAAGATTGGACGATTTCGGCGTGGATGAAGATGCGGAGTTCTACGATGAGGACGACATTCCCTTGAGCGAGTTGTTGAAAAGGAAACGCGCAGCCAATACTTGAAGGCTGAGTGACATTTCCCATATCCCCTGTCTGGCTTGTCGACTTGGTGAATAACCGAATCGTGTTGCATCATCCCACTCTAGCGTGTTCAGCGAGTGCGGGCCGATATCGGCATGTCCACTTCCAGCCGACAAGTATGAACGTCCTTAAAACCGCTCGACGGTTCGTCCGGTGTTTATCAACACATCACATCTACAGCAAAACTGGTCGGAAGTCTGAAAGAATCATGGGAGAGACACAAAGAGAGACCAAGGACCACTGGTCCTCCAAGGTTGGTGATCATGTTCACTAGTCATCTTATGCCTGTGCCAGGTGCTGTTTCCTAGCTCCTGCAACAACGTAGGCAATGTTCCCATAAGATATTGGTTATACTGGTGGTTTTCGGATGGGTTTCTGTATCGCATGCGCCGGCTTCTGTGTAGAATATGGCTGCTATAATCTTGTCAAGCATGATCTCATGCCCTGTCACTCTTTCCTATGAGCGCACATCAGTTCCAAGCTTGAGCGTGTCGAGAAGGCTCAATGTGCAGCTCTTGATTTCAATTTTTCCTCTGTTGCGGTATCGGATCTCTCTCTCATAGCCTTCGCAACGAGATACTGTTCGTGCCAGTGTCAGCTAACCAACTACCAGAACTACTCGGCTGCCGCAAACTTCGTCCCTCTCTTGACGCAGACCGTCGTATCCTACCTGTCCCCCCAGCCCACTGACCACATCCTCGACCTTGGCTGCGGCGATGGCATTCTCACCGCGAAACTCGCCTCCGCCTGCTCCCAGGGCACCATCACCGGCCTCGATTCGTCCTCGTCCATGATCTCGTCCGCAAAGGCGTCCAAAGCCGGCTCAAACACAACCTACCGCGTCGCCGACTGCGGCAACCTCGCCAAATCGGCACCGGACGTCCTGACCGGCACGTGGGACAAGGTGTTCTCGAACGCAGCCATGCACTGGATCCTGCGCGCGCCCGACGCACGCACGACCCTCTTCCGCGACGTCTTCGCCGCCCTCAAACCGGGCGGAGCTTTTGTGTTCGAGCAAGGCGGCGCCGGAAACGTCGCCGAGGCGCGCACCGCGCTGCTTGCCGGGCTCGTGGCGCATGGCGTCAGCCTGGCGGCAGCGCGGGAGGCGGATCCGTGGTTCTTCCCGTCGGAGACGTGGATGCGGGGCGCGCTGGAAGACGCGGGGTTCGTGGTCGAGAAGGTTGAGTTGGAGTATCGGGCGACGAGGCTGACGGCCGCGGATGAGAAGGGGACGGGTGGGTTGGAGGGGTGGGTGCGGCTGTTTGGGGCGCAGTTCTTGGATGCGGTTGAGGAGGGGAAGAGGGATGGGGTTGTGAGGTGGGTGCTTGATGTGCTGGAGAGCAGCTGCAAGAGGGACGATGGGAGTTGGTGGGTTGGGTACGTGCGGTTGAGGGCTGTGGCGAGGAAGCCTGAGTGAGTGGGTGGGTGAGTGGCTGGGACGACAATGTTGTGTATCCGAACCAATGCCCACCCCAAAAAGTATGGACTTTGAACGATCAACTAACGGTCACATCACTCGCAGCACCTGACATTTTCCTTTTTGGTGTTTTCCTTCTGCACCGTTTGAGGACCAACTTTGCGGCAAAACCCCCTCATGTTTTCCTCGAAACTATCTATTTACCCTTCTTCGTCGCTATACTTAAAAGCCGCTCGATCCCCCTAACGCTTACTAAGTGTTCACTTGCAAAGCGAGGATCCCAAAAGACATCATTCACAAACACTTCTCATCGCTTGGTCCCAACTCTGCGTCTCCGAACGCCTCGAAATCGAACAAAGACACACCCGGCCGCCCCAGTATGGAGGCTTGTGCAGAATCAGCCCGGCCGGACGCGGACCGAACGGGATTCTCGCAGTGACCAACCCTGGTCACCGATTGCCAGATGTTGAAGCCTTCGTCCTGAGACGCTTCACGACTTGATTGAAGGAAAGCCGGACGGCTGTCTTTTAATAGGGGAAACAAGGCCTGGTCACGATTTGTTGCACTGAACATCAATCTCCATCGTAGACAGATGCCTAGGGCTGTCCGCGGGTGGTGTAAGCACTCTGCTACGCTAGCTTACTTTGAATCGTGCAGAGGGTGGGTAGAATCCTCCTGAATTCCACGAACGACTGTGCAGTCTTTCCTCGACAATGTCGACAGTTGCTACACGGCTTACTTCGAGACAGGTAGAGGCATTGCCCTGGTTCGCTCCGTCCATTTGGTACAGTCCTGCCATGCCCAAGTCCTCCCATGTTGCTCTTGGTCTTGTCCCATCTTCCCACCCAACAGCTCAGGAGATGCAAGCGCATGGATTGTGTGACTTCTCGATCCTATGAACCCTACGCTCGAGGTGTCGTGGTGCTGGGAGAGTCGGAGCTGGCGGTTCCCATGTTGCATGAGTCTGAGGAGAAGACCCGGGAGCAGAACAGCGTCTTCTACCTCCCGCCGGTGAGATTCTTGCGGGAGGTAGCTGTCTGGGAGGCCGAGACGTCGAGGAGAGAAACGAGTAAAGCTTGAGACCCAGAGATCTGAGATCCCGTCAGTCAGTCGAGAAGACAGGGAGCATGTCAAGGCGAGGGAAGAAGACGACGAAGACGGCAAGATACCGCTTCGCGGCGACGACGACGAGATCAGTTCTCGGCGCTGGGCCCCCGTTCGTACCTAGAGTGCGTTTCTCGGCGAGGCCTTCATAAGACGAAACCCGGCTTCACCCTCCGTCTCCTTTACACCCTCCAACCCTCACAACCTCCACCGGGAAGATCTCTTCCCAGAACCAGACACCAACTTCCCGTGACGACACCCAACACCACCACCATGTCTTCTCCTCGCAGCCCCGACGAGAAGTCCATGGCCTTCACCTCCGAGGGCATCAATGCGCTCTCCGAGACCGACAAGCACCGTTGCATAGTGATCTTGCTCTGCAACAAAGACATCACCAAGGTAAGCCGTGTCCGTCACCCGCCTTCCTGCCTTCTCCACTCCTCCCTTCCCCAAACACAAGAAGCACACCGACTAAAACAGCGATCTCCAGAACACAAACTGGCACGAGGTCGAGCGTCTCACGGGCGCCGCCTCCGTCCACTCTGCCCAGTCCTCGTTCCACAAGATCAAGAAAAGGCTGGCGGACGGTGCCAAGCTTGCTGAGGAGGCTCCGGCTGAGGAGGCTCCGCTAGCGACCAAGGCCAAGGGCAGCAAGGACGGCAGGAAGAGCGGCGGAACCGTTCGGAGCGGCAGAGTCGCCAAGAGCGGCGGAGCTGGCAGGAAGCGTACGGGTGGCAAGAAGACGGCTACGGCTGTTGCTGCTGGTGACTCCGACGTCTCGCTGGCTCCTGCTGCGGCTGGAGGCGACCCCGACGTCTCGGTGGCTGCTGCTGGTGGTGACTCCGGCGTCTCGGTGGCTGCTGGTGACCCCCACGTCTCGGTCGCTGATGCGGCTGGTGGTGACTCCGGCGTCTCGGTGGCTGATGATGCTGAGGCTGAATACCTGGCTCGCCGGCTCGTGCAGCTGGTTTCCAGTCCCAGTGCCGGCTCCCGTCGCAGCCAGACCCGACGATATGACACAAGGTAAGAAAGCCCAACAGCGATGGGCTCCGGTGCGCGTCGCCGGGGCTCTGGTCGGATCTTTGAAGGCAGCTGTTGACTCATCCGTCCAGATCAATGGGAGGACGCATGTCGCCGTGACGACAGGGTGTTGCGCCGCGAGTGCGAGGAAGCGCGCTTGAACGGGTTGAACTACGCGCGCAGCCGCGGCTTGTGATGGCTCCATGCTTGGTTGGGACCTGGGTTTGGACTGGATGAGACAGATGTCATGGGTTGCTGCGGAATGATATGCGTCGAGTACGAGACACCGGGACAATCAAATTCTCTACTCACGAACTCCCTCCCCTCATGCTACTCCTTCCATCAACTCGTGAATAACCACTCCTACTAGCTGTATAGATGCCCAAAACTCATGCACCCGCATGTGTAAAGACGTCGAAATCGATATGATCACCGTTATCACCGTCCTCACCGCCGTAGAGCTTCTTTCGATCGCAGCTCTCGCAGAACTTGTGCTGACACTGCATACAGCTCTTGTACAGGTCCCAGGAGTATGGGCCAGTACTACCTGTTTGCGGGCATTGGCACTGCTCGGGCTCCGTCAGCTGACCATGCTTCCCTTTCAAGCCCAAACTCGTAAAGAAAGCGACTTACGCAGTATAAAAGGTACCTGTCCCCTTTCCTATTCTTATGCGGCCTGCCATCTCCCCCCTCATCCTCGTCACGGCCTCTCTTCCTTGCCAGCGACCTGCGACGCCTCACCGCACCAGCATCGCCATACTCACTCGGCTCATTATGATCCGAATCACTGCTCTCCTCGCTGTCCACCTCCATCTTCGGATCCTCGTCGTCGAACCTACCCTTATCCAGGTCGCCGTACGCGTCCTTCTTGGCCACATTCGACTCGATGCAGAGCCAGTCCTCGATCTTCTCCGTCTTGAAGTGCTCATCGATGTGGTCGAAGCGCTCGTCCCACGCGTCCACGCCTTTCTTCTCCAGCGGCAAAATCTTCTGACAGAAGCCGCACCAGAAGCGGCTCTGGCTGTTGCGGCCGATGCGGCGGATCTTGACTTCGTGGGCCCGTTCGTCGGGGCCAAGATTGTGTGGAGCACCTTTGAGGTGCGCGTTGAAGACATCCTTGTGGTAGAAAAGCTCGGCACATGGCGGCGCGTTTGATGAGCAACTGCTGGAAAGTCCGCAGCGCCAGATCTCCAGCTGGAAATGTTGGGAGTTTTCGTGCCGCTTCCAGTCATTCTTGCTGCCAAACTTCTTCATGCACTTCGGAAACGTGCAGCCATAAGGCTTGGTGTGCCGTTTGATGTGCTTGTTCAGGTCGCAAGGCCGTGGACATACCTTTCTGCATCCCTCATGTGGGCAGGGGATGCCTGAGGTCACGGCTGGCTTTTTGCCCGATTGCTTGACGAGCTTGCCCAAGTTTCGCAGTCCTTTCAGTACTTCAGCGCTGCTGATAGTACCAACAGAGTCGTTCTTGAACTCTGCACCATCACTGGATTGCGTCTGAGTATCATTGGTATGAGGTAAGGTACCTTGAGCGTTCGTGGAAATCTGCCGCCGCTCCGTCGAGTCGGCTGCATTGCCTTTCCCCAGATCCTCGAAGGCCCGCAGGATCGCTTTTTCCAATGGCTCGCCATCTGATTGAGAGATCAGGTCCGCGATACCTTTAGAGAGTTGACTCAAATTCGACCTAGGATCATCGGTTTCGCGTCTGGTAGCTGGCGTCGGTAAACGTTCATGATTCCTCCCAGAACTGCCATTCTCTGACATCGAATCGACCAGTCTTGTCGTTGAACCTCCCGCGACTTCAGCAAGTGTTGACAGTCCAGAGAGCTCCTTGAAGTCCGGTTCCGATACACGGTCATGTTGTTGGCTGTCTGAACCTCCATGTTGGGAACTGCCGAAGGTAAGAGCAGGCAGAGGGTAGATTTGGTTTGGCCGCAGAAAAGAGTTCCGTAGACTGTAAGCTGAATTTCCGAGACGTTCATTGTCCACGTTCTCGATCTCATGCGGAGGATGATCCGAGCCTACACTGAATCCCCGAATATTGGCACAAATCGGCGAGGCTTCGTCGGGATGTTTTGATTTGGGATCCATGCCTGCTAACAAAGCAGTGTCCATCGGGGCCAATGTCTTGATCCGCGGGGTCCCAGATGGTACAGGGGGCTCGTTCAATGAGCCTTGATATTCCGACCTGAGGATGTCAGTAAAGTCAAGTAGGGCCACATTTGAAGGGTACCACGAACCGACGGAGCATATCATCAACGTCATCGTCCGGATGCATGCGGTTCACATGCTGTTTGAAGTTATCGAGACGAGGCCAGATCTTATCCTTATGTTTGCAATCTTTGCCAGCGCATCTGTACGATCTCGTTGACCCTGCACCCACTTTGTGCACGCTCTTCATATGCCTTTGGAGATCATTGGTGGTGGTGAAGCCTACCTTGCGGGTACACGTTATGAATTCGCATGTGAAAGGTTTGTCATGCTTCAACGTGTGCTTACTGACCGTAACGTTAGCTTGTGTCAATTCATTAGAAGTCGAAGGGAGGGTTGGAATCTGACTACATACGTGAGATCCGAGGGACACTTGGAAATATGATCACATCTGCTACATTTGAACTGATGGAGGGGTTTCCGCCCCGAGGAGCGTTTCTTGGTATGGATCGTTTGAGGGCGGGGAGACTGTTCCGCAGCAATCGAATTCGGCGAGTGTGCTGAAAGACTTGGGAGACGCATGTCTCTTAGAGGGAGGGATATGTCTGGGACATCCTTGCCCAGCTCTATCGGATCAGTGCTTACGATCGACTGTGTGGCAGCCGCTTGAGTTCCATATCCAGAATCCGATATTTCCGAACCAGCTGGTTCGCGATACGACCCATAAGACAGATTCGGGACGGCGAGATTCTGTCCTGTATTCAGATTCCCTGTTCGAGCCGCGACTTGGAGACTATTCCACGGCCCGTCATCCTGGCGGAAATAGTTGGCAAGAGGCTCTGCACTTGGGAACTGATCAAAATCGTTGCTGATCGGGATGCTCCCTTGCGCAAAGTCCGAAAAGCCGACGAGGCTTGAAGGGTCAAAAGATCTAGCGGCGGGATTCCTCTCGGTGTTGTAACGGTCTGCGATTGAATGACCGCTTGGACCTGGACGAGGGACGGCAACACCATACTGCTGTCGCGCATAAAACGAGCGAGCTCGCTGTATGGGATCTGAGTTGTATACCTGGCCAGGTCAACCATTCGAACTTGATGGAAAGCAACGAAAGAGAATTTGCGTACTTGATCGGCATAGCCATGACCTGAGAAGCCATTGTGGGACATAGCTACGGCTACGTAAGTTGTCAGCATCAAAACACAACATCTTTCAAATAAACTGTGGCCTTTCGACTTGCATCACAACCCGTCAAAGATGATGATCAGTCAGAAGGCGGCTCATAGTTCAGTCGTGCTCAGAAGAAAGAAAACCTGTAGGCAAGAAAAGAATTCAACGTCACGATCAATAGAAGAAGACACTGCAAACGGAAAATAGTTCAACGTCGAGCCCAACAACAGACATATTGTAGGCAAGAACCCACAAAAACCACCAAGCACCGGGAGCAAAACCAAACCAAACCAGACCAAAAAAAGAACAAACCAAAAAGATTGCCTACCTCGATGCTCCTCGATCAGCCCGGAAAGAATAATGGACGGTAGCCAAAAAGTTCGTCTGCCCTCTTCAGGTACAAAGCTGACGCATTAGTACTCGGGGACCGCTCACCGCTCGCAAGCTGACAGCGCCCTCAACGGGGCGTCCGGTCGCAGCCGGCCTCTGCAGTGACGTCCTGTTTGTGCGCACACGGAAACACAAGATCAGGAATGCGAGACAGTGAGGTAGAGAGAGGGGGAGAGAGGGAGGGAGAGGGAGAGGGAGGCTGCGGCGTGGGGGTCAGTGACGGCCTGGGCTGTTTGTGTGAAGCAGACAGGGCGACGAGGTGCAGCTTGGTAGCTAACGTCAGCTAACTTAGTCGGGGCGTCGGGCGACCACGGCAGAGGAGATGGATGGGGATATTGGATATTGGATATTGGATATTGGATATTGGATATAGGATGGAGGATGGAGGATGGAGGAGTGATGGAGGGAAGGCTTCAGTCGCGAAGAATGAAGGGTGAAGGGTGGTGGGAAAAAGCAGGGCGACAGCGTAATCACTAGGAAGGCACGGCATGAGCTGGATGGGATGCTAAGGAAGGCAGCACAGTGACCGGTCAGCGAGTTGTGCTGCTTTCCATTTGTGGCAGAAAAGAAGGCAACCGGTCTGCAGTGCCCTGCTGCCTGGAGGCCGCCCTTTGCTGCCATCAGCCGACAATCTAACGTTGACACCGCACCACACCGCAGCACCACAGCACCACAGCATACAGCATACAGCATACAGCATACAGCATACAGCATACAGCATACAGCATACAGCATACAGCATACAGCATACAGCATACAGCATACAGCATACAGCATACAGCACCACAACACAGCTGCACCGAACCACCAGGACTCCGCGACACACATCGAGGCTGTGCCCGACCACTCGCCCCGTCATCCAATGCACGCCCGCTTTGGTCCCGGGCCTTCTGGAACACGTCGTCGGCGATGCGGTGTTGCCGTGTGGCCATCAAACGTTGCCGTCGACTTTGAATTCATGCACTCCGAACCCCGACCGGTCAGCGAGGTGGGGGCCAAGAACCAGCGTGGGGGCCAAGAAGTGAATAAGAACGAGGACGGTCTCAGGCCGACTTGGCGCTTCATGCTGCAACTGAAACATCCTCCGCCCTGCCCGTCAGCAAACGACACGCAGACTACATCTAACTTATACAATCGACCAACACAGTCGTGACATATGGGATATCGTGCCAAGCATCTAGAAAATCAGCCTCATCAACCGAGGACACACGCTCAACCTCCAAGCCAGTGACCGTGCTGTCAAGCCCGGGGAACGCCTGGGTCAGAACACCCACAAGGAAATCCGGACCAAGAAAAGCACCCCGTCAGATGATAATGTACATAGAGGACGTGGAAAGCGAGACGAAACCGAGCGAATTGTCAACGTGGCATTTCCCAATCGTCATTCATCCATCACTGTCCCGGATAAGAATAGCTCTGCTGTGCTCCCCCGTAGGATGCAGGAGGCATCTGGTGGTAGCCTTGAACATACTGCATGTTTCCACTCTGATCAAAGGGCCCAGAGTTCGGCACCAGGTTTGTGCTCCCATCCGTGCTTGGGAAGAACTCATGGGGGAATGGAGGTGCTGCATCGACGGGCGAATGGAACACCTGTGGTGCGTACGTACTATCAGTCGTAATGGCTGGCACAAACCGACTGGGCCCATATCCGTTTCGAATGGGCCTTGCAGGAACCTGCATGTTGTTTCCAGCCGGTAGCCCAGCATACGAGCTCATTGCGTAGCTGGCACCTGTTGTGTCGGATTGGAACGCGTTCGCTTGTGTCCTCTTCTGCGGCTGTGGCTGCATCTGAGCTGGTGGTCGATACGCGAACACTTGCGGCGGAGGATAAGTATGCATGACGCCAGATGCTGTTCCCGGGGCCCCAACGTCTGAACTTAGGGGCGGGAAAGAAGAGCCGTTGTTAAAGGTATTGTTGTTCAGCACTGGGTTCTGATCGTAACGCGAAGGGCTCGAGATCGCAACTTGTGGAGCTCTGCCGGCCGAGGCAGCTGACGTTGCCCGGGATCTCGAAGGCTGCACCTGCTCCACCGGACTGATGATGGTGTCCGGATTCAGATTCTTCTGCTCCACGAGCGACAGAACAGGCAAGCTGATCTGCTCCATATGTTTTGCCAAGTGGACTGTCAGCTTCTTCCAGCTGTTGCATTTGTTTCCACAGAATCTGCAAGGCTCCTGCCTTGGCTGTTTCGTGGTGTCGTGCCGACACTGTTCGACGAGGACCCAAATCTGCTCGGAAGGATCGCCAAGATCATCAGTCAAGCTGTTCCAGTTCTGCAGAGATACCGAGGATATGAGTGCATCATTGCCGCTGGGAGGCTTGCCGACTTTGGGTCTTGGCTCTGGGATTTTATGCTCCCTGACGAGATGCTGCACGAAGTTATCTTTGCGATAGCAGGTGTGGTTGCATTCGCCTATACGGCAAGTCCAGAATTCGAGCTGTCGGTGTCTCTCATTCTCGTGCCGAACCCAATCAGCCTTTCTCTTGAAGGACTTCGGTTCCCCACAATTCGGAAACGTGCAAGTGAATGGTTGGATGTCCTCGTGTACGTGCTTTGTCCAATCAGAAGGCTTGTAGAACTTCTTGATCTTGAAGCAGAGAGGGCACTCGAATTCGGCAGGCAAGCTCTTGACTGGAGGGTTTGGGACACCAGCTGGGAACTGCGCGGCAATCATACCATCCGTGGCTCCGAATTCGTCGTCCGACAGAGGACCGACATGGAAACCGACGAACGGGACCTCTGGGTCCTTGGTCGCTGCTTTGGGTTTTAGCCTTCTTGTTGTGCCTCCCAGAGCTGTGCAGCATCTCCTCGAAGAACAGTCCCCTTTCTCGACAGCCTTCAGATGCTTGACCTTGGATTCGAGCAACCTCTTGTACCTTCTATTCTGCTCCTGCGCAACTCTTTCGACCATATACTCATCCAGTCGTGGATTCAGCTGCTTTGCATGACTTCTGAAGCCCGAAAGGGTTGGTATGATCGGATCGGATCGGACTGAAAGGTCCATGGTGACGAATCCCTGGGCTACATCGTCATCATCTGCGTCTTCGTCGTCGCCGCTGCCTTCTTGATCGCGCGAGACACTTGCGCCATCCTCATCATTTGCCGGTGTCGCAAGCTTTACCATAGGCGGTCCTCCATGCTTCATCATGAGCTCGCCTAGTCCTGGCGACTTGCCGATGCCAATGTCACTCCTGCTACGGGATCTGCGGATAGCATTTCTGACGTTGGCCAGAGGGCTTGGGCCAGCGGGCGCGTGAGATGTACTAGGTGAGAGTCCATCGTTGCTAAAGCCAGTACTGCTGGTGTCGACTTTGGGAGATTTCGGCCGTCCCCAGCTACCGCTCCTTCGTGGATTGTGTGCAGACTTTACAGCATCGCTTGGTAAAGCTCGCTTGCTACTGGTCGAGTTCCTCTTAGGTAGGATGTTTTCAAGAAAACTGGGCCTGCGTTCCCTTTTGTCCTTTGCTTTGTCTCCAAGATTTGTTATGGGCTTGGATACTCCACTGACATGGAATATACTTCCGAGCTCTGATTCGCTTCTGCGTCGAGATCCGATAGTCGCTGCCATGGACGCGGTTTCTATGTCTTTCGCACGTTGTTTGAAGCGCATGATTGCGGCGTTAGAACTTTGCGGCTGATACCTGTCGTCTGTAACAGGCTGTTGTGGTGGATCACACCATACCCGGGGCGGTATCTCAGATTGCACGTCTGGCTGTCCGTCCATGTCTCCCTGGGTAACCGAAGGGAAATACGAATCATCTTCGGGAGGTACAGCGATGCTCGCGTCGGCCGGTGGTGTGTCGGGGCCTTCATATGCGTCATCCTCCGACTCTTCTTCGTAATCACCCTCAGACTCGACGTCGACAAAGACTCCCGGACCCGGTATATTTGAATCATCGTAATGAGGCATGTGAACGCCAAGCCCACGAGACATGTCACTCGTGCTCACAGCCCGACGTCCCCTAGTACGAAGTCTTGACGGTTCAGGAAAGTTGCTCTCACTCTTGACCAGCCACTCCTGAACTTCGAGTTTCTTCTCGTCGGCCAGTCGTTGGTTTTGCTGCTCGTCAAGAGTGGGAAGCTTGTCTTGGTTCAACCGTCCTCGATCTTCCGGGCTTATACCAACTCTGGTCGAATGTGTCGGTATCCAAGACCCATCATCGGTACCAATGTTTACTTGTCCTGCAGAATTTGGTTGTTGTGTTGAATCCTCTGATCCATCCTCAGATGTCCCCTCCGCGTCGAATGGCGAAAGATGCATGCCAGACCTGCGAGACCGACTTCTTTGACTTAGATTGCGGGTATGCTCTTTGCGCAAAGGCGACTCGTAGTTCTCAATCCTGACGACGGGGTTCGATGGGTTCGAGGGTATGGTCTGGGCTCCCGTAATAAACACCCCACCCGGACTGCCGGTGAGTGCTGGACTATGCTGCTGCGTAGCCGAATGTTGTCGTGTGGTCCCAGAATCCGTTGTTGACGGAAAGCCGCATTGCGAACTGCCGACACCGCGAAGTGGGATCGACACTACAGACGGGTTCTGAGTCCCTTCGCTGCTCGAGACTGGACTAGATCGGCTCGTCGTACATGGGGATAAGAGATGTGATACGGAGCCGTTCCTTGTGAAGATGGGAGCTTGCAAATCGTTGCTTGGGGCACTCGGGTTGTCGTTTGTCGCGTATGGCTCCTGAGATGAGAAAGCTGCGTTGTCGAAGCTGGACAAATCTCCTGCTCCATCGAGATTCAGAACATTCCCAATGTCCAGGAGCGGATCCTCAATGAAAGAGGGAGTTGTATACTGGCTGTACTCAATGTAGCTCTGATCAGACGAGTAGGCATCCGGGGTGGCTCGGTCGTGGTAAGAAGAGATGGAGGGAGAGAGGCTACTGCCGGGAGGAATTGATGTCGGCTGGGCGATCTGCGTGTCTTGGTACGAACCCGCTAGATCGCCTCTCGGCACCTGGGACGCGATATAGGGCTGCAGCCTTTGCTGGGTCCGGTAGTTGCCGTTGGAGTGAGCGCCTGAAAGGTACTGCTCGTCAGATGCGGAGGCAGTGAGGAACTCGTCCATGATGTCGCCGTGGTTGCGATCATCTTGGTCGTAGTTTGCGGGCATCAGCGTGTCAACAGTAGACATGGTAAGCAGATGCGAGATTGGACCGCGTGGAGGGTAGGCAATACGAAATCGACTACTTAGTAATGTCGCGCCGTAAAGGCTGAGAACCAAGCGGGTCAAGGTCAGTGTCGAGTCAACGGATGGAGCAAGCTTCAGACGCTTGACCAGGCTCTTCAGAGCAGGTGGGGATCAGTCTCAAGGAACAGGCCTGAGCATTGAGCGTTGCGTAAAGGCCAAGGACGCGGTAGTTAGGAAGAGCGAAGATGGAGTACGGGGCCAGATACGATGGCGATCATTTATCCGCGCCGCTTCGCGAAGGGATGCTTGACCGGCGGCGAGGTGTGACAAAGCGTAGGTAGCTGCAGTGCGGCCAAGACTGCTCGAGCAGGCAAGTTGGGGCAGATCTCGGTGGGAGGTCCCGAGTCGAAGCACACGAGACGATGGGACGACAGTGTCAGGGCCAGGAAGACACAGAAGACGAGGGGGAGTAGGGTAGGAGAAGTGAGGATCGCAAGGTGGTTTCTGATGATGCGGCGGGGTGGTGGTGGTGGTGGGAAAAGCGACTGGCGCCGTGATCAGACCTCAGCCGCAGTTCGGGTGGAAAGCGCTTCAGGACCAGGCGCGGCAAGGATGATGGTGGTGCTTTGAAGCGTTGATCGGACGGAAGATGAAGTTGCGTGATTGTAGAGAGGCCGTTCACCCCTAATGTGGACTGCGACGGTATGATGGGCAGGTTGACAGCATGGGCGCAGCATACGGTGCAAGGAGCAAAAGGGCGGGCAGACAGCTGGAGAGATGTACAAGGCTGACAGGAGGCTATTCGGAGCCGCCAAGCGCTGTGATGGGTGTTGCAGTTTGGCGAGCGACTGGGATGGCTCAGCGGCACGCCCGCCGTCAAGCAGTCATCAGTCCGCCATGGGCGCCGTAGCCACTGGCCGTACAAGCAACGCGACAAGGCTGGGCGACGCGGGACTGGCAGCTCGAGGCAGACCTGACGATGTTGTTTGAGGTCCCGCTCTTTGGTGGGGGAGGGGGGGATCAAGGAGTTGCGACTCCGCCATGGTGGCTGTGGTGAGAAGCAGAGACTTGATCACCCAAACCTAAGCCACCACTAGCGCGTGCGGCCTCGTCGTGTTCCTGCGCGCCGGCTGGCCATGCCATAAGTTATCTCAGCTGCGGCTCAAGTGATGCAATCGCAATCCTCAAGCGGGGATGATGATGTCTGATGTCGATTGTCGAATGTCGAATGTCGAATGTCGAATGTCGAATGTCGAATGTCCAACGTGGACAGTATCCCCAAGCGTGACCATGATTTCCTCCTCTTCAAGGCCTCTCAGCCAATACTGTGACAGATTGTGAACTGGCTGTCTAAGTCTTGCCTGTCCTTCCAAGCAGCTAGCCAAAGGACTGAACTGATCGACCGAGGACGTGCACTCCAGCGAAGGCTTCGTCCGTATCACAGCCATCGAAAAGCGCTGACTGATGCGTATGCGCCCTCCAAGTTGTTGGAGACGACACCAAGACAAACACCCTTGGACCCCGCACTCCGACCGTCCGACCGGCAAAACAATGGAGAGAGTCAGCGGTCTCATCAAAATAGCAGCACGGAGGAGCAAATAATGAAACAGGACCACACGGGCAAGGGACGGTCGGCGCGTCGGAGGTGTTGTAGGTAGTTACCGTTGCTCCCTTCTTCCCTTGGTCCGCCCATCTAGACCCGCTCTGGCGTACCACGTAAACCAATCCGCCCAAGCTAAGCTAATAAGCTACTTGACATCCAAAGCTCTCTCCAGTCTTTCACTCCCCTAATTCTTCATCCTGCTTCTCTCTCCCAGCTCGACATCCCCAACTTGCCTTTGCGTCCCACGTGTGCACATTAAACCCCAGTCTCGAAGCAGAGAAATCTCTCGAGGCGTCGTCATAAGCTACACTGTTGCATGTGATCAGAGCTCCACCAAGAGTTTCACGAGGACACAACAGCGAAACACTCCAGACGACAGACCGTACAACCCCGCAAGAACCTCCCTTTCCACCTACACCCACGTGGATTCCTCGAATACTACCAAACATGGTGCAATTCATTGCCCCGCCGGACCCCCGCGAGCTGCTGCCCCCACTACTGGCCTGCTTGCCCACCGCTTTCGTCTCGCCGCGCCCACCGCCAGCGTTCCTACCCCTCCTCTCCCCGATCCTGCGCCAGCGTGTCCAGCTCCTATCCGCGACCAGCTCCGACTCCTCGTCATGGCTGCCCCTCCTCTCCTGGGACGCTCAGCGCGCGGCGAAGCTCCCCCAGATCGTCGAGCGCATGCAAGTCGAGCCACACCCAGTGTCTGGTGAGATTGAGGTGGAAGATATCAGCAACATCAAGTATCGCCGTCTGGACCAGGAAACACTGCATAGCCGGTTGGAGCTCGCGGAATTTGATCTGGTGGCTATCTACCTGTGGTGCGTGAACGACCCAGCCGGCGCTGGCGGGGGCAGTGGCTGGCGCCTGGCAGAGGTGCGCGCTCTGGAAGATAAGGAGGATGGTACGGAGTGGTACGGCAGTATGGATGAGGCGGATGAGGGTGCCAAAGCCAGCTACATGAGGGACGCGCTGCGTGGTGATGCTGCTGCGAACGGCAGCGCCAACCGAGATTCCGCGGCTGCGCAGGAGGAGGATGACGACGACGACTATTGGAACTCTTACGATCGCACGCCAGGTCGTACACCAGCTCGCACACCGGCCAAGCGCTCGCCCGCGCCAACTGGAAACACCAACGTCCAGCCCCCGAGTACGTCCGAGCTCGAGTATTTTGCGCGCTACGCTGCAGAAGTACAGCCTGCTTTGGATGCACACGACCCAGATGAGGAGCAGGAGGGCGTAGAGTCAACTCTGAATGGCGACGCCGTTGCGTCCACGCAGCGCCCAGGATTTGAACCCAAGGAGACGGACGGCATCGGCGCCACCGGTTTCGACTCATCCTTACCGCCAGCACAGATGAATGGCATGATCAGTAGCGCCACTGAAGAAAACTCCTCGCCGTTCGAGGAGCTGAGCCATCCACGCCCTGAATCGCCGGCGTCGGCGGGCAGCGTGGAGCGTCTTGAAAGCCAGGCAGCGGAGCAGACGAGAGCGGAAGTCGGCATCAAGCAGCACATCAGCACGGACATCAAGAGCCTGTTCCGCCTGGCCAGGACGGTGGGTATCCAACGGGACGAATTCCAGCGGATTGTGCAGACGGAGCTGGATTGCTTGAGCATGATGGATCCGGACGAGTGAGCGCCTCGATTGAAGCAACGGAACCTTCTGGAGCTATTGTATATTGGTTACGCACAGCGTTTAAGCGGCTATCTTTTGGTATTCATGGTTCACATCTTTCGGCATCTTCAGGCACTGCCAACATGGGAATTTGGGTACGCATTCATCACAGTTTTACGGAGTTTGGAGCGGTCCATCATGTTGGCACGTCGGCAACATTCTTGGGGCATTCATAGCGGTTGGCATGCGCACTGAGCATCCGAGTATTTACGAGCATCAGACAATTGAATATGACCTATTCAGAATTTTTGGAATGCGTATCGCTCCATGCCATGCAGCGCTACCCTGCATGCAAAAACTCCCAGAACGCCCAAGCCGTCATCGGCCATCCCTAGCTCCAGGGTCTTTGCTTACCTACCTAAGCCTTTCTCCTGTTTTTGGCCCCCTGCGCCCCAACACCCGCGGCGCCGCTCGCCCTCGTCGCGCCCACCAAACCGGCCAGTCTCTCCATTTTGATCTCGCGCTTCGGGCTGGCGCTGGTATTTCCGCGACCAATCTCCTCGACCACATTAGCCGGGTCGGCGTCGCCAACGGCCGGAATCTCCGACGCGAGCCACTGCTGGAACGGCTTGGCGACGAAGAAGCCGTCGGCGGTGAACCAGCGGGTGAAGGGCGCCTGGATCTTGATCTCCTGCCAGAGCTCGTTGGTCTGCGAGGACTTGTTTTCGGCGGTGAAGCGGACGGCGAGCTCGTAGATGGGCGTGTGCTTGGCGGCGTGCGAGGCGATGCTGAGTCTGCGGCCGTCGCTGCTCTCGCCGACGTAGACGGTGCCCTTTTCGACGAAGTAGGTCCAGTATGCGAAGGCCGAGTTGATCAGGAAGTAGGCGAGGACTGCGGGCGCGGTGTAGGCTTTTGTTGCTTCCCAGCCGAAGCGGTAGTCGAAGTAGAAGAGGATGCCTGCGATGGCGACGGCGGTGTAGCCGAGCGCGAGGCGCACGTCGGTGTGTGTGTGCGATTGCTTGAAGTTCAGGGAGGAGAGGTAGTTGGGTAGGGCGTCGTCGGTTGTGTTTTTGAGGTCTGAATCAACGTCAGCTGCCAGGCGGGCGGTTGGAGAGCTCCGGAGGTGACAAAGTACGTACCCGGCACGCTATGCACAGCGATCTTGGTTGGACTCGACATCCTGTGCTCGTTCAATGCGGCTTTAGAATAGAACTTGAAGACTACGGCAGCTTGAATGGGAGGCGAAAAGGTATAGCTATGCTCCGCGTAGGTGGTGAGTACTGTAGGTTGTAGGATTGACTAGTGGCAGCATCGTGGCTTCAAGCTCCACTGGCGCTGCGGGAGCCCGGTCCCTGTCGTTAAGGCCGAGCGTCGCGCCTTTCAACACCACGACTTGACCTACACCTCATCCCATCAACCTCCCAACCCTACAAAGCTCTGGTATGCTTGGTCTACCTTTGCAAAGCACGATGGCGCAGCCCGTCGCCCAGACGATCCATCGGGATCCGGCGTTATTGTGAGTCCAGCAGCCTACACACACGGTGATGTTATCTGACATCAAGCAGCTGGTGGATATTGCTCCCGATCACCGTGGTCATGGTACGATACTCCAAACGATGTGTATTTTCATCACGCAGTATCTCATTTCCTTGCAGATTCTCACGGGCATCCTTCGCCACTACGCCATGATCCTGCTCCAATCTACGCCGAAGAAGCAAACACTCCCTCAGCTGCGGCAGCACCGGTCACTGATGCGCGGGGTCAATCTGCGCAGCAATGCAAACGTGCTATCGCCGTCATCTTTCCAGAACCGCAAGGCGTACATGGTGCAGGCCTTCAAGGACGGGGCCTTCTTGGCCGACCCGGACGCCAGAGGAAAGCCTAGACCAAACCCCATGACGGATCCCGCCATGATGGAGGGCATGATGGGAATGATGAAGGGGAACGTGGCTATGATGGTGCCGCAGACCCTAATTATGGGCTGGATCAACGCCTTCTTCTCCGGCTTCGTAATCTGTAAGTCTTCATTGTGTGAAGCATTTCAGAGGGGAATCCAGCCTGACAGAGCCGATGACAGTGAAACTGCCTTTCCCGCTGACGCCGCAATTCAAATCAATGTTGCAATCTGGCGTGGGAACGCGGGACCTGGATGTCCAATGGGTGTCGAGTCTGTCGTGGTACTTCCTCACCCTGTTCGGACTGCAGCCCGTTTACAATTTCATCTTGGGCAGTAACAACGGTTTGTCGTCCCTGCAGCACTGCCATTCTTCAGCAATTGGGGTAAGCTAACGGCGATTGGCGCAGCTGCCAGCCAGGTCACGCAGCAGATGGCGCAGATGAACCCTGCGGCGGGAATGATGGGGCCCGACCAGGACCCAGACAAGCTGTTTCAGAATGAGGCGGAGAACCTGGAGGTTGTGGACCATTACTGGATCTTGGACGGCGTGGAGGACCGGCTCCTGGCGAAGTTGAGCTGAAGAGTTCAGACGGGCGGCGATTGGGCGGGTGCATCAAGCGTGCCCCTGCTGGGCGAGTGCGCCTGGGAAGCCTCCCGGCACGAGAGCAGGCTGCCAGTGTCGCAGCGGGCGGGACCTCACCGGGGAGGCGGACCTGGAGCTGATGCTGATGCTGATGCTGATGCTGGCGGCTGACCGGCGGCGCGCCAAGAACGGGCTGGCGAGGCGGACGACTGGCGGCGAGAGAGGCGCAGGAGCTATACCTACCCGGAGCCTCTGTCCTGCCGGTGGCATATGTATATCTGCACAATCGAGTCCTCGAGCACGGCGAACGGCCCCACTTGGCTTGCAGGCGTTGCATTGTGCAGTGTGCAGTGTGCAGTGTGCAGTGTGCGGAGCGCTGTGGTGCAGCGAATGGCGACAGTGTCGCTTGCGGCGCAGCCACATTGACTGAGGTTGTGGTGTTGGCGATGGACGGCGATGGACGTCGATGAGACCTGCTCCTCGATGGGATGGATACGCATGATGGGACACCCGGACGACGGTCGCGTCGGCGGAGCACCGAGCGAAGGGGAAGACAGACAGTCCCTATCAAGCGCGCAGGCAGGCGGGCAGGCGGGCAGGCGGGCAGGCGGGCAGACAGGTAGGCAGGCAAGCAAGCATCCCGTCGCGCCTTCTCCATGTATGGCCCGAACAGTCTCTTCCAGGTTGCCTTCTTTGCCATCCCCGTTGCCTTGTTCCCTCGCCAGACGGGCACTCCAGCCAGTGGCCCCCCTCCCTCTCCACCCTTCCCCCCTCTCACCTCTCACCTCTCACCTCTCACCTTCCACCTCCCACCTCCCACATCCCACATCCCACGCCTCAATTCTCCCTCTCTTCGCCCTCTCTCCTCGTCAATGCATCCACATCACGACCAAATTCGCTGGGATCGGCGCCTGCACGAGAACGAGCGCGTCCACCAGGTCGGCCTCTTCTTATCCTACCCAGACGCCTGGCTGGCCGATTGAGCGAGTTGGCGCAGCGATGCAGCCACTTTGCGCTCGCCGACCACTCGGTCCTGGAGATTGCGTTTGACGGCAAATTCGTGGCCCCCAATGGAGCTTGCCCGTCGTCCCACACGTCGCGGCGGTGTTGGTGTATTTTCTGCCTCAGCCGCACACTGCCCACCCAGTCTGGTCCTTCGGCCGGCTGCATATGCAGAACCGTACAGTACGGTATGCAGAAAAGCAGCCGTGGCAGCCCAAGGAGCTTGCGCGATCGGCCCAGGCAAGACCGGACTGCGGAGTCCGCGACTCCAAGCTGGGATGGATGGACTCTGGAATCCCGCTCTCCTTGTAGGTGTCCCTCACTCTCCCTCTCTCCCTCTGGCTTCTGGCATTTCCCGCTGCGAGCTGGCCGACAGTCTGCAGTCTGGCCTCTTACACTCCCCAGCCAACGCCATCTGCTCGCCTCTCCCATGTCGGACAGGGACCGCGACCGGTCAGCATGCAGGGGTTCGCGGTGCTCCCAGACAGCCATGCTCGACACCATCGCCCGAACCTGCGCTGGCCATATCGATGCGGCTCTGCGCCTGTCCGCCTGCCAGTCCGCCTGCCAGTCCGCCATAAAATGCTCCAAGGGCATCAGGGCGCAAGCGGCCGCCTCTGCAGGACTATCGTGCGACGATTCCAAGGCGGAGCATCGTGTCCCATAGCACTCCTTCTTTGCGTCCTTCATCATTCTGCCTGCTTCGCCTCCTTCCCGGTATTCCAAACAACTCATGCCTGTGGGAGCGCGAATTGCTTGCCAACCTACCATATAAAACCGGAGTGAATCTCGTGCAATTTGGACCCCAAATCCAGTGTGCTCTCAAAGTACGTCTGTCCGACATCTTGTAACCTTCTAAAGATACTTATTGCCGCAGAGCATTCTCCAATCTCATGCAATTACATCTGCAATTCCACAACTCATTTGCCATCCACTACTGCACACCTTGAGCCTGTTTCTTGAACACTTTGGGAAAACCATTCATCACCTCACATACGTAAAATCACCATGACTTCAATGGGCATTTTCGGCGACTTGCCGCCCATTGCTTTCAACGACGATGGTCCGCTGAACACCAACTGGGCTTGGTCCGGGTACGCGGACCGTGATCCACAGTGGCCCGACGCGCATCCCAGCTCCTACCGCATGGGCAACTCGCTATTCGCCGCTGGCTCGCCCGTGGACACTTCTCGGATGCATAACATGTCTGCCATGCAGCGATATCTGCATGGGCCCGAACGAACACTCTTCACGGCAGATGTTCTGCATCTCGAACTCGGCGGCGGCGAATGCGGACCACCACGACACTTCGAGTTCAAGTCGCAACAGGAGTTGCAGGCACCATGGCCATATGACGATAGTTGCCATCGACAGGTTTCGCCCGACAGTACCATTCTATCGTCGTCGAGCTACAGTAGCTCCCATCGCTTGCCCAGTGATGAACTGCACTTCGCCAACCCTGCTTCACGAAGGTCATCAGACGGTGCTTCGGACTACAGCTCCCAGGGAGTGCCTTACACGCAGTACTCTGCGTACGCCACGTACAATCCCATGGAAGTGACCATGGGCGGCGGCTCTTGCAACCTTCGCGAGATCCAGTCTTATCCATCTCCCGTCGAGGATGCGGACCATGAAACAATGGACCACGATGACTGCACTGTCGATGTCAAGATGTCGGCCGAGCATGACACCAATTACTACAACGGTACCAAGAGCGAAGTTGAGCACGAACACGATACGTACATGGCAGCTCACCCTGACGAAGAAGACACGATCCGTATCCGTGAGGCCGAGTCTGTCCAGCCTTGCATCAAGGACGATGATGACGGTGACGACGATTACAAGCCAGATTCTGTGCCGGCAAAGCGTCCCCGCCGCCGTTCTTCCCAATGCTCCAACAGCAGCAGGAGCCTCGTCCGCCCTGCTAAACGACACACTTCAACCCGCAAGGCGAGCACCTCATCCACACAGAACCAGACAAACCGTGTTACAAAGAGACAATCAGTCTCCAAGTCTCACCACGGTTCCTCGAGCCCCTCCCCAAAAAGCAGCAGCAGCGTCTCATCCTCATCGGCCAACGCGCCTCGTCCCTTTCCCTGCCCCCTCGCTGCCTACTCCTGCACATCGACCTTTGCTTCCAAGAACGAATGGAAGCGCCACGTCAGCACGCAGCACATCCGCCTCGGCTTCTGGCGCTGCGACCTCTGTCCCACTCTCAGCGTCGGCGGCCGAGACGACGACAACAACACCAACGAAGACGGCGACAGCACCAATAACAGCAACACCTACAGCTTCAACGACTTCAATCGCAAAGACCTCTTCGCCCAACACCTCCGCCGCATGCATCTCGCTCCCACCGGTACCGCGTCCTTGAAGAGCTCGGCAGGGAAACGCCAAAACGGCAACAGCAACGGCAACGGCAACAGCCCCTCCGCCAGCACCACCGCCACGCTCCGCGAAGCTGACCTTGCCGATGCTCTCGAGCGCTGCTACTGTCGCGTGCGCGAAGCCCCCACTCACAGCGGCTGTCTCTTCTGCAACCGTACGTTCGAGGGCAAGGATAGCTGGAGCGAGCGCATGGAGCACGTGGGTCGGCATCTGGAGCAGAGCCGCAAGGGCAACAATAGCGACGGCGGCGACACGGCGCAGGTCGTGGGCGAGGTTGAGGCGTGGCGGGAGGATTCGCAATTGAGGGAGTGGTTGGTGAGGGAGGGATTGGTCGAAAGTGATGGGTTAGGTGGGTGGAAGTTGGGGAATGGGGTGCCGAAGGGGGGAAATGACGGGCATGAGGTTGAGTGATCAGTGTACGGATACTCCCTGCCTATCTCATTCTTTTCCCCATCCTGTTCTTCCGATCCCGTGTTGTCTTTTCCCCTCTCTTTGTCCAAGACGCTTTCCTATCGCCTTTACTGTCTGTCGTTACGACACTTGCGCATTGGAACTTGGATACCCCTACAGTACAGTATACCTCACTGTATACGAAGGTTCTCTGGATGGATGGAACCGGCGCCGGAAAAGAAAACAACATAACTTGATGGGGGTCGCTATTCGCTCTCACTAGATATACTCCATCTCGGCTTATCCTTTACAAAACGCTGGGCGCGAAAAAATAATGTCGCTTTTCCTCTTAACTCCTCTTCGCACAAACACACGTGATATAAGTATTCACGACACCCAAGAGTCAAACACGATCGCGCATCTTATGCACATTAGGATTGCCGCTGCTTGCCACGGCAGTGATGCCTATCGCCTATCATATTTTAACCCAGCCGGCCAAGAGATGGTGGGGTGATGGAACAGATACGCCGCGAAGTCCACATGATTTTCTACTGCTTCTTGCCGCCCCCAGCCTTCCAGGCAGCGCCCCTCTTGCTGCTCCTCGTCCTCGGCTTCCCGGCCTTCTTCTTCCCAGAGCCGCCCAACTTCAGCCCACTCTTACCTTGACCGGACGTTGCGCGGTGTCCCTCAAACACGAAACTCTCTGGTGTCTTGAACGCAGGCGCCGGTCTCCCATTCGTCGCCCCGTTGGGCGCCCCGCGGCCGCCGCCATGCATCTGCTGAGAGGCGCCCGCCCTGCCGAACAGCTTGCTGGCGCGACCCTGCTTCGACTTCTCCTCGGCCGAGATCTTGGGGTTGTAGACGCCCTTGGAGGATGCGGCTGGGCGCGTCGAGGTGGCGGGGTTTACCTTGTTGCGCTTGATGGCTTTGGCGCGGACGACGCGGAGCTTACGGGGGAGGAGAGGAGGGAACCTTTTGTCGTTGAAGAGGAGTGCTGCTTCGACGCCATTTTGGTCCTTGTAGGATGTTAGTTGGAGCACGTGCACAAAGAGTCGGGTCCCCTGGTATGAAGCAACTTACTGTGAATTGCACGTAGGCGAATCCCTTACCCACTCTGGTCTTCGGATCTCGAACAACTCTGACACTCTCGACCGTTCCGGCTTTGCCCATTTGTCTCCACAAGCCTTCTTCCACGTCGCTTGGCTCCCTCTTCTTCTGTTTCCTGCCCGTCTTCTCCTCTTCGGCGGCTTGGATCATGCTTTCATCATCGACGAATCCCAGGTTACCTACGAAGACGCAGCGCTTGTGGTCGGCTTTCGCGGGATGGGCAACCTCGTCCACCCGCAAGTGGCGATCCAGCACCACAGTACCGTTCAAGCGCTTGGCAGCCTCCCTGGCAGCTGTTCTCGTCGAGTACACTACATAAGCGTTCGTGCTCTTGGTGGTCGCCTCCATGAGCTCCTTCTTCGCGAACGCAGCCTTCTTTGGCACATTCGTCGAGTACGCTGTCGAGCGGAAGCGCAGAGACTCAACCTTGTGAGGTGGTGTGTGATCGGGTAGATCGGGTATAAATGAAGCCATATGGTTGAGCAAGGTTTTCTTCGCCGTCTTCGACGTGATAGCCTCAGTAGAGACATTTCCAAGGAATACAGTGCAGGCAGCCTTCTCCATCTCCGACTCGGTCTTGGAAGGACCCAGTGCTTCGTGTTGCGGGATTGTGAAGGCTTCTTCGGCATCTGAGTCGTCTACGTCCATCTCTTCAGCATCCTCTGGGGAAGAGTCTTCGTTAGACTCAGCGGATTTGTCTTCGGCCTCGCCATCCTGGTTCTTCAACCGCTTTTTGCTCCGCTCCTCCTTCAGCTTGGCCTCCTCCTTGGCCTCTTCCCTTGCCAGTCGGCCCATATACGCATCCTCGATCTCTTCTTCATCCCCCTTGCGCTTCCTCTTTCTTTGCGATTTATCGCTCTGGCCATTGAGGGCTTCGTGCACGGGCACGCTTATGTCTGCCTCTTCATCCGACGACTCTTCCTCTTCCTCAGCCTCTTCGTCATCATCGTCTCCCGCCTCGGACTCATCTTCTGGAATGCTCGACTCAGCCTCGGATAATTCCTCGTCGTCTACTTCTTCGTCTACCTCTTCCTCGCGAGCTGCTTTCTTGGCCTTGGTGGGTTTCGGGAGTGCTGCTTCATAGCGAGACTTTGGGAGGGCTTCTACAGGTCCAGACTGCTCTTTGATCAGCATACATCACTGGGAAGGTGCAGGATCCTTTGCGCGCAAAGCTCCATGTCTTACGCTCGAAGCAAACAGCGACGCCAACGACGGGTCTACTGCTTTGGGCTTTGCAGCCAATGTGAATGCCGAAGTCTTCTTCGCCGCAGCGGACTGCTTCTTTTTGGAGGCGTCTTTTGCCATGGCGATTGGATACAAGCGTTGCAGTTGAGTGCCTTGGCTCAAGTTGGTGTACTCGTAGCAAAAAAGTTCGGGGCTTGACTCGGAAGCTGGCGTTCGGTCGGAGGTTTGAGCGCGAGAAACGCCGATCCGATGACCGCCTTTGGCCGCCCACCGGCAGAGACACTAAGGAAGACGAGAGTGACCCAAGAGACTGAGCTTCAGCAACTCGTTCACCATCCTACTCTCATGCCAAAAGAGCTGCCACCCGCGAAGAGCACTCTATCGCACGCACACAGTCTCCGTTTCCGACTTCACCACCTCCTCGGTACACTGCCGCCGGTGCCCTCTCCCACCACCACCACCACCACCACCGCCGCCTTCCACACAACCCTGACGTTGCCGTGTGGGCTCTCGGCTCACGATGAGCGGCGCACAGCAGCGGACGAGTAGGAGTAGGTCCAAAACTGCTCCAGAGCACGGCGGTACGTCACATATCACTGTTGGTGCGCAACAGCTGTCGCGTCAAGCTGGTGTTCATCGCGGTCGACCGTTGGCGTCGAGCAGCGCTCGGCAGGTCAACCACTCCACCGACATCTATCGACTCCCGCTGTCCGATTTCCTGGAATTTCAATTGACTTGAGCGCTGATATATTCTTCGCGCTCACAGAGACCACCGACTCAACTTCAGCGATTCTGCCCGCTGCGCCGACGCCCGAGCCTCTAGAGTCGCCCGAGCCCGCTGCCCCTCCAGCGTCGCAACCCGAGATCCGGAATCCCGATACCAACACCAGGTCCCAGAGTCCTGAGAAAGTCGAAGGAGGACCTACTGTGACCTCGCGCGGCGAAACCAACGAGGTCTTGCCGACCCAAGCTCGCAGCACAACTGGGGCAGTCGAAGTTGGCGACGATCGATCGAGTAGCTTGAGCGACCTGGGTGAGAGCTTGGAGGACCGTGACGAAGCTGCACTCAGGACACAAGGTTCACCCGGTGTTGAGGAGAACGACTCAGAAGCCGAGACGGAGAGGCTGGAGAACACCCCGCGAAAACTTACGCGCACCGCGACTGATCTTACGATTCGATCTGGTGACGCAGTTGCGAGGAGCCCAAGCAAACTGTCCAGAGTTATGACGACGGACCCGGAGAACCATAACACTACTTCGACTCGCAGAGCGGGAACCGACTTGAGCGACAAAAGCGTCCACGACGAAAATCTTCCTCCTGGTACAAAGGCGGACACCACGACGAATGAGGCGGAACATGCAGATGGCGAGACTAGTCCCAGGAAGCGTAAGCGGTCTAGCAGCGCGTTGAGCTCCCTCGGCGACGACGTTGATGCAGAACAACCTGATCGGAAACGCAGTCGCTCTCCTAGGAATTCCGTGTTGAACGGTGAAGACGCCATGGTCGATGTGCCAGAACACGCCATCGAAGATGACGACGATCACGTCGCAAAGGACGTCGATGGACAAGCGGAGGATGGGAATGGCGAAGAGCAACCAGCTTTCGCTCCCGAGGTTGCTAGCGAAGCGCCTCCAATCTCAAAGGCAAAGAAAGGGAAAAAAGGTGCTCGGAAAGGAAGGAAATCAAAAGCAGCTGAGGTCAACGAAAATGCTGGCGACATGCCGGAAGACGAAGAGCATGCCGAGGGAGAAATGGACCTCGACGATATTGGCGCGATGGAAGAAGACCGTAAGTATATGCCAGCAAAATCAGCCCCGTCAGTACCGATTGATGGGCTGATGTTTGACGTAGGCGAACGTAAGCAAAATGCCCTGGAAAATCTTAACAAGATTGAGAAGCAGTTCCTAGCCTTCCAGAAGAAGTAGGTACCCCAGCCACTGTAAAGTTGTGCTGAATCACTAACAACACCGCCAGGCGTCTTGATGAACAGCTCGAACGACTCTCAAGCGAATACGAACAACTGAGGCAGCCAACCAGCGATCACCCCGAATACCTTCTGATGCTCCAGGCTGTCGACGCTCGGCGGGACGAAAAGATACGCCAGGAAAACGTCCGGCTAAAGCTGAAAACTCAGATCCTGAATCAGCAACATGTCGCGACCCGTGGCTCGATACTTTCCCAGTGGAAGCACGAAATCGGGGAGATACGGATGAACACTCTGAGCGAATGCAATCGACGTATCACTCATTTGCAGAAGGACCGGCGATTCTGGGGCGCACACGAGACTGACCACACCATCAAGTTCAACCCGAAACGGTCGGAGCAGATCAAGAACCAGTCAGCTTACAATCTCGAGGTCTCGGTTCTGGCTGGCGTTGCAAAACACGTCGGATTTCCAGCTGCACCAGACCTTTCTGGGGCGCGGACCAACGAACTGGAACAAGACCTTGCGTCGATGGGGGTTTGTACCTTCTGAATTCTCATCGGGAGTTGCTCTAACAAGATCCAGATATCGAGCCGACCAGCGCCGTTTGTACGCCCATTGAACGAAGCGTCCCGCGCTGATAGGGCTGCCGCCGAAGAGCTGTTCTTCGAACAGACACCATGGGCAAATCCGCAACACCCTGCACACCAAAACACGCATTACCATGCAATGGCTGCTCCTCAGCAGCAACGCGTAACGAGTAATCCGTTCGCCACTCCAGCATCTCAGAAAGACCGGCCTGTAGGTGAACACGCGACGAATGGCTCAGCATCTACCATCGATATGCAGTCCAATCCGCCATCGCATGGGCCGACATCGGCGCAGCATCAAGATTTGTACGAGTCGCCAATCATGCAATTGAAGCAGAACCTCGCCCGCACAGAACCTGTACCTGCGGAACCGCATCATACCGGACCAGAGAGAAATCCAACACCCATACGGGGGACGGGCCGCTTGCCGCGAGACGAGCCGCAGGTAGGCACCACGTCGGCACATCATGCGCCTCGGGGCGTTTGGGGGAACTCGGCCTTTGGTGCCGCGAGCCTCACGCATCTCACGGCGGGTTCGGCGCCGCCAGGCGCTGAGGGAGCTACGCCCATGAAGGCTGAAGATGCTGCAGAGCAGCTGCAACGCGCGTCCATGCCCCAGCGGACTGGCGTGCCAGTCGGCGGGTCAGGACTGTTTAGGTAGCATAGCTCGCCCTGAACGGCTTTCTGGTCGAGATGGCGCGGTCCTTTTTTGTTTGTTCTTAGGCGTTGAATGATGAGGGATGGGTGACTGGAGTTCTTCATGGGCATACCCGGCTTTTACGACCAAGTCCTCAAAACGGCCTCTCTTGCATAAGGCGTGTAGTCAACGGTGGCATTCTGCGCGCTTCACTCCAGATCCATTTTCTATCTTTTTCTTGTCATATCCCTCGCGGGTACTCTTTTGTATATGATTCGCCACTGCCCAGGCCGGGTCGCAATGAGCTGGCGGGCACGCAGTGATTGGAGGGTGGCTTTAAACCCTTTCTCTCCGTCTCATTACGCTTTTTCCTTTCCTTTCTCCTCTCTTCTTCGGGACTTGTCGCCTTAATCCCATTCATATGGGGGAGTCGTAGATGTATAGGGTTTATCCATGCCATGAACATGCGCATGGATTGCAACATACTCTGCCATAATTCGATGGAAAAGAAGTCTTCTCCAATAGCCAAGTTTCCTGTGGTTGTCTCCGAGACGCGTGATTCTTACTTCTTGGGTTCGAAGTTTTGGTGTAGGTCCAAGTACGTGGGGTTCAAAAGCGATGTCAGATTTGGTGTTGCATACGGCAGTAACAAGTGTTGGACGGACTGATGATCGATTGATAGGTTCCATTGCTCAGGAGGAGAAACATGGAAAGAACGTCGGAGCATCTGCCCAAGGTGAGATACCTTCCAGGTTAGCAGGAGTTGGGCCGGAGGAAAGTCGCCGAGAGAAGACTGACGTCATTGAGGAGTCCACCAGCCAGGAATGAGGGGTCCAGATGAACGGATGTGATGGGCTTTGCAGTGAAGAGGACCATCTTGCAATCTGCCATGTCTCAATGTGCTTCTATCTTCCTTGTCGCGTAACTCAGTATCGACTCAGCACCTACCTCATACAGGGTACGCATATATTCTAGGTTAGACGAGGAAAGAGACCTCAAATCCTACTGACTGATCGAGGACAGGGAGGGCAATATACAGATGTGGCCGGACGCACTTTGACCTCCCCTTGAAACTTAACCATCTGCTGTACGGGCGTACTTCAACTTCCTGATATTTCCAGATTTCCTTTCGTCTTCTGATAGACGCTGTCCAGACTCACTCCAACAACCTGGTCATCGATTCAGGACTTACTTCAACGCAGTCAAAGGCGTAGTGCTGGCCTGCTTCGACCGTGCAGTTCGGCCACGATACAGTCGATTGGGCGCTCTGGGTTAGACTTCGAGGACGTGTGTACTCGAGGTCCTTCGACTCCCTGGATCGAACACAATTTAGCAGCATCACGGTCGGTGTGGAGAGGCCAGAGAATGGATGGACGGGCTCTTGCGGCAAAATGTGTAAGCGTGCATGTGGAGTCTGTGCTCAGAAGTTCTGGAGACTGCGGACTTGTAACTAGGTGATTTACTGTGGCAGTGGGTTGGGAGGAGTGGACCGGATGAGGCTCTCGAATTTCACTACCAGCCGTAATCTGCCATTCCAAACCTCATATATGCCCGTTAGAGACAAGGCCTGCGGTGCATTGGACGTTATCGTGAAGAGCGATACGAACAGGACGAGGGCAAGGCCATACAAGTCGTCGCATCGAGGCACATGCAGTCCAGAATCACCGTAGTGCGAAGCCTTATCTCAAGTGACTCGAAGCTACGACTCCTCTTGGACTTCATGTACACGGCAATCCTCAATACTCCTCTCCACCCCTGGACAGAACCATCGCAAGGGGCCCCGTAATCCCAAACCACAGTCCTTTTCTCAGCTGACAGAGTCCGTTTTTGTTGATCTGATCTGTTCTTTCCTACAAGGGTATCGCTTAAGACAAACAAAGTAGTAGTGGTAGCAGTAGTAGAAGTACCGAGGAAGAAAGAAGGGGTGGGGCCAGGCCAGTCCAGCGGGCAGACGACAAAACACCTGACGGGCAACCGATAAACAGTATTAACAACGAGCAGGAATCCCAAGTTCAAGCTCGCCCCTTCCTTCCTTTACAACCTGCTGCCCTTCAGCAAAAACAATATCCAACATAAACGCTGTTTTCCTAGTCGCAGTAGCAGGTATGTATGCCGAATACGAACGACAAATCAGTGCTTCGAATGCTCCGTCGCGCTCCTTTCAAACTGCTCTTGTGCCTCCTTTTCCTTGACCTCGCGCACCTTGGCGAGCACGACTTCTCTGAAAATGGCGCCCTTGGCAATCTTGCTGAGGCTCCTCTTGTGGCCGCCGCCGCTGCTCTCCGAGGTGCTGAGGCTCTTGCTGTGGCTGTGTCCTGCGATGGCCTCGCCTGCAGCCTCTTGGGCGTTGGCGGGGACGTCGTTCTCGTCTGCCGGGTCTTCCTCTTCGTCTTCTTGCATCTTGAGCGCCTCGATGCGGTTCGCGAGTTTGACGAGCTCGATGCCGCGACGCAGGCGGGCCTTGGCCACGTAGGCGCGGATCTCGGGCAGCAAGTTGTGCTCGGAGGCGGTGGCACCGCTGAGCCAGACGTGCTTCAGTGCATCCTTTTGTCCCTGTCAGTGATAGCTCATCGATAGGGTTTCCTACGGTAACTCACCTCACTTGAAGCTCGCTTGCTCGGATCCGGCTGCAAGAGGGAGTTGATGAAGTTCTTTGCGTCCTTGCTAACATCCTTCCAGTACCGCTCGTGGAAGACCACACGCCCATTCTTACATTCTTCGATAAGGTCTGCAAGGCTCTCGCTTCGGAAAGGCGAGTAACCGCAGAGCAATGTGTAGGTGATGACACCCATCGACCACATGTCGACCGGCTTGCCGTGGCCCTGCTTGAGCATAACCTCGGGAGCGGCGTATCCGAAAGATCCGGCCATTGTGGTCAACACCTCATCCTTGGAGTCGAGCATCTTGGCAATGCCAAAATCGGCAAGCACGAGCGAGGAGTCGGGGTCTTTGGTGAGGTAAAGGAGATTTTCGGGCTTCAGATCTGCGCAGTATTAGCAAAAGGCTCTCCCATGGAGATAGCCATGTTTACCTCTGTGTACAACGTTATTGTTGTGAAGGTAGTTGACCGCTTCCAGCACTTGACGAATAGTCTCAGCGGCATCCTTTTCTGTGAACCTGCCCTTCTCGCAGATACGGTCAAACAGCTCGCCTCCGGTAGCCAACTGGGTAACGATGTAGTATTTGTCCTGCCTTTGTCAGTGCACGCGACCAGCAATCGGGCAAGGGTAGACGAACGCGAGACTCAAACCAGTCATGGAAGCGGACAATGTGCGGGTGCTTCAGCCTCTGCAGCATCTCGAGTTCATCGTAGACCATGCGCTCGTTGCCCTTGACATTCTTCTTGAGTATAATCTTGACCGCCACCTTTCCGGCGGGGCAATCCGCCTCGCGGACAATGCCATATGTGCCTGCACCAAGCGTCTTGCCGAAGCGGTACTTGGACCTGCAGGAGCCCGCGTTAGCAGAGCACTCGGAGCTGCGGCTGTGGGGACGGACTTCTTATCGTAGCTCTCGGGCTGGCCATGCAATTTGTTAAGCATTCCTGAAACTAGAGGCATGTCGTTAGCAGGCTCCAGGAGGACTGCAAGAAAGGTAGACATACGAGACATGGTGCCTGAAGTTGCGCGTGTAGTCGCGCTTTCGGGATATGTGGTGGAGGCCTGGTACGGCTGAGGTAGAGGGGCAGGAAGGGTTCAGGAGCTGAATAGCTATGCGTGGAGTAGGCAATGCGGAGAGACGAGAAGCTTGCGGTCTCGGATTGTGGTGCAGGTGGAGGAATTTGAGTGAGAGCAGGTGAGGTTGTAGAGTAACAGAGCAGGCAGGCTATCACAGGTCGGCAGGCAGGAGTGTAGCTTCTTGCTGTTGGGTCTGGCGCTCCACTCTGGCACTGGCGGGGCACCCAGGGCCAAACTGCGGGCGCTGCGGCAGCTTCGCGGGCTGTGCAGCAACGAGGCAGTAGGGGCGAGGCCGCTAGCGTGTCACGATGGATGGCGGAGCAGAAAGCAACAACCAAGGATGGAGGTTTGATTGCTCTGGACTGTGATGACTGGCGGCTGGCGGCTGTCTGCACTGGGTGAAAATTGAAGATGCAGGTTAAGGAGAGGAGGCACTTTGACTTCTCGTATCCGGGGCGTTGACGGCAGGACAGGGTCCACTGCCACTGACTGCCACCCACTGCCACCCACTGCAGTCTGCCGCACCCCCCGCATCTCCCTCCAAGCCGAAGATGAGAGCAAGAGACCTGGACCGACACCTGGACACCTGGACCGACACCTGGACCGACACCTGGACCGACACCTGGACCGACACCTGCATGCATTCCAGCCAGGGAGCAGGGAAGTGACGCCAAAGCAGGACACCAGCATTGATGCCGACACAGATCGACGTCATGCTCATCACCTATGTTGGACAACAGGTTCCAGCCTTGCCGCTGATATGTTATAGCCAGCGTGATCCTCTAGTTATTAGCTCTTCGTCAAACCAACAAACCTCTGCAATTACATTTTCTCTTCCTTCGGCCCTACCACACAAGCTCCAAGTCTGAAATAGTCACTCAACATGACAACAGCAACCACGGTTGTTTCCATCATTGCGGGCATCGTTGCGGTGCTCGCTGCCTACGTCTTCTTCGTCGGCATTCCTCCTGCGGTGAAGCGTCAGATGGAGGAGAAGGCGTTGGAGACCATGGGCGAGAACAAGGCGTCCTATGTCATGAAGGGTAAGTTGGGCCCGCGACGACAATCATGGGGATGGTGTGCTCATGGAGAGGCAGACCAAATCAGCAAGGTGCCGGCATCCGACCAGAAAGAGATCAACGACGTCAAGAGCGGAGTGGGCAATGTTACGGGTGGAGCTTTGCAGAACCCGCTGGGCAAGGCGGCTGGTGATGTTGGCGACGACCTCACGAGTCCGTTCACTGGCCGATGAGGGACTCGTGTGGTGTTGGAAGAAATATACTGCACGCAGCACGGATGTCATGAGTGGCGGATGAAGTACTTCATCACGCCCTGGCAACGAGGAAATGTACGACACGTTATGATTGATCACGACCACAAGATGTGCAACCGGTGTTGGAGAGCGGATCAGGGTGTCTTCCCGATGACCAAGAGCGATCTCCTTCTGTTCGTAATGCATGGCATGGTAGCGAAATACTTGATATCTTGAGGAGTGCGAAGTACCTCATGGACCGTCAGATCACGTGTGAATTGCATGTCAACAACCTACGGACGATACTGAAATCGACCGGATCTGATAGACTGCTGATGGTGCTGGCGTCACCTGTCTGTCAGCTGCTCCATAACTATTGCGGATGGTGCCGTTGGCGCAATCCCGTCTGTCGCACCTGGAGTGCAAAGGGCCGGGTTTTGTGCGCGTCTCACATGCAAGTGATTGTATTATCGATAGGTTTCTCTCTTCGGGTGTTCCTGAATGCTCGGTGCCGTGCTCATGCCGTGCTCGTGCCGTGCTCATAGAGCCCTTGGATGTGTGATGTTCGGCGTCTCGTGGTCTCGTGGTTCCTTGTCCCTCGGGAGTCGACAGTCGCCAAATCTCCGCCGGCCCTGCTTCTGCGCGTCCTGACAGAGGCTCGGCCGTCGTCAAGGCTTGGATCACCAAAGCGTCAACCCGCAGCCTTCCGCGCGCCGCTGTTGTATGGCTCCTTAGAAATCTCACGCGCCGACTGTTCTCTTCTTTCCTCTTTGCCTTTCCCCTCTGCCTTGCCTGCTGCCCTAGCATTTGGACTCAAGATGGGAAAGAGTAAGTCCGCCGACCTCGAAGCGCAGATCCACGAGCAGATCTCCAGCCGATGTACACCCCTACCCTCACCCGACACCTCAGAACTAGCAACATCATCACTAACATGTCTTCTCGCCCTCTTATAGACACGGCCGCTCACGAGTGTGTCTCGGAGGAGGCTCTGGCTCACCTGAAGACGTACAAGTACTCGAGCGTCGACAAGAGCTTCATCTCGCGCTACATCCTCAAACACTACGTACGAACATTGGCGCTCCGACAAGAGGACTATACTGAGAATACTGGCTCTAGTGGAATGGCTTCGTCGAACTCCTGCCTCTGTGGCTCGCGCCGAACATGGTGACGTTGCTCGGCTTCTTCTTCATCCTGGGCAATGTGGCTCTACTGGAGCTGTACGTACCGGACCTTGTGGGACCTGTAAGCCATGAATCCCAAGACTGCGATCGAAGACACGTCAGTGCTGATCTCGCATCGTGGACTCTAGGCGCCCTGGTGGCTCTACTACAGCTTCGCGTTTGGCCTCTGGATGTGAGTTCGCATGTGATCCGGCTGTTCATTGCCGAGGAAACCTGACACCGTGCTCAGGTACTCAACGATGGACAACGTGGACGGAAAGCAAGCCCGCAGAACAGGCACCTCGAGTGGTTTAGGAGAGCTTTTTGAGTGAGTTTTATCATCTAGCATTTCTTGGTGGATAGTCGTTGACCCGAGATGCAGCCATGGTATCGATTCTCTCAACTGCACACTCGGCAGCTTGCTTGAGACAGCAGCCATGGGCTACGGCGCATCCAAGACTGGGGCCTTTACTGCTCTGATCCCATGCCTTCCCATGTTCTTCTCAACCTGGGAGACTTACCATACACACACTCTGTACCTCGGATACTTCAACGGTCCCACTGGTAAGCTCATCCCGTGACTCGAGCAATCCCGCATGTCTAATATCACCGCAGAGGGTCTGATTATCGCCTGCTCGATAATGCTTCTCTCAGCCCACCACGGAGCCGCCATATGGTCAACCCCGCTGGTTTCACATTTCCCCTCTTTGGCCGCCTACGTCTCAGACACCACCACGTTCCGAGACTTTTGGATTCCCATCCTCCTAGGCTCGTTCTGCGTCGCCCATCTGCCTGCCTGTGTGGTCAATGTGGTACGCGCCCGCCGCGCCAATAATCTGCCCGTTTTGCCCGTCTTTGCCGAGTGGACGCCCATGATCATTTTCACCGCCGCAACTTGCGCCTGGCTAGGCTCGCCCTACTCTTCCATCTTGGAAGAATGGGGGGCTGAAAACCCCACTGGTGGTCATCTCGTCCTGTTCTGCTTGATCCTGAGTCTGGTCTTCGGCCGCATGACGACGAAGATTATCCTCGCGCACTTGACCCGTCAACCGTTCCCTTACTGGACGGTATTGCTGGTGCCGCTCATTGGCGGTGCAGTGTTGACCAACTTGCCGCGTATTGGTCTTGCATTGCCTACGACCACCGCACACCAGGTTGAGCTGTGGTACCTGCGCGGCTACTTTGTCTTCGCCGCCATCGTGTACGCCAACTGGGCGGTCCTGGTCATCAACAGCATCTGCAATTTCTTGGGCATCAACTGCCTGACCATTCCTGCCCGCAGGGAGAAAGAGGGCGAAAAAGTTGGTCCCGGAGATCTCGTGGTGGAGAAGAGGACGGCGAACGGGACGGGCAGAAAGGCTGATTAGGAAGCTTGATGTCGATTATGAGTCAGATGATCATGATGAACGGCCGACATGGTTGTAGAATGAAAGAGCATATAGAGGCGGCCGAGGCTGCTGGATCAAGCCGGGACCGCAGTTGCGCGTCAACACGTAGTATTCCGACCTTCGAGAAAAGACTTTTGGCCATATTAATTTAATGGGGAGGGAAAGAGGAGGAACTGCCTGGTCTCGTTATAGTACATGAAACCAACCATCGAAGAGGATCATAATTCCGCAGTCGCTGAGGGTAGAGAGCACGAGCCGGAGTTTTTGAGGGAATGCGCAGTTTCAACACGCGCTGTGCGGCAAGAGTTGATTCTGGAGGCTTTCTCGTCATCGTATGTAGCACCTATCTATCCTACAAAACAATGATTATGCCTTAGGTTCTAATGCTTCCTACGGAGGACTGGCAGTGCAATGCACATTCGATTCGGAGCCTCATTGGCGGCGAACGGTTGACACAAGGGGACCCATGACGGTATGATCCCCTTCGTGTCGCACTAAGGACGTGAGGCAGGATTAAGCGCATCCCAAAGTGTCCCTGAAACCCAAGTCGCACTTCATCACACTGACCCGTAGAAATCTACCTTGCCCAAACAGCATCCATCCCTGCGCGACACCAAACCAGTCGAGGTTCCCAACTTCCATCACAAAACCCAATCACAGATATTATCCCGCAACCAGTCCACACAGCACACGACTTCTCGGCACCCCATGTATTTGCGGGCGGCGCGCCGGCACGTGATGCCAGCCACGAAAACAGCCAATGTCGTCATGCATTCCAGGACCGCTTTATCGCGCGGGCTGAGCTGCAGGAACGATCTGATCGGTGCGACGACGACGGCAGCAGCTCGCATCCACACCCATCGGCAAACCACGACCACGACTCGATTACAGAAAACACAGGTTGCCAGGTTCACCGCTACAGCTCGCAACATGGTCAAGGATGCGGAGACGGTCGTTGAGTAAGGCTGCCCTGGGCTGGTTCTTGAAGAGGCTGGCTTCGGCGAGAGAGAGAGGGAGAGAGAGAGAGAGAGCAAACAGAGGTCTGACTGAGCGACAGGGAGTTCAATGATCTCGTGAACATGAACGCGAAGGAGTTGAAGGATTGGCTTGGGAAGGACGAGTCGGCGGGGTCTGGTTGGAGCAAGGATGATGGGTAAGTAGTAGTAGTGGCCCGGCGACGACCGCAACTCGGTTCTGGATTCCAGCCTCAGAGGAAACGGCAACCGGACTGATTGTTCTCGCCGTGTTCTAGCTCTGGAGAAACGGTCGGACATGAAAGGTATGTGAGGGTAGATACCCAGGATTCCGCTCCCCATGGATCTTACATGACCGCCGAGTCTTTCCTACAACTGAGGTGGTCTGACGGGAAGGCAGTGGCCGCAAGATCATCAAGATCCTGGAGAAGAATCCGAAGAAGGATCCGGAGAAATATGAGGATGAGGACATTGATCATATGAGAAAGGTGGTGGCGTACTGCAAGCGGCATCTCGCGCAGGAGGAGAAGGCGAAGAAGGATACCGACAGCAAGTCCTGTGAGTGCACTGTTTCGTCATGGCCTGGGCTTGTCCATGCTTGCTGATCCTGCTGCAGACAAATCGTTGAAGAACTGGGGCCATGATGCTCAGAAGACCTAGTTTGGGGGAGAACAAGCTATTGTGAGGGCATGCAGTGTAACGTAGAGGTATAGACACTGGAAAGTGGCTGGCTGACGCCTTCTGGCTGATGTCCTTGCTACCTCGAACTTCATCCCCATCGGATGCGGTCCACTCCGGACGTTGAAGGAAGCACAGATATCCAACAGTGTACCTGGTCTGCCTCGATCCGGGGCCTTGCTGCCGAGATTGGGGGCCTCTGTAGTTCGAGCAGTTTGTCATGCGGCTCACTCATGACTGAGCCCAGCGCCGGATTGAGGCTGTGTGGTCCCTGCAGAAGCACTGCTTGCTCTTGCGGCCTGATTGGCCAGACTAGGTGATTCGCAGTGGTGCTCGCCGCGGAGAAGGGTGTACGGTGAATCCTATATTGCTGCTGCTCGCTACCACGGCCTTGGAACTGGGCGCCCACCGACTCGTGTCAGCTGTGGACCTGTCTGCCAGGCGGATTCTTCCACGCGTTCCGATCCCACCACTCCTGCCGGATAGATGAACGTGCGGCATGTCAATCCTGCTGCACCGTGTACCTCGACAACAACAACAACAACGCAGACAAGCTTCGACGGCGCGGTTTCGACGCCTGTCGCGGCAAGCAAACCGCAGCACATGTGGTGTGCATGTCGAGTCGTACAGCGCAGTTGCACCGCCATGATCCGAAAGCGTACCTGCCGCAGCAACAGCAACAACATCAGACGAGTACCGGTAACTTATCGTGCTGGCTTTCCGCATCTTCCTGCCGTGGCACCAGGGAAACACCATGTGTGCTGACTTTCTGCCAGCAAGGGAGGCCGTCCCGTACGCCCGCGGGCACCCCCACCTGCAAAGGCGTTTCCAGTCAGAGCGGGCCGTTGTAAGCGCTCAGCGTGCGGCGCAGGAGGAGTGGTGGTGGTGGTGGTGGTGGTGGTGGTGGTGGTTCAGGGCAGGACAGACATCACGAATCGTCAGCCCAGTCGCAGGGCTGCGGGTAACGTACACTACGGGAGGACGGCACGTACCACCAGCTGGATGATCTCAGACGTCAGAATCCTCTGGGAATCCCTCGGATGCGCGGCAGGGAAGATTCTGTTTCTCCCTCTTCTTTTTTTCTTATTCCTTTCTGGTTTTCGGCAATAACGTTGACGTTATTGGAGGGCTGTTATAGCCTGCCTGCCCTGACCTCTTCCTTCATGACAGACAGCGGCGTGCGGCGGCAGTCGTGGTCTGCCATCAGCAGCAGCTGAACGATGCGTCTACAGGCCGGCTAGAAGGGCAGGTCGCTTGGAAGAATGAGACTGGGGCCAGGAGCAGTAGGCATAGACGAGCTCAAGAGGATCAAAGATGGTCCTGATGTGCTTCCATATGGCGATGATTACACGCGTCACCCTGCCGAGAAAGTGGGTTCACGCTCTCCACGCGGGTCAGATATGGCGGGATGCTCCAAAAATAGATGCAGAGTCAAGCTTCCAAGCACAAGCACCAAAAGCACCAAGCAACAAGCACCAAGCACTAACAAGCACCAAGCACCAAGCTTCATCGTCTTGCCGGTTTCTAAGCGCCCACCGTTCTCAGCCACAGCCGAACACTAAGCAGCACTCTGCCGACCGGCTGCCACTAACTTGACTAACTTACTCCACCAAACGGGTAACCGATTCGAACGTCGAAGCCACGGTGACTTGGCTGACTTGAATGCCCACTGCCACCTCTCGACCCTCGACGTGAACCCCACCCTCCCAGTTCCTGCGTGCTTCGTCTGATGTCATGGAGAACGAGGGCACGGCAGGACCCTGGACGCAGAAGGATTGGGGATTGGGGAGGCTGGTCCAAGGGATCCCTGGGCACGAGGTGCCTGAACGCGAGAGCGAGCTGGACTGTCTGGCTGGCGGGCTGGCGGGCTGTCTGGCTGGCTGTCTGGCTGGCTGGCTGTCTGGCTGTCTGTCCGTCTGTCTGCCTTGCTCGCAGCATCGTGCCGGACCGCATCAGTGCCATTGCTGCTTCTTCCAGCCGTGGCTAGTCCTGTGCGACTATGCGACTATGGGCTATGCGACTACGCGACTATGCGACCATGCCATCTAGGTGTATGCTAGCAGCCTCTGCCACTGCGGCCGTTCCTGTCTGCCGTCTGCCCAGGTGCCATCGGGTCGCACCGACGGCCGCTGCCATGCCGCCTCTCAGACCGCAGACGGGATGGTACTGTAGAGGGCCGTCAGCATGGCACAATCTTTGACCGACGGACGGTCGTCGAGGCAGATGGTCGATTCGAGATGCAGTGGTGGATGCCCTGGGCCCTGGAGGAGCCCGTCATCACCGCTATCACCATCATCATCATCACCATCAGCTCGAGGCAACGGGCGTGCCTGACCCGCGCGCACCACCACCCCACCATCAACATGTGCGCAGGTACGGAGTTGAATTAGCTATGCTATTTTGGCGAGGCCGGCTGGCGGAGTGGGCCGAATAGAGACAAGACAGACAGACAGACAGACAATCTTGCTGGGGACATTTGCATCCTGGCCTGCCTGCCAGACGTCGGGGCTGGAGGTCGGAGGAGGCACTGGGCACACACACCACACACACACACTGGGCACACACACACACTCGCATACACACACACACGCGCACACAATTGTCGATAACGGGACAGAAATAGCCCCTAAATGACCCCGATCAGGCTAGTGACCTCGGCTGCCCAATTACGGCGTGCTCTGGCTTGGCACTTTTCTGGCACAAATGCCGGGCCCTCACCTATAATTAGCAGCGTGCGCCCTTGAGACGGCCAACGCTCGCAGACGGTCACAGCTCGCCGACCAGCCCAGCCTTGTAGAGCCGCACGACGCGATCCTCCAAAGCCAGGCACACGCACACACACACACGCACGTACATAACCAACTACGCCTCCCTCGTCCCGCTCCGGCCCACCGTGCTTTGATTCGCGTGGAGTCTGCGAGTCTGGAGAACAAAGCCCGTTGAAATCCCTCGCCAAGACCAGCATCCACCAGAGGGCCTGGCCTCGCAACGACTACTGCTGCTGCTGCTGCTGCTGCTGCTGCTGCTCCCGCCCGCCAGTTCGCCCATCGATGCGCTGCCGTCACTGCTGAACCACCACCGCGCTCCACCATGGGTCGCAGAAAGATCGAGATCAAGGCCATCAAGGACGACCGCAACAGATCGGTGTATGTTCCCCCCTCGGCGCGCGAACGCGCGCGCCGCCAGCTGAAACACTCCCGTCCATCCATTCTGACGCTGATCGCAACCTCACCAGCACTTTTCTGAAGCGCAAAGGCGGCTTGTTCAAGAAGGCGCATGAGCTCTCCGTCCTCTGCTCCGTCGACGTCGCCGTCATCATCTTCGGCCACAACAAGAAGCTGTACGAGTTCTCGTCCGGCGACATCAACGAGACCATCGGTCGCTACCAATATGTACGAGTCCCCCTGTCTCACGGTTGCGGCTACGTGCTGACTCGCTGCAGTATGGCGGCCCGCATGAGCACAAAGGACCCGAGGACTTCATGGGCAAGGGGGAGGCCGACGAGGAGGAGGACGAGGCCACCCCGCCGCCTGTGGGCTCGCACTCCCCTCCCGAACCTCCCATGATGCTGCCTCAACATCATCTTCACCCCCAGCACTTCCAGCAGATCAGACACGCGACGCCGTCCGCCTCTCCGCCCATACCGAACGGTATCCCCTTTCACCAACGCCATCCGTCTCCGCAACCCGCAAGCATATCCCGACCAAACTCCCGCGCGAGCACCCATATCCGCCGGACAAGCTCGAATCTGGTGCCCCCGCAGCAACAGCAATACCAAACAACGCAGGGACCGCCACCGGGCAGCTATGCATATCGGCCAAACCCCCCTTTCTACCAGATGAATGCGCAGGGGATGCCGCCGCAAGCACATCAGGGACCTCCGCCTCCACATCCGCCCCAGCATCAGTATACCCACCCGCCGCCCTCTCACTCTCAGGTACAGCAGGTCTACCAGCAGGAACAAAATCGGAGACAATCCATGCCGCCCACCTTTTCGCAACCGCCGCCGCCGCAGCCTCAACAGCCGGATCATCACTCGCGCCAGGCGTCCGTGGTGCCTTCTCCTCCCCAACCCGAGCAGCACCATTTTCAGAGCCCACCGATCCCGCAGCCCAAACCACTACCGCATGCCGCCAAATCTCACAGCGTTTTCACTCCGATCGATGATAGTAGATCACTCTTGGCTCAGCATTGGGGCAACACCAGTAACGCCGAACCCATAAAGACCGAAGGCATGATTCCAACAGCCGATATGGGACCAAGATCGCAATCTATTGATGTCGCGGCCATGCACAGAGCTCAGCACAATGGCGCGTCGCCGCATCCACCAGTGCCGACCTCATTACCGCATCCACCACAGCGAACTTCCTCGACTTCTTCCGTTCCCAACATTGGGCCGCCGTCACGCACGAACAGCATGCCCGACGCCAAACGCCCGAGACTCAAGGTCCAGATCCCGGATGAGCATTCCGAAGCCGAAAATACCGGTTCACCAAAGGATACGAGCACGAGTACCGGTCCCATCCCACCTAAAGCTGGGGGCGAGGCCTCGCAAGGTTCGGGTGTGGTGCTACCACCTCCGTCACCGAGTGCGAGCGCGTTGCTAAGTGCTGGAGCATCTGGACCTCCTAACCCATTCGCTAGACCTGCCCCACCTACCAACAACAGCAATAATAGCACCAACAACTCGTACGGGAGACAAAATGACATGGAAACACCCATCTCGGCTCTCCCGAGTCGATTTGTTGCTGACGGCCTTCTCCCATCGCCTTCGAGCTTCTATCCTGAATGGGGCTTTGGCAGGGACTCATCGAACATGCTGCCCAGTCCGTTGACCTTTCAAACTCCTGTCGTGCAATCGGGACCGAGCTTTCGTGATGAAGACCCGGAAAGGAAGAGAAAGACTTCCGAAGGTTCCGACGGCGGTGCGAGCAAGAGGATGAAGAGCTGAGACCGTCAGATAAGTCAATGTGTGTTTTACGGATCATCGATTTCTGAAGAGTAGATGTGGACTGTCTCGCGGTCATCCTCGCATATTAGTCGGTTCCGTTCCGTTACGTTCTACCGCAGGATAAAAAGTAACCGTTTCTTTCATTTCGGGATCGGCAAGCTTGTTTGCACTTGTAATCAGTATGTGGGCTTGGGCCTTTTCCCCCTCTTTTCGTGGCTGTTCTTCTCCGTCAGTTTCATACCCTTGTGTTGGTTTTCAAGTTTCCGCTCCGTTCGGCTTTTGGATACCCTGAGTTCGCTACACTCGCTCTCTCGCTCTGGTACTTGGGTCCGGGTCTTGTTTTCCAGTCGCTTCTTCTCGCGCACAATTCTCAGCCGCGCAGTAGGGTTCCCGGTGTCTCGTTTTGCTCCATCGAAGGGAGGTCTCTATATTTTCCGGCGTCGTGGGAAGGAGAGGAGAGGGTAGCGGACTGCGCTCAGCTGTCTAGCCCGGGGGTTCCATGTGGCTGTATATAGCTCTTAAACCGCAATCGCTGAAGAGGCGACTTCGCTTCGCCATCGACCCATCGCCACTCATGACAACCGTGCCAGAATCCAGACAGGTCATCGTGAGCGGCTTTGTTGCGGAGACCGGAGTGGAAACCGGCTTTTCAGGGCGGGCATTGCCCTTTTGGGAGTGGTTTGAGGTATTTCAATGTTGCTGAGCCACAGGGTCTCTGTGCGCTGTGGTCGAACGCCACTCGCGGGAATAAGCCAGGGCCTCGGGACGAGCAGAGCGATGTGGAAGCGGTACGTACGCGCAACCTCCGCATGTCCTGACGAGGGCGAACAAGCGAAGCTCAATTTATCGATGCTCCATAGGTATTTTGACTGTACAGTACAGTACCTTGACCGCCTATCGCATAAACCTCGGTGTACCCCGCCAAGTAACGTTAGGGCCCGGTGACACCGCTCGCTCACTCTACGTAAGTCGACGTAACTATCTCGGCCCTCGCCCTCGCCCTCGCCCTTTCCCACGACTCGCAAGCTTACGAGACCTCTCGCATTCGAGTCCGAGTCTGCACTGCCTGCTAAGCTTGGAAGAAACGAAGAGGAAGAGTTTTCATCAGGCAGATCTAACGGTGCACGCGCAACAATCTGCGACTGTTGTTGTGATCCTACGCATTGCTGCAGTCTCCACCTTGTGACTTGGGCCGAAAGAGCGAGCCCAGAGAGATCATCCCTCAGCCTCAGGTGGGCTGTGTGTCCTCTTCATAACACCGCGCTCTCCTCGACTGCGCGCATCGTCGCACGAACATCTCCAGGCTCCTAATCTCTGTTCTCTACCGTCTGCCCTCATCCGCACACTGCATCAACATGGCCTACAACAGAGGCTACAACCCGGATGCCCTTCCCGCTCACGCCCAGCCTGACGAGGTACGTAGACGGCACCCCTCTGCCCGACACAGCACTCTTTTAGCAACCTATATACCACAGCAGACACGATGGCTGAACGCTGACCTCCCTCCAGGCTGCCGCAGCACTGTCTGCCTCCTCCCGGCCGGCACGCACTACACCCTCGTACGCGACATCCAAGCCCGTTCCTCCCCCGCCCAACGACCGCTACAACGGCCCTTCCGCTCGCCCAGCCGACCCCTATGCGCAGCGCCCTCCCCCTGGCGCATTCAACGATCCTTACAACCACCGCGTACCCTCCTCACACTCGCCCCGATTTGGCCCTGCCAACCCTTACGGCAACCAGGGGCCGCCCCAGCAGCAATCGCGCTACGACCCCCGCTACGACAACGGCTACGGAATCCACTCCCCGCCGCCGAGCAACTATGGACATGCTGCGCCGCCGGCAAACTTCCAGCATGGACGGCCGCCGCTTGGTAGCCATGCGCAGCCGCCGCCAACGCCTGCGCCCGCGCCGCCAAGGGATGGGAATGATAGGGAGGCGCTGTGGAGACTTTTCGGGGCCGTTGACAAGAACGGAACCGGGCAGTTGAGTGAGGCCGAATTGGGATCGGCTTTGGTGAATGGGGACTGGTCGAGGTTTGATACGCATACTGTGCGTATGATGATCAGGTGAGTGATCCAGTTGGTGGTTCCGGCGCGAACTTGCTGGGCCTGTGGTCAGAGAATGGTTGGATGCGGGAGGATTCGCTGAGAAGCCGGACTGACACGGATTCGCTATGCAGAATGTTCGACACGGACCGTTCTGGCACGATCAATTTCGAGGAGTTCTGGTTAGTCCATTCTCTACTCCGTCCATCAGCATTGTTCTAACCACTCTCATTCAACGCAGCGGTCTATGGGGCTTCTTGGCAGCTTGGCGCACGCTCTTTGATCGCTTCGATACCGACCGAAGCGGCAGCATCTCGTATGCCGAGTTCAGTGATGCGCTCGTTGCCTTTGGCTACCGCCTTTCGCCCTCGTTCGTGACGCTGCTGTACCGCACGTACGACCGGCGCGGTGAGAACGCCATTGGTTTCGACCTTTTCGTCCAGGCGTGCATCAGCTTGAAGCGCATGACGGACGTCTTCAAGAAGTACGACGAGGATCGTGATGGATACATCACGTTGAGCTTGTGAGTTTATCCGTGGTCTTGGCTTTCCTCGGCCAGGCCGGTGTTCCGGCGGTATAAGGAAGCGAAATGTGCTAACGCGGTGATTGTGCAGCGAGGAATTCCTCACAGGTGCCCAGTCCCTTTTCCTCTTCAACTCGATATCCGAAAATACTGATACCGGATTGTATTAAAGAGATCGTGCGACAACGCTGAGAGGGTACGATAAGCCTCACATCCTCAATCGCGCCGGCAACTTTGCTAAGAACCACCGGACAAGAAAGATTGGAAGTGTTCGCTGAAGACGGGTGTGCTCAACGCAGGTTTTTCAACCGACCTTGTTGCGAGGCTCCGCCAGCACAGTCTTTGGCGCATTGAATCGAGATGTTCGCGACCAGGATACAGCGTAGAGAGGACGTCACAATAATCGCGGGGAAGTGGAGTTTGATCAGCTTACTTGGTATCAGTCGAGCGAGGCGGAGGGAAGCATTCGAGGTTTCGGGCCCATGACGGACTGGAAGGGTGGGGAACAAAACAACAAACACGTTTTCTAGATACCCCGCGTCGACGTCGAAGGCTATATATTTCATATGGGGCTTAATGGGCTGGGAGATTGGTTGTTCGAGCTAGGTTATGATTGCGCGTCTGAAATGCAGCACGTCTGTTTGAGCGAATGCTACGGCGCACAGTGGTTTGGCCTGTGAATGCTTTCCTCCTTCGCAGCATTGCGTCGGCTTTCGCGGTCCTTGCAGGGAGGCAGAGATTCATGATGGGTTGCGGACACGGCGGACGGAATATTCGGCGGGAGGAGCAAGTGGACGTTTTAAACGTGCTCTGAACTTGTTTTGGGCGTTTGGAAAGCCGCTCGCATCATAGACGTTCAAAGTTAAAGCTCAGCCCTGACTTTCCCTTTTGGGTGACCTGCATGACGGCTTCACTCTCGCCGGGCAGTCCTGTGCACTATATGGCAGAGAACGTTCTGAACGTGCTCTCGACGTGTTTTGAGCGTGTTGGAAGCCTCTCGGATCATAGACGTTCAAAGTTAACGCTCAGCCCTGACTTTCCCTTTTGGATGACCTGCATGACGGCTTCACTCTGGCCGGCAGTCCCGTCGTGAGGATGCCGGAGTCGCGTCTGATCGTCTACTGAACTCGCCGGACGACGGTGAAGTCGACGCTGCGTTCGACCTTGGCGGTTCGAAGTGCTTCCGAGCCTCTTCTGGACGTTTTGCAAACGAACCAAAAAGTCCAGTGAAGTCTTGACGCTACGTTCGAAGTTGATGTTCGGACTTCCTCTTTGGCCGACCTGCGATTGTTGGGATTCACTTCCGGTTGGTGGGAATGGCGTGGTTGAAGTGCTTCCAGGCGGGCTTTGGAAGGGTTGGGAATGAGTCGCAGATTCGGTGACGTTTTCTCACTACGTTCAAGGTTGATGGCATCGACTTCCTCACTATTCAGGCGATCCGCGATTGTGGAATTCAAATCCGATCCGTGGTTGTGGTGGTGGAAGTGCTTCAGAACATGCTATGGATCCTATATAAGACAGCCCAGTTTCCGCAGTGAAGTTTCTACTGCGTTCAAAGTTGTTGCTTGAACCCCACTTCCTCTTTGGGCAACGTCCAATCCTTTGAGCAGCCTCTGAACGTGCTAAGAATAAGTCGAAGATTAGGTGAAGTTTTTCCACTGCGTTCAAAGTTGTCGCTCAGCCCCCGCTTCCTCTTTCGGCGACCTCTAATACTGGACTTCACTTCGACCCGTAGTCGTGAGGTGGTTGAAGTGCTTCTGAGCAGCCTCTGAACATGCTAAACATAAGTCGAAGATTCGGTGAAGTTTTTCTACTACGTTCAAAGTTATTGCTTAGCCCCCACTTCCTCTTTCGGCGACCTGAAAAATGGACTTCGCTTCGACCGGTAGTCGTGAGGTGGTTGAAGTGCTTCTTGGAATGTTTAGGACGCGTTGCAAGTCAGTCAAGTTTCCATCACATGACCTGGCAATCCGCGGTGTACCGAGTCTTGGCGACCATACGCGCGCACTTCTTTGAGGCCACATGACTCGATGAATTCGTACGCAAACAAATGGTCAATGGTGTTGAGGCTGTTTGACGCGCTGAGGGCTATTCTCTGCTGTTCTCTCGGCCTCCGCGCACACGCCTGACATGGGTAAATCGAGATAGATCTGTCCGAGAGTGCGATCTTATCTTATCGTACACCCACCGTGCCAGGCCAAGGGAGTGAGATTTCAGACGTTCAAAGTTGCTGCTTGGCCCCCACTTCTTCTTCCGGCGACCGGCATGTTCTTGGACATCTGCCATCTTATCTTATCGTACACCCACCGTGCCAGGCCAAGGGATTGAGATTTCAGACGTTCAAAGTTGCTGCTTGGCCCCCACTTCTTCTTCCGGCGACCGGCATGTTCTTGGACATTTGATCTTATCGTACACCCCGTGTGCCAGGCCAAGGGATTGAGATTTCAGACGTTCAAAGTTGTTGCTTGGCCCCCACTTCCTCTTTCGGCCACCGGCATGTTCTTGGACATTTGGTATCGTACACCCCCCGTGCCAGGCGCGAGTTGAGGTTTCGGACGTTCAAAGTTGTTGCTTGGCCCCCACTTCCTCTTTCGGCCACCGGCATGTTCTTGGACATTTGGTATCGTACACCCCCCGTGCCAGGCGCGAGTTGAGGTTTCGGACGTTCAAAGTTATTGCTTGGCCCCCACTTCCTCTTTCGGCAACCGGCATACGTTCGTGGGCATCTGCCAGGGCAGTTTCTGAGTCGTGCATCTCACCGCCTCCGCTAACAAAAGCTCAACCCCTCGAACATGCCAGACCCTTTCCGAGTCATGCTCTCAGTGATCACGACCACCACAACACCGAGGTGAATACAAGCAGACCAGGGCAACCATAATCACCCGTTCGGCCACTCGATTCAATCGCAATGGCGGTCCCGTGTCCCCTCCCTCTTGTCGAAGAGGCATTACGCCCATACATCCACACACGGCAGGAAACTCTTCAGATCCGGCGCGCCGTGACCCAGCACTGTGCAGGCCACTTCCGTCCGCTCGATGACGATGACGATGAACAGCAGTCGCTTTCTCACCTGGCTCTCGCTTGTCCTTTGTCGCCACCCTCTCCAGAGGACGCGGGATCAGGGAGCAAAGCTCGGCGGCGCCAGCAGCAGCGCCGCTCAATAGCAGGCGGATCAACTGGAGAAGACGAGGTTGAGTTCACGGGCTTACGCAAAAAGTACCTCGACGCTCTGCGGGCGCATCGCGCGGCACGGGAGCGGTACGACGCGCTCTCGGCCGAGCTGAATGAGATGCGCGTCCTTGACGCAAGCAGCGAAAAAGGTGGAGAGGAGAGAGCGCTAATGACAGACTCTACTGTTGCTGTCGGTGGTGGTGGTGGACACGACGGAGGAGTTCAACCGTACATCTCCCTACTGCGGCAACGACGGCGTCTCGCCCGACTGCAGGTGTTGCAGGCGACGCTGGACCAGCTCGCGGACACGCAGGCTAACCCCACGCGCATTGATCTCAAAGAGTTGCTGCGGAAGAGGGTGGGCGAGCCGCCGAACCCACCGTCTTCCTCTTCTGCGGCACAGACTGCTGGTGCTGCGGGTGAAGGGGATGCAGTCCGCGATCTGGTCTTCCGGCTCAAGAAGGACCTGCTGCTGGCGAAGCGGAGCCTGGACGCGGAGAATGGGGCGAGAGCGTCTGTGCAGAGAAAGTTGGCGTTTTCTGATGACGGCGAAGATGAGGGAGATTTTCTTGGGGGTGGGAAGCCAACACTGAAGACGCAGGTGCGTGCATTGAGATGTGCGCGCGACGAGCTGATCAGTTGGGTTGAGGGTGAGCTGGCGAAGATTGGGGCCGAAGATGGGGATCAAGAGGACGAAGATGATGCACAAGGGGCAAGGCCAGGCGACTACGACGACAACGCAGAGTCCTCCTACGAAGACCAGGTCCAGGCCATGTACGATCGCTACCTCTCCTCTCGCACCGCCCTCATCGAAGCCATCGCCGAAACCACCACCGCCGCAGCCAAATTGCAGGCTCCCTCCCCATCACCTATCAAACAAGACCCCAGTCCCGAAAAGAAGACTTCTCAGCCCTCGCCCCGGCCCTCCGTGCCCCCCTCCGCCATCCTCCCCCACATCCCCTCCCTCCTCCAGAACGCCCAGGACGACCGCGCCCTCCTCCAACAAACGACGTACCTGCGTCACCGCCTCGACGGCTCCGCCGACGCTCTTCGCCAACTCGTCCAGCGCCTCGCAAGCGAGAGCCACCTTGTGCCGCACCATGCGACGAGCAGTCGGGAGTGGGCGCGGGCGGCGGCGGAGGCGAGGATGGAGACGGATGCGTTCGTGGAGGAGAGCGTTAGGAGTGGAGAGGGGGATGTGGAGGCAGCGAGGGCGGTGTTGGAGGAGTTGAGGAGCCGGAGGGAGAGGTTCGAGAGATTGGGGTTGGTGGAATGAAGGACTTGCGTTCGAGGGCGGGAAACACGGACAGGGGCGGGATTCCTGTTCGAGCGTACTAGTCGAAGATGATATCGGTTGTAATCCTCATATGTTCTGCAAAGAGATGGAGGTGTAGTCCTCGTAATGGTATCGCGTACATCAGACACGCTGCGAATGTTGGAACCGTTCCGTGTTAGACAGGCAAGACCCTAACGTTAACTTAACCCTCCCATTGGCTTTCTCGAAGCTTGACCAGCCTGCTACGTGTATATAAACAATTCAGCTGCATCAAAGAAGGCAAAGGCCAGTTGCTATCAGATTGAGATCGATCACCTGGTACCTACCCTGCCTATGCTGTGACACCGGTGTTTGCAAAATGCCGATTGCGTGCAGACCGGGAGCTGACTCGGAGCTGGAGGCGCATGGGTGATCGACCCTCGGTTCGCGAGATTGGTGTGGGGAAAGCTCCAACTGAGCTTCGACACAGAACGACATCCCAATTCTCCACACGAGGAGCAACAGTCAACGCCATTGACGGGGCATGTGCATCTTCTGTCATGGCCGCACCCATCATCCGTCGGGCGCTACTATATGGTATACCAACATCTCCAATTGAGACGCAACGGGAAAGGCGCATTCTGACCACACGCACAGTGCCCGGTTCCTCAAGAAAAATGCTTGACAAGTCTCGTGGCTTGAATGTCGACTGCGTGGCGTATGACTTGGAGGACTCTGTGACTCCAGGCAAGAAGGCTGAAGCTCGCACCAATCTCCGACAACTGCTTGAGCAACCGCGCGTAGAAGGCATACGTGAACAAGCTGTCCGCATCAACTCCGTTGACAGCGGATATGCACTGGATGACTTGACTGAAGTTGTACGTGTGAGCTCCTTTGCCATGGCTCTGAGCTTTTGCTGACTCCATACAGCTCAAAGCGCCCAACATTGATGCCCTAGTCATACCCAAAGTCAATTCTGCGTCTGATCTCCATTTTGTTACAGATGTCGTGCGACACACCCTTCCACAACGCCATCCGTCGGGTACGGGCTCATCGGAGCAGCAGCCAATAAGGCTGATTGCACTAATTGAGTCTGCCAAGGCGTTGATGGATCTGACTTCCATCTGCAAGGCCACGCCGTATCTGTCTGGTCTCATATTTGCCGCCGAAGACTTTGCGCTTGACCTGTCCATCACGCGGACTCCATCCTTGAGCGAGTTCTTGTATGCGAGATCAGCTATCGTTACTGCATGCCGAGCCCACAACCTCCCCTCTAGTATTGACCTCGTTTGCACCGCATTCAAAGGAGGCGACGGCCAAAAGTCTTTAGAAGAAGAATGTCGGGGCGGCAAGATATTAGGCTTCAACGGAAAGCAGCTCATCCACCCTAGTCAGGTGGAGACTTGCCAACGCGTGTATTCGCCGGACGAGAAAGAAGCTGAGTGGGCCGTGAGGATCATCATCGCGGACCAAAAAGCGGACCAGCAAGGAAGAGGCGCGTGGACTCTGGATGGGAAAATGATAGATGTCCCGGTGGTAGGCAAAGCAAAGGCCATTGTCCAGAAAGCGGAGCTTTGTGGCCTTGACGTGGAAGGCCTGAGATCGAAGTGGAAGGATCAGGAGCCCGAATGATCTGGTCAACATGATGCCATGCGGTTTTATTCTACGGAGGTATAATTTGGCCGCTCTCGTTTTACCCAATTTCCCCATTACTGCATGTGTCGTTGTGCAAATCGAACTGACCAGTGCCACAATGCATATTTGCAAGGCCGTGACAAGATTGTCATGCAACATGTATTGCGAACCCGCGTCACTCGATTCTCAAATCCCCCATGTGACTCGCAATTTCCCGGTCTGGTGATCGCGCTGATGCCGAATGGCGCTGCCTATTGTTGGTAGCGGCTATTGTGTTGAACTGGCTAATTTGATTTAACTTCGGTGCTCTCCAAGACAGATACAAAGCGACTTACTTTCCATTTTCTGTCGCCGCCTTTCTGACAGAAGCCTCTCGATAGGCTTTGGTTCTGAAGTCGCACATGAATACCTCGAGGTAGCTTACTTGCTTTCGGAAGCTGAGAGGTCGGTTGCGGAAGGTATGCCCCGGGCGGAGGATTTGCCCTGGCGTTTCTACTCATGCTAGTTATGTCCTTGCTCGATTTTCCTTTCTGACATACCGTATGCGGTGAGGCTCTTGATCAGGTCATCTCGGCTAACCATTTCGGCCCAGCAGCAGGCGCGCTCCCCAGACACATGGAGGTCTTGAAGAATTCGAAGAGTTCGGCGGACAAGATCAACGCTGACTAGAGGCGACTCGAAAGACATTCCGATGCGCAGTCCGAACTTAGCCAAGATCTCGGCCAGCTCTGCCAGCGCTTCAATAACAGCGGTCGCGCGCACAGGGCCAACAGAGTTGCGAGCGTAGGAGGCGAAGTCGAGCTTGATGTGGACAAAACGAATGTTCGTGAACATGGGTCCCGTCGTCTCAAAGAAGTGGTACAGGCCTCCAAATCCTTTCTTCTTGGGGTCGTAATGGTAGACGAAGTTGCTTCTGTTGAGGAAGAACAGCTTCTTGAGTTCCGTTCTGAAGAGCCCGGACGCCTTGTACATCGGATGCTCGGTCATGCCACCGAAGATATTGTCAACCACTCGACCGTTGCTGGGATCGTTGATCTGGACCGCTCTTGTCGGAGAACTCCTGTCATCGCTGAGTTCAGCGACACAGAGTTTGTGGATCCGGGTGCGCAGCTCGAGTGGCAGATCGGAGAATCCCAGGCGTTGGACTGCCATGATATCCGATGACCAGAAGGGTGGAGAAGAGGTGCAGAAGAGGTGCAGAAGAGGTGCAGAAGAGGTGCAGAAGAGGTGCAGAAGAGGTGCAGAAGAGGTGCAGAAGAGGTGCAGAAGAGGTGCAGAAGAGGTGCAGCGTGGTGGCCCAGGTCGCTGCCTTGTGCGGCGACTGGATCTGGTATGTATGGCAGCGAAAAAGGTAAAGTGTCCTTTCCCATGTGCAAGTAGCTTTCCAACTCGTTAAGAAGGTCACATGACTGCCGTTCAAACGGATTACTTCACTCAGACCATCCACCCCAGCGCCCCGCCAAAGATCTTCTTCTCTTCACTTCGCCCTCCTCCACCTTTCGTTCTCCATCTTCCACCCACTTCCTACATTTCACATCCTCCACCTTCGACATCTTTGCCTTGCTCTTTCACCCTCAACATGCTGCGCCTTTATAGGTCAGGCGCCAAAGGCGATCCAAAAGGCGATACCAAAGAGCAAAAGCCCAAGGAGCGACAGCCTCGGTTGCTTACGCTGTTTCGACTGAGACCCATGAAGAAGGAGTCGTCAAACAACCCGCATGAGCCGGCACCGGAAACCATTCACAGTGACACAAGCGTTCCAGTTCTCACCAAAGAAGCTGATCCATTCGCCGATGACTCGAGGCGACTCCAAGAGGCCGCCAGAGTGTATAATAAGCTTTACATCGAAGGCAAGAGTCCGGAAGAGCGACCAGAGCCGAAGACCTACAAGAAGATCAGCTTGAACAAGACGAGCCCAGACAATTCGATCCCGAACAATGGGATCCCAACCGAGCCGCAGAAAGCAACGGGTCTAAAAAAGCTATTCGGAGGCAGGAAGATCTCGGCAGAGCTGGCCAAGTCGAAAACTGACAAAAAGCTGTCTCTGCATAACGCGGTCGCGGCAGAGGTGCAGGCAGAGCTGTCCGCAGATCTCTGGACCGAGCCAACAGCTTCGATCGGCAGTCCAAGCCGCCCGGTCAGCGAGAGATCCGAGTGGGTCGACATTGCCGACAGCGACGATGATGGCACCTCGAACGATGGCCCGGACAGGTGTTTATACACGGCCAGATCCCCTGTCGCTCAGGCAGTAGGTCCACAGGCTCTCGCCGCGAACCCAGGAATACCAAACCGCCTGCAGTAAGTGACTCCTATCGCCATGAAGCGAAGTTCGTCTACTGATTAAAGAAAAGTACGCCCCCGCCTGTCTCGTACAGAAGTCGGTACCAGGCATCGCAACCTACACCTCGCGCCATGCCGGTATCGAACTTCAGCTACAATAACCCTGCCCCGGCTATGACCGGTGGCTTCCTGTATGCGAAATCCATCTCCAAATTAACGACAGTTTTCTACTGATGAGCGAACAGCGCGCTACCCGCTCAAGCCCCAGCCCAGCTTGCGCGGAGGGACAATTCACAGAGATCCGAGGCCCCTAGACGCATGCCCTGCACGACCGTTAACTGGCGCTTTAACCAGTTTGGAGATCGGTAAGCTCAACTCGAAAATTAATAGCAGGACAGTTGTCTACTGATGAGCTACAAGGGAACCGTTCGATCCGTCTCCAGCACCTCTTGAGGAGTACCCAGACGAACAGACTACGTCTTCTCGTGCAGTAAATGGTTTGCCGCGCCCTGAAAGTTACGCAAATCCTATGCCAGAACACTCTGAACTCGACCAACGTTCTTCCGTCTACCCAGCCCTGTAAGTTGACTCTACCTCTACATTCCGCAAGACTAGTTTGCTAATTCATAACCAGCGAGTCGTCTTCCGCGGATCGTTCCACCCTTGCGCCTAGATTCACGCAGTACAATGACGAGGGATTAGGGATTCACGTCGATCAACAGGAATACGATCATGATGCCACAGTTGTCGATAACCGGTCGGAGTCGAATTATTCGCGGAGGTCCTCTTGGGGCATTCCTTCCGCCGTCCAAGACACACCAGCCACAGTGATCGACACCCCTACCATCGCGCTCGATGACACGGACACTTCCTGGGAAGAACCAGCACTCACTCTTGACCCGGATACAGCCATGGGTGCCAGACGCGGTCGCAGAGTCACGACACAGTGGACTCAGTCTGTGTTAATGGACAGCGTTCTCAATATGCTGTACAACAATGCCGAGGAACAAGTTCCAAATGGTGATCCGCAAGATCTTGGCCAGAGAATCGACCAACTGCGCTCCGAGGGTAGGATGGTAGCCAGACAGCTGCCCGAAGTTCCGGGACAGACGCCGACCCTGGAAGGAACTGATGGCCAGAGTCGCCAACGATACTCTGTCATTGCTGCTGAAACGTTCGATTTATCGAACCTGTCCAACGGTGAACCTGGTCCAGAGCTGGTAGCTGCCGACACGTTCGACCTTTCCAACCTGTCCAACGGCGAACCTGGTCCGGAGCTGGTAGCTGCCGAGCTCGCATACGACCATACCCGCCGGGACGCCACAAGATACAAGAGGAGGTCTATCTTCGCTAGGATCCCGGCCGCAGCCTCTCCTTCTGCGCAGGCCAATGGTGACGACGAGGAGGCCGATTGGTATGCGGTACTGGTCGACGAAGACGCGCCCGAGAGTGAGGCAGACAGGGACGAAGGACAGGACGGAGAACAGGTAGACGAAGGACAGGAAGACGAGAACAGCCGCCTGACGACCGGTCAAGACGAGTTGCCTAGAACTGGCTCAGCCATGTCGGGCTTACGCTTCGACTCTGGTGTTTCCGGACTGGAGGACGTTGCTTCCCGTGCTGAGGTCATGGGGAACCCCGCCTTCTTGACGAGAGTCCTCCAGCACGTGCCTGCGGAGGAACTTGCTGGAATGACGCTCGTGTCTTCTTTGTGGCACAGAGTCGTCCTCAGGGACACTAGGCTCTACGATCGGGCCTTCGGACCGTACGCCTAGCTAGTCGGTTGAAAATTGCTTGGAGGACTTTTGCTGGAGAAAATGCTGAATGGAAATGGCGGGTACTTGGCGTTGTGGTGGTTTTTTTACTTGCTCTTGCTAGAAATAGCTTACTCCGGATCGACAATTGATGTCGACACGTGACTTACTTAGTTTGAATGACAATACTTTGCTGCTGAATGGAATGCACATGGGAACTATATGAATTTTGCGTGTGAATTGCAGTCCGAGGCCTAGTCCATTTAGGCGTGGCCAGAATTCACTTCAACACAGGTAGCTGTCATCCGGGCTTTCTTCAACCTTCTTTTGAACCATGTAGTAGGGCTGACTCCTGGCCTATTTGGGCGTGGCTAGTATTGCTTCAACAACACAGGTAGCTGTCGTCCGGGCTTTCTTCAACTTCTTTACAAGCTATAGTAGGCCTGGTTCCATATTCTTACCAGTGCTAAATACTTACTTCGAGAGCACTAATATATTGGTCTAAGGTCCGAGGCCTGGTGCATTTAGGCGTGGCTAGAATTCACTTCAACCTTATAGGCAGCTGTTGTCCGTGCTTTCTTCGACCTTCTTTTGAACCATGTAGTAGGGCTGACTCCTGGTCCATTTGGGCGTGGCCAGCATTACTTCAACAACACAGGTAGCTGTCGTCCGGGCTTTCTTCAACTTCTTCACAAGCTACAGTAGACCTGGTTCCATACTCTTATCAGTGCTAAATACTTACTTCGAGAGCACTAAGATATTGGTCTAAGGTCCGAGGCCTGGTCCATTTCGGCGTGGCTAGAATTCACTTCAACCTCACAGGCAGCTGTCGTCCGGGCTTTTTTCGACCTTCTTTTGAACCATGTAGGGCTAACTCATGGTCAATTTGGGCGTGGCTAGTATTGCTTTAACAACACAAGTAGCTGTCGTCCGGGCTTTCTTCAACTTCTCTATAAGCTATAGTAGGCCTGGTTCCATATTCTCATCCGTGCTAAATACTTACTTCGAGAGCACTAATATATTAGTCTAAGATCCGAGGCCTAGTCTATTAAGGGGTGGCTAGAATTTCTTCAGCCTTATAGGTAGCTGTAATCCAGGCTTGCTTTAACCTCCTTTTAAACTATATAGTAGTGCTGACTCCTAGTCCATTTAGGCGGGGCTAGTATTACTTCAACAACATAGGTAGCTATCGTCCGGGCTTTCTTTAACTTCTTTGCAAGCTATATCTACAACTTAGTAGGCCTAGTACTATATTCTTATCCGTGCTAAATGCTTACTTCGAGAGCACTAAGATGTTAGTCTAAGGTCTGAGGCCTAGTCTATTTAGGTGTAGCCAGGATTTCTTCAACCTCATAGGTAGCTGCTATCCGGGCTTGCTTCGACCTCCTTTTAAATCATATAGTAGTGCTGACTCCTTGTTCATTTGGGCGTAGCTAGGATTGCTTCAACCACACAGGTAGCTGTTATCTGGGCTTTTTTCGACTTCTTTTCGAGCTATATCATAGGCCTGGTTCTGTATTCCTATCGATCCTGTAAATTCACTTTGAAGTCCCTTAGATATCGGTCTAAGATACGAGGTCTGATCTGTTTGGTGTGGTCAGAACTGCTTCAACCTTATGGGTAGCTGTCGCTAGGGCTTCCCTCGACTTCTTTTCATACTATACAACAGGCCTAGTTCGATACTTGTATAAGTGCTATACACTTACTTCAATTGTCTTAAGATATTAGTTTAAGGTCCGAGGCCTTGTCCATTTGGTCGTAGCTAGGATTACTTCAACCTCGCAGGTAGCTGTTGTCCGGGTTTTCTTCAATCTCCTTTTGAATTACATAGTAGGTCTGGTTCAAACCCTCTTACAAGTGCTCTATAGTTGCTTCGAGAATCTTGAGATGTCAGGCCTGGCTTTGCTTGGAGTCGAAAAGATATTGTTCTGGTCTACTTCAACAGCAGCCATGAATTTCTACTGCTGCGGACTTATTTAGTACCGACCTTGTAGAATGAATAGATGATAGCTATTGTACGGAATGTACATGGAAGTAGTCATGGAAATGTCTATAGACTTGTGTGTGCAAATGTATGCGTGTATTCATCTGCGTGGATTGGTGATGTTCATGGTCATGGTGTTGGTCGCTATCTCCAGATGTCTCCACCGATTGCGGGCTTGGCGGCCGGAGTTTCCTCTGCGCCGATTCCCGGGGCTAAACCGGAACAGCAGGCGTGATGCAGGGATCTGCCATGGCGCGAAGCTCTCCATTACATCCTCCGCGACTCTGCACCAAAGCCCTTCAGCCCTCCTCCCACAATACCATCCGAGATACCCCAGGCCGGCCTATGCTGTCGCCAGTCGCAGAGAGCCTCGAGTCTTCGCCCTAGCGCCTCACTATACATCAGCTGCCATCACTCTTGACCGTACCACTTATCTCCGCCTTGCTCCCGTTTGCACACGGTTCTGCGTCAAAGGACCACCCGCTCGACCCGTCCCACCTCGTCAGACCTCCTCCCTCGCCCTCCATCCCAAAGGGGCTCATGTCAACCAGGAGTTGATCAGGAAGGGCGTCTTCACTATTCCTTCGACGCTGAAGAGCTAGCACGCGTACACCCTATCGATACACATACTTTCCGCGCGTTTGGGATGAATCCAGCGGGTCGCGAGAACTGGGGCCCATCACAGGCTCCTGGCGCATCCGGTGGGCAACCGAGCAGCGATCAGTCGCAGGCTTCGGCAAGTCGACCGATGGGGAGCTTCGGGTGAGCAAACTTCCCTCGAATTTTCGCTTGCCTGCATGTTCGGCCCAGTGCAGAGTGCGACTCCAAGAGACGGCGCATCTGGGCCTGAGTGCCGAGCGGGCAGGATAGAGTACATGCTGATATAGAGCGTTTGTTACAGTCCGAATCATCAGGGTCAACAGCCAACCCAACAACCACCGGCTCAAGCCAGTGGGCCGGTACTGCCGCCACCATCGGGTAAGATCTCTCTCAATATCTCAGGCTACATAAACTAATCAGCCCGTGTCGACAGCGCCGTTCTTCTCCCCAAATCAAGGTCCCGGACATAGTCTTCCGACACTGCCTGGGTTGAATCAGTCCGCTCAAGCTTCACCGGGGCAGGTACCCCAGCGACCTGCGACCTCCGCCCCGGATAGCACACAGACTGCCCCGACGCACCAACCTCCGCCTCAGGGTCCTGGATACTCTCTGCCTGGAATAGGACAAGCCATGCAGTCGCAACAACTCGGACAAGGACAAACGGGGGGGATCGACCGCGATCGTGACATAAGGGATGAGAGACATGCAGAGGAGCTTGCGCTGCAAGCCGAGCAACGGGAACGAGAACTGCGCGAAAGGCAACAACAGATGGACCAAACTCCTCACGAGAACCATGCTGGTCCAATCCATCTCCACCAGCCGGTGGCCGTAGGCCCACAGGTGCGAGCGATGCATGGCCCGAACGGCATCCTCGGAAATTCTGCTCAAATGGCACCAAATCCACTTTCTGCAAATCTTGGACCCCCGAATGGATCGGCTAATCTGTTCGGCACTGGGCCAACACAGCAGCAAACGGACGGCGCTGCTCGGATGCAACATACAGGCCAAGCGCCACAGTCATTACTCGTCCCCTTTGGCGGAGCACATGCACATGCTATGCAACAGACAATGGCCATGAATCAAGGACAACAGCCAATTCTAAATGTAAGTGGACCACAACTCTGCACGAAGCATCTTTGTGGTACGCCTGACCCTGTTAACGCTCTTCAAACTTCATCAGGACGCCCTGAGTTACCTCGACCAAGTGAAGGTCCAGTTTCACGATCACCCAGATGTGTATAATAAGTTCTTGGACATAATGAAGGATTTCAAGAGCGGAGCGTGAGTTTTGACCTCCAGTTTCATCTCTGGGAGAATCAGACGCTAATCCAGAGGCATTAGGATTGATACCCCAGGAGTAATCGAAAGAGTGTCGACTCTGTTTGCTGGCCATCCCAACCTTATCCAGGGATTCAACACTTTCCTACCTCCTGGCTACAAGATTGAGTGCGGCACAGGTGGCGATCCGAACGCGATCAGGGTCACAACGCCTATGGGCACCACTGTGTCTTCGATGCCTGTACCACGTCCATTGTCGAACCCTCGGAGTGTTCCTGTAAATGGAGAAGCAACAGGTGCTGCTGAACGACAATTTTTCGAGGCGGCGTCTCGAGGGCCGGGCGGGACTTGGCCGCAACCGGCCACGGCTGGAGCTCCAGAAGGCATATTCAGCCCTAGTCGAGCTGTGGCACAACCGGCCTTCGGCGCGCAACAGGTTCCTAATGGACAGCCGCCAATTTCCCCTGAAATGCAGGCCCGGGAGCAACATCAGGCTGCAATGACTGCAGCAGCCCTAGCTCACCAACAGGAACAAAGGGGCGTTTCCCAGCTGAGCAATGCTGTGACAGCTGCCACAGGTGGTATGCCTGGTACGCCTGCTCAACTCGGTGGTCAGAACTTGAATGGCAGTGGCCATATGGGTCAGCAGGCCGGAGCGAACGCGAGCCTTGATAAGAGAGGCCCGGTGGAGTTTAACCACGCCATCAGCTACGTCAACAAAATCAAGGTATGTTGTGACTACACTTCCGTAGTGAACCCTGCTGATTCTATAAAGAACCGCTTTGCGACCCAACCCGACATCTACAAGCAATTTCTTGAGATACTACAAACTTACCAGCGTGAATCAAAACCCATACAAGACGTTTACGCTCAAGTTACGCAGCTCTTTAATTCGGCTCCCGATCTGCTGGAGGATTTCAAGCAATTCCTCCCGGAGTCCGCCGCTCAACACAGAGCTGCTCAGGTAGCACGACAAGCTGCTGCCGACGACGGCTTCATGTTCAGCAACCTTCGAGGTGAACCAAGCGGGCCGCCCGCAATGCATCACACGCCTCGAAACGATCAAGCCCCAGGCCGCCTCCCTCCTGTGGGTAACTTCGCACCGACGCCGCAAGCCAACCGTGGGGATAATAAAAGGAAACGCGGCGACAGGCAAGGGACTGTCATCAGTTCTTCCGCCATGCCTTCATCGATGGTCAACGAAGCACCAACTTCAGCGACGCGGACAAGTTATATGCCGGGCTCTGGTTTGAACAAGGTACGTGTATGAATTTTGACTACTGGCGGCGTGGTTGCTTTTCCGATGCGATTCCACTTCGCGACGCACGGACCACCAGGTCGCGCAACTTCACTGAGTCGCTGTCCTGCTACTATCCTCCGTCCAACCTATTCCACCCTCCCTTTTCTATCGTCATTCCTTCCTCAGCTTCTGTTATGATGCGTCATTCATCTCGTGAGCTGCAAAGCTTCTCGTTTCAATCTCCAGTCCTCGCGTTTCCTGAGATGTTACCCAAATCCCGCAAGCGTCCAGACGACCAAATGGCTAATTTACAAAAATCGAAGCGCACAAAGCAACATGGCTCAAAGCAGGCTGTCCTGGCTGACGGTCCTGCTGTATCGCCAACGCTGATCCCTGCTCTGCCTGAACCTCTCCCGCCGAATGGCTCCGCTGCCGCAAGTCCTGATGAACTGGCCTTCTTCGATCGCGCGAAGAAGTTTATCGGCAACAAGAACACCATGAACGAGTTTCTGAAACTCTGCAACTTGTTCTCCCAGGACCTCGTCGAGAAAAACCTCCTAGTTCACAGAGCCCAACATTTCATTGGCGGAAACCCCGAGCTCATGAGTTGGTTCAGGAAGTTCCTTGCCTGGGAGCCTTCTGAAGATAATGTTGAAAACCAAACGAAGCCGCCGAGTGGCAGAGTTGCGCTGTCTAACTGCAGAGCGCTTGGCCCTAGCTACCGGATGCTGCCCAAGGCTGAGAAGATGAGGCCCTGCAGCGGGCGCGACGAGCTTTGCCATTCAGTACTTAACGATGAATGGGCGTCTCATCCGACCTGGGCTTCCGAAGATAGCGGCTTCGTCGCGCATCGCAAGAACCAATACGAGGAGGGACTTCATCGTATCGAGGAGGAGCGACACGACTACGACCACAGTATCGAGGCTTGCGTCCGCACCATTCAGCAACTGGAGCCCATCGCTCAACAGCTGCTGAACATGACCCCGGAGGAGCGTCTGCAGTTCCAACTGCCGAAGAATCTTGGCGGTCAAAGCGAGACCATTTACAAGCGCGTAATTTACAAGATCTACAGCAGGGATCGCGGAAACCAGGTCATCAGAAGCCTCTTCGAGAACCCTTTCAACGTCATTCCCGTCCTGTTGAGCCGCATGAAGCAGAAACTTGAAGAGTGGAAAGCTGCTCAGCGCGAGTGGGAGAAGGTTTGGCGGGAGCAAACTCAGCGCATCTTCTGGAAGAGTCTCGATCACCAGAGCGCCAGTGCGAAGGCCTCTGAGAAGCGCCAATATCAGAGCAAAACGCTCACGAGTGAGATCCAAGCCAAGTACGAGGAACAGAAGCGCCAGCGGGAGGTCCAGAACATCCCTACGCCGCCCTATCAGTTTGAGTACACCTTCGCCGACGACGGCGTGCTATACGACGCTACAAGACTCGTGCTTGCGCACGCCGAGACCGATCCGACACACGTGCACCGAATCTACAACTTTGTCAAGGAGTTTGTTCCGTTATTCTTCGGGCTTGACCAGAGCAGATTTGAGCAAGGTGTTGGATCGCCACGTTCAGAGTTCACTGACGATGACATGACTGGACTTGACGACGATTCGAGGAGCGCACCGAAGACGAACGGCAAGAAACGGACACTGCTCTCCCATGTCCTCGATCCAGGTCGCAATGGCCGTACGTCACGCAAGGAGGCCGATGACAGTGGCGCAGCTAGCAGCCGAGGCAGTACGCCCGAAGCTGGCTCCGCAGCTGATGAAGAGATGGGTGACGACGCTGAAGTGCCGACTGTTGCTACTGTCTCTAATTCAACGTCGGACAAGTGGCTCGAACATCCCACTGACAAGAACAACATTACCCTTCACGACATGAGCGCAGACGGGACGTACAAGCGTACTCACTTCAACATGTACTGCAACCAGAACCTCTACTGCTTCTTCAGAGTGTTCGTCATGTTGTATGAGCGTCTCAACAACCTGAAGCAGAACGAGCCGCAGGTTCATGACGCTGTGCGCCGCGCCCAGGAGGCGAAACCCGCTCTCGATCTCAATCTCATCGACAAGCGCCCGTCAGACTTCTTCCGCGATACATCCCCGACCGCCAACTATTACTCGCAGGTCTTGGAAATGTTCGTGGAGTGCAGCAGGGGAGAGCCGGACCAGCCACCGATCGAGGAGGCTCTGCGTCGCTACTACCTTCAGAGCGGATGGCAGCTGTACTCGATCGATAGACATCTGGCAGCAATTACTCGGTACGTGCTGGCCATTCTCAATGGTGAGGGCAACAAGGACAGAACCTTGGATCTCTGGTCGCTCTTCCGCAAAGACCGCATGCAGGAGGAGACCTCGCACGACAAGGAGCTCCATTACCGCAAGACGGCTGAAAAGTACACGAAGGATGACGATGTGTACCGTGTCACTTTCGTAAGTCACCCGATGAACATTCACAAAGGCCCTGCAGTGACTAACAACATCCAGGATGCCAACCGGAAGGTCGCCCAGATCCAGCTGTTCAAGAAGGACGAACCTACCTTCGACCAGAGCCGCCTGAGCAAAGAGCGCAAGTGGAATTACTACATCTCATCCTGGACCAATACCGAGCCGACCGAAGGTGTCGCTCACGAGCGCGTTCACATGCCATTCCTCAAGCGTAACCACCCCGAAGAGGAAGAAGAAGATGCCGCGGCCATGGAGCCTCACCGCAGCCAGGAAGACCTCGTCATCCGTGTCAGCCCAGAAACTTACAAGATGGTCTTCGAGCCAGGTAGCTTCGAACTGTCTGTTCGCAGTGACAAGCTGCGCAGTGGCGGCGAAGAAGGTCTCTCGACGGCAGCAACCCATCGCGAGAACAGGACGGGCTTGGCCAAGGAGAAGGTCGTTATGAATAATGCTTGGATGAAGGACAGGAGCAAGGACGACGTCGACGCCAAGAAGCAGGAGTTTGCACGTCTGATGGCGGATCAGAGCGCTGCTTCCGATGGCGCTACGATCACTGCTAAGGAGGACGAGGAGATGGCTGAGGCGTGAGTTTCTGCTTTTGTGGCGAATGGCTCGGGGTAGGCGGGCAGTCGGCGTAGTTGGCGCGCGGCGAGAAGTACGGGAGCAAAAAGTGTGCTCATGGCCGACAGGCGCACACGCATGGCGGGGCGTCTGCGATTTTGTCTCTTCGGTGGCTTTTTCCTTATTGTGTTGTCCGCCTGCTGGCTTCGCTACCTTCTTGGGTTAGGTACTTGCGGGTTTATTCTGCTTTCCCTGCTGATTGCCGCTGCTGCCACCGCGATACATGTGAGGTGAGTCGCAGCAGTGGGGTGCTCAGCAGAGAAACGATCAATGAAATGTGTTATGTAGAAATGCAATGGGTCTCTTTGATATGTTACCGTTCCGCTTTTTGCTCGTGTTTATGGAACCTTTATGTTTTCTGTGGTATCATGCATGTTTGCCCCCCTCGATCCGCCTCCCCATGCCAGTGTTACGTCACAGGTATCAAGCCGACTTAAGTTTCTCATGCTCATGAAATCCTTACTGCTTTTGCAACAGTTCGTATATGCATAGAGACGGGCCCACACCCGCCCTCGTCTCGCTTCTCCATCATTCTAAGATACCAGCCCGAACTCCAGTCAATCGCAACACAGTGTATTGATGCGTGAACTAAGCGCTCACGTTGCAACGAAAGGCCTCCCAGCAGTGAAAAGGCCACCCATTGGGCTGTAATCGAGGAGACGCTGCCGCTGCATCATCAGCTCACTTTACGCCATCCTGGCGAGCGCTCAAGATCAAACAAGAGACAACAACGGCAGTGCCAGCTCCAACCCCCCGAAAGAAAGTCCACCAGACACAAGCACGGCCCCGGCCACGCTCAGGAGAACTTCCACCTGTTGCCGCAGTTGGTGCACTCGCAGAAGGTCGTCATCGGTTCATCAGCGCTGCGCGTCTGAGCCTGGGTATACGCGACCTTCTTCTGCTTGCAGCGGCCGCAGGTCAGCGCAGTGCTGATGACGCGCTCCTCCTTGGGGACCATGGCCGTAGCCAGGTTCTCCTGGGCGAGCTTGCGGTCCAGCTCCTTGCGCTCGTCCGACTTGAGCTCGTCGTGCGTCATGACGACGAACTTGGCGGGCGTGATGCTGCCGTTGAGGACGCGCACGCGCAGGCCCGGGTTCTCGGGGTTCTTGAGGTTCTGGTACAGCATGCGGATGCGGTCGCGGTATTGCGGGGACATTTCCGGCTGGTACTTGTTGTAGCAGGCGAGTTCGATCTCGCGCGCGGTGCTCAGCACGGCTTTGGGCACTGTTTGGGGACGAAGAAACATGGCCATCGTGTTAGCAGCTGGTGATCAAGAAGTGGCCGAGAAAAAGCTCGGTTTGGTGCGTGCGGGAGCTGCCTTACGCTCTTCAGACATGTGCGCCAGCCCGTCGTACATCAACCTCAAGCAGTTGTCCCGCTGCGCATTGCCCGTCACTTTGTAGTCCACGCCGTCCTTCTTCCAGCTCCTCTGCTCGGGCGGCACAGGCAGCTTCGGCTTGGCATTTTGCGGCGGCGGCGCAGATGCAGAGTTAGCAGAAGGCGCGGGAGACGCGGTGCCGTTGGTACTCTTCGGTGTCGAGGCTCCGGTGCCCGGCTTCTTGATCTCGTTGCGCCATTTGGAGACGAGCTCGGAAGCGGTGCGGGCGACCTGAGGGTCCTTGTTCTGCTTGAGTTTGTTGACGGTGATGCCGATCTTGGTGCTGCGCAGCATGTCCTCGGACGCCTTTACGCCTTTGCGCAGATCGTCGAGCAGCTTGAGCAGGTTGGCGGCGGGCTCGCCTGCTTGGTCTGCCTTGGTGAGGTCGCGGCCGAGCGCTGAGACGTCCTTCTTCTCCAGCGCCATGGTCGGATTCGTGAGAGGGCGAGCCGCGCGGAGGTCTTGCGTGGTGCGTGTGGTGTTGGGAGCGTGAGGTAGGGATTGAGGTGTTGTAGGAACGTTTGCGGTGACGCTTTGTCCGCCGCGGCCGCGGGGCGATCGTCACTCAAGTTCCGTGGGAGCTTCCTCGCACCGCCAACGACCGCGTCTCCAACCTCCAGCCTGCGAGCTTCAATTCGCCTTGCCCACAACATCAATCGCACTTCCGCTCTGCTTCAGCTGCAAGACTGCACCCGAGCATCTCGCTGCACCCGACGACGCAAGCACACAGCCATCACCATGGCCGAGAACGCGCCTACTTCCGAGGCTGCAGCCAATCCATCATCCGACTCGACGCGTGGTATGCCGTACTACGAGAAGCTGCGACGCGATCTGAGGGATGCTCTGGCGAGGAAGCGGAATCTGGACGACATACTCGTGGGTCTTTCTCTCGGCGGCAAGGCGTTTGATGATGGGTTGGGTTGACGTTGGTTATGTGCGCGCAGGGTCGAATCGAGGACAGCATCTACAGAGCCGAGACGAGCTACTTGGAAGAGACGAGCGCGGGAAACATCATCAAAGGTTTCGACAACTACATCAAAGGCTCGACCGGTGGAGCCGGCAATGTGAGCGCCGGCCCGCGCAGAAAGGCTCAGATCAACGACGCCGATCGGATATTCAGCCATAGCTCGCAGAGCTTCCTGAACGTATGTGCCTCTTTCCCTCTGGATCTGCAGCGCGGGAAAGACGGTGTCGAAGACATGGCTGTCAGACCTGCGGCCGATCACCAGCGCCTAACCTGAACTTTTGCCTAGCAGGACTCGGGCCTCCCCACATCAACCGCAACGACACCATCGCATGCGCCCACTCCGACATCGTCGTTCCCGAGCGCGAGGGAAAGCAACCAGCCCACACCGGCTAGCGCAGCCAGCAAAGCTCCCTCGAACAAGAAGAAGCGACCAGCGGACAAGGACGACGATGATACGGACAGCAAGACGTCTACAAAGAGAGGCAAGATCACATACGGAAGGGACTGAGGAAGGTAGGTATCAGAAGGTCATGCAGGTCATGAGAGATGCATTTCGAGGCGTTCGTGCACGGGGTTTCCGGTGTTAGCAGGTTCATTACGAGATACCCCCAGGAGAACAAATGGAAAATTTATATCGGGCATCGGCCTCTGGAAGACGTGACAGGGCTTACGGACCTTGACGTGGAGCTTGCGTGCAGCTTACGTGCGTTCGCCAGTGTCTGGAGTTTCCGGATCGAAGACGTTCCGTTCGAAGGCCCGGGAAGAGCGTGGCTGTACGGGTGGTCAAGAGTCGTAGAGTCGATATTTCAACGGCGACAAACGGCACGTTCAAGCCGCCTTCGTGCATCAGAACGAGTCGCGAGACGGACTACGATATCTCGTCATGCTTGCAACGGAGTCATATCACCAAGTCTTCCGCGTGAATTCGAGGCTTGAGAGGTTCGTGGACACAGTGCTATCGCAATGGCAGGAAGCCCGCACATGGCGGCAGAGGAGGCTCTGTTGACTCGCCGAGCGCTGGTGTTCTGAGCAGGTTACGCGAGAGCGAGTCAGCACGGAAGCACCTCCTGTTGAGCAGTCGTACGCATCAGCTACAAGGGCAAGTCCGTCATGACCGAGCAGCGACGGCGAATCGAGTCTCGGAACGTCTGTCCAGGAGGACCGAGGACGTCGAGGGCGCCAAAGAAAGTCAACGCGAGCAGCGGTGCAGCAACAGAAGTCCAGTTCGGAATCCGTACCGACCAGAAACCAACCATAACGTTATCCGGTCGACCGCTGATCTCCCACGCCCGCGCCTCGCCGTTTCACACCTCGCATCGCATCGGCCGTCCTGAAGATCGCTCCCCCGTCCATCCCAAGGCGGCGACCGACAAGCTCAAGGACAAGCTTTTGCTCCCACGCCCCGGCAACAAGCCTCCCGGTCTCCCTCCCTCTTCGCACCACCCGCCTTGGGACCGCGAGCGGGCGACTCATCCGCGCTCCAGTTTTCATTCCGGCCGTTCCTGACGATCGCCTCGTGGCTGTGAGGGGGAGGGGAACTGACAAAAGTCGCAGATCTGGGGTCCAAGCAACGACCAGCAACCAGCAACACCCCTCCCGCCAGCCGCGAGCTGGAGATTGTCGAGGCGACCAGCGCTCGCCGAGAGGTGGCCGTCGGCATTGTTGCTGTTGTTGCTGTCGTTGCTGTCGTTGCTGTCGTTGCTGTCGTTGCTGTCGTTGCTGTCGTTGCTGTCGTTGCCGTCGTCCTTACCGTCGTCCTTACCGTCGTCCTTACCGTCGTCCTTACTCGAGGACCGAGGGGGACTGGCTGCGATAACTTACCGACCGACTACGTACGAATGCGGGCTGCGGGCGCTGCCACATGCCACACGCAAGCCCGCAGGCATCAGCCAGCCGCGGAACTCGAGATGGCGGTGTTGGACTCGTGCGTAAGAAGCAGATTGGGCAGGGCTCGGCTCGCAGTCACAAGGCAGCGCAACCGGCTGCGCCAGAGAGGCGGAGAAGAGAGAGAGAGAGAGAGGGAGAGAGAGACGGCGCCGTCACGGCGCTTGATGTTGGCACGTCCGGCCAGAGCAGTCGAGGCTTCGAGGAGGTAGGTACTCGAGAGAACTGCAGGGCTCCTTTGCTCCAAGGGTCGAGGTGATGGTTGAGGGTCGTGAAAGGTGCGAGCCCGCAGACGGGCCAGACTATCGAAAGCATCCCTCTTCCAAATCACACAGCAGAGTTGCCCTCTCACCCTTAATCCTGAAGGTTGAGACTCCTTCTTCAGCCAGCCAGCCAGCCAGCCAGCTGGCCAGGCCAGGCCATCGAATGCGCTGGTGGTTGTTTTAGCAGACGTAGTTCCAGGTACGACGAGCAGCAGAGTTGGGTAGGCCAGAAGGGCGGCGGAAGCGCCACCAAGCTTCTCACTTTCTGGCACGCTTCAGATATCAAAGCTAAGGTACCGGTACTGTATCCGTGCACCACATCCATCCTACCGCGACTGTGGCGGCATCAAAAGCGCTGGTAGCTTCTCGACGGCGGCGGACACGAAAGCAAAAAAACCTCGCCATCCTACTAGTTAGCCTTTCCCTCTCCCGCGGTTGCGCAGAGCGAAGCCTGTGCTGGTGCTGGTGCTGGTGCTGGTGCTGGTGCCGGTGCTCATCCTGGTGCTCGTGCTGGTGCGCCCGCCGCTTAACCATCCGTAAGCGACTCTACCGCTACCACACCACGCACGCCTCGGAAATCCCAGCACCCACGTGTGCAGTCGAAGCCGTAACTTAGGAGCATCAGCAGCAGCATCAGCAGCAGCAGTAGCAGCAGCAGCAGCTGGGCCTCCTCCAAGCTTTGCTCGCAACCACGGTTGCACCACGAACAACCGACTCCTTGTCACCTTGGCAAGTCGTCCACATGCGCGCTGCTGCGTGCCAGCCGAACCTTGTTGTCGTCCTGTCACGCTTCCAAGTGCTGATTGATGATGGAGAGGACCGGGCGGGACGGGAGTCGTAAACTTCCCCACCACGTCACATCGGGCCGAACGAACCAACGCTGTGTACGTACGTACGTACCCTTGGGTTCAGGTTCAGGTTCAGGTTCAGGTTCAGGTTCAGGTTCAGGTTCAGGTTCTCATCGGTTCGGTTCGGCGGAGCTGTCTGCCCAAAGTCCTGATGAATGCCTGTCTTCGGCACCGCTAACGTTAGTCGCGGCACGCCCGTCACAGCTGTCGTACCGCTCCAGTCACGTACGTCTGCGAGCGAGCGCTAGAGTTAACGTACAGTACCGCTGATGAGCACTGTGGCCGAGTGATGATGATTGAGACCGGTTCGGATGTCGTTGATGTGGTTGCTGACCGGAAGCTTGGCCGTTGGATTTCGCTGCTTCGTTGTGCTCACCGGTAGCCGGACTCGCCTATCGCGGCGGTTGCAGTAGTGGGGGATGACGGGCCGCGCAAAAGCAACTCAGAGTTCCCGTCACCTCACCCGTGGACGTTTGGCTGTCGTCGGATGGCGTTCCAGGCGGAGAGATGGATGGTTGCGAGTAGAGAGAGTCCGACGAAGAAACAGAGCACGATGATCAGGGTCGTAGTACTTCGCGTGGCATCGCGGTACCGGACCAGCTGATGAACGTTGGAGACCAGCGAGCGTCCTCGCACCGAAGACACAGAAGAGCGGATGGATGGCCCTCACCCCTCTCCCCTCTCAGCACCACCATCAGGCCTCCAACCCCCTCCATCCCTCCCCTCCCCTCCCCAACTCTCCTCCTCATCACCAGCCTTTCCAGCACCCCCTTTTCGTCCCCCCTCCCCCCTGCCTCCAACTCAGTCGGCATCCTCACCTACTACGTCAGCCCGCACAACACGCCAAACTCACCTCCCACCCCCCTTCAACGCACGCTTGCATGACGCAGCTGAGAACCCGCATCTGCGTCCGCATCCGCAATCCGCCGGGGGCTTCCCTCGCACAAGAAAATAAACGAGTAAGCCGCACCGCAGCAGCTGGACCCTGATTTCTCGCCGCCTCCCCCGCCCCACGCTCAAAGGGACGTTTGGGGGGAGAGGAGGAGGGGGGGGGGAGCGCGTATGTATATGCTGGCATGCCTGCTTGCCTGATTCAATCGATCGCTCTACCTTGGCTTTTTCTTCTGTGCTCGCACCTCATGCGGGGCCACTGTGTTTTGCCGCTTTCCTCTCTACAAGCGCAACTGGAGAAGGGCGTGTGCGTACGTGTGAAGAGGCGTCGGTGAGTGGAAGCGCTGCTGATGTTACGTGCCGCTGCGGACAGACTCCGCGACGTACCCCGTACGTACCGCTGCTCTGTGCGGACTGGCAGATACAGCACGGCACTTCAGTCGCGAGCAGGGATGCATGCATGCAGCCACGCACGGTGCTGAGGTGCTGAGGTGGTGGGTGCGCCCGACGAGGGGACGAGGGGACGCGTGATGGCGTCGGTGGCGCTGGCCGAGCGAGTCAACGAGGGTTTTTTTTTTGGTTTTTTTTTTGCTTGCCTGTCCGAACGAGAAGAGTGCGCCGGGGAGGGGCCCCGGGGGTCCCTGGCTGGTTGCTTTTTGCTTGTTGGTCGCGTGGGTGAGTGAGTGATAGGATGGGGCTTCTCGGAGAGGTGAAGGGGGACCGTTGGCGGTTCAGCCAACGTTATCTTTTCGCGCGGAGCTGTGGGTTGAGTTTGTTCGGAAGTGGTGCACGAACAGAAGTCCTGCCTACAACACGCATTGTCGCAGCGTGATTGATTAGGTGCTTTGGAGTCCTCGTTTGTTGCTCTTGTTACGGCGGAGGCTGCAGCGGACTCGCAGGAAAACGAGAGACATGCATGACACGGGCGTGGGCGCGGTGTGCAGAAGGGAAGCCGTCCGTGTTCGCGCCGTTGATGCTGGAGGCGCACGGCGTCGTCTGCATGGCACCGCTGCTGAGCTGCGTTCTGCGTTCTGTGCATGACGCGTCTGCGCTTTTGCATTTGCTGACGTGCGTGCATATGGCATGGGGCTCGGTGGTGGGTGGTGAGTCGTTCGGCTGTGAGAGAGAGAGGGGAGGGGTGCAAGGCTGTCGTGGCTGTTTAGCTTCTTGCTTGGCCGTTGGGTCGTGCCTCTGTTTCAGGCGCCTCTGAAACGGGGCTGTGTTGGTTCCTCAGTGAGAGTGAGAGACGGCCATTGGCTTTTGCCGAATGGTGTGCGCTGCTAACGTTAGGCTGGCTGCTCTTCGAGTCAGTAACTTATCTACGCATGCAAGCTGAGAGATGTAGCGGTGGCGAAAGCTCCAAGACCGAGGGCAGGGCGGCATGTGGAGATGCTTGCTTCGGCAAAGCTGCGAGACGGAGGGAAAGCCATGCGCGAATAACAGTCGGATTTGCTGGCCTCTTTCGTTGAAGCAAATGAGCTCGCGGTAGGCCCGATTATGGCCAAACATTCGTTGCCCTCTCCACCTCGTGGACGGTACACTGAAGCGCCCTTCGAGGTCGCCGGACAGCACCCTTGATATCGTACAGAAGCCAAAAAGGCGCAGATATTACGCAGCAAGAAAGCTCCCCGTCCCAGTTCCTTTCCAAACCCCAACATGACAGCGAGTGACCGCGGAAATCAGAACAGAAATCATCGTCGTGGTAGCCAATAGTCCCAAAGCGAGGTGGCTAGCCAGAACTAAGCGAAAAGACGCGAACAATATTAATACAAGGGTGTAAACTCGCAACGCGGGACTCGTGAAAAAGGCGCTTCCAGTGGATAAATCCCCAAAACGCCTCTACCCGCTAAAACGCCGTCCCACATGTGCAAATCCTTTTGAAGTGCATTCGTCGGTAGCCAAAAGAGCCAAGTTTCGATGGGGTATATGTAGCGACCGTCTAGAAGATGGACGCGTCCTCTCCTGAGAAAAGTTTGAACGTAGGCGAAAATAAGCGAGGACCAGCGGGATATCTCAACAACGCGGACAGAGCGCCGAGACAGCATTAGGAAGTATCGTTAGATGTCCGCCTCGCGAACATGCATGTGTCGACTGTTGGAGATCGGCAGTGTCTCGACGATCAGGACTCCTCAGGTGACGGTTGATCCCGCTCTCCTTTATGCACTTTGCGATGCCGTCTCAGATTCGACACGACGGAAAAGTGACGACCGCAGCCTTCGACCTCACAAGCGAATGCTAGACTGATGTGTCAGTGCGAATTGGGACGCAATGCTATCGAGGCGAACTCACGCTTCTCGCCAGTGTGGCTGTACATGTGCGTCTGAAGAGAGCTGGGGCGGGTGAACCGCTTGTCGCACACCTTGCACTTGTGCTTCTTTTGCGAGCTCGACGAAACTTTTGAGCTGAACTGGCCCATCATCGACTGGGGCGCCGGGGGAAGGCTGGTGCCGACTAGCGCAGACGGTCTCGGCAAAGTTCTCGAGGCCATGTCTCCAACGGATTCGGATGCGGACGAGTAGTCGGTAACGGAGGAGTCGGCGACGGAACCATTGTAGTAGGAGGGATAGGTACTGGCGGATGAGATTGAGGAGTGCGCAGAGTGAGTCGAAGGGAAGCCATACGAGTCGGTGGAAGTCCTGGGGTTCTGGTTGCCGTAGATATTTCTGGGCGTGATGTCCTGGCTCATGGCGACCATGCCGCGACTGGCGTCCAGGGCGTCGCTGAAGCTGTTGCGCTGCGCTTGCTCCGAGTTCATTCTGTTGAAGTCAGCCAGGGAGCTCTGGCGCTGCCTTTGCATCTCGACGGTCTCGTCGAATGCCGGGGCGGGTACTGACGAGTGTGATGGCCGACGCGCGGCATCGGTCTGGTAGGGGAATGGACCTCTGGAGTTGTTGGTGTAGTCCATGGTGTACTGCGGGGCCGAGGTGGGAGCATAGGTGGTGGCAGTGGGGGAAGCAGAGGTCGCGTATGTGGTTCCATAGGGTCTCGTGGTGTTCATGAGATCTTGGGACATGGCTAGTGAGTTTTCTGGCTCGTAGACGCCGGTTGAGAGACTAATACCTGCTCCTAATGATGGTGCGCTGACGGGGATGTTGGAATACGGGATGGAGACTGAGGTCGGACGAGGCTGCTGCTGGGGCGCGGTGCCGACGATGCTTGAGGCGTTGGAACCAAGGGAGGTGGGATACATCTGGGGCGGCTGGGCGGGCGCCGAGACCCAGGGATTGGTGAAGTGCGGAGCGGGATAGCGCATCGAGTCGTAGCCCATGCTGTTCATCTGGGGCTGTTGCCGGTTGTCGACTGCCATGGCCATTGCGGATGTGGGAGACGGACGAGCAAAGAGGAGGTGGTGAATGTGGTGAATGTGGTGGTGGTGATGGTGGTCGTAGTGGTAGAGGTGGTCGAAATGGTCTCGGGGTGCAGCGGGCTGAAACACAGCGTCTTGGTGTCGCGAAACGTGGAGAGACGATCACGCAGGCGCAGCGATATGCGGGATCAGCGGACCTTTTTGTAACTTGTCGAAGATGAGGGAGCAGTCCCGGTTGGTGTTGCAGGAGGCGCGTTGCCGTGAGGGCTGATCGCTGCTGCGTCGGGCTGGGGCGACCGCGACAGCGGGTAAGCTCAGAGCTAAGAGGGCAGTTCGTGGTATGACGACCGTGGGCCGGCGGGACGAAGAAGAGAGGCGGTTTCAGTTGGGGCGCTGGGAGTGTGGGGAACTGCTGGCACTGGCACTGGCAAGTGGGAAAAGGCGGATGCGAACAAAGGGAGCAATGATGCGAAGGGAAGATGGGCCTGTACTGTGGTGCTTTCGAGTGAAGATTGGCTGCGTATTAATGCTAGCCGGCGGAGGGTTAGATTTGGGTATGCTGCGGGCGGTAGGAGGAGCGCAGATCGGACAGAGGGGCGGGCCTTCTCGAGATAATAAGGTCGGGCGGGCAGGCAGGGTGTCAGTGGGCGATGGGGGATGATGGGTGTGATGGTGCGTTGGTGCGTTGGAGCGGTACGTCCTTGGACTCCTATGACGAAGTTTACAGCCAGGGCCGAGCTAGCAAGGTGGGCACAAGCAGCCACAAGCAGGGTCCCCGCCGCGAGCCCGCCGCCGCGTTGCAGGCCAAGCGCAAAGTGAGTGCGCACGCCGGCCGGACCAGAGCCACTAGAGAGAGGGAGAGGGAGAGGGAGAGTAGATGGCAGATGGAGAGAGAGAGAGAGAGAGTGCAGCACGAAACGAGACCAGCGCCCGCCAGCCCACTACTTGCTACTTGCTAGTCAAGCCAGATTAAAGCGTCGAGGGCGTCGCGTCCAGTGCGTCCAGTGCGTCCGCCGTAAGTGTGCGCCAGAGGCAGAGAGAGGCAGAGAGGCAGACAGGCAGACAGGCAGAGAGAGAGAAAGCGAGCGCTGTCCGCCCCGCCCACCCGTCCAGAGACACAGACACAGCGCTGTCCGCCCCGCCCAATCACCAATCACCAATCACCGCATCTTCCGTGGACCTCCGCCAAGTCCACTGAGCCCATCCCGGCCAAGCGCGCTCCGCCCGTGAGTGCCAATCCAGCCTAGCGCTATCTCCAGGCTCCCTGAAGGGGACTCGAGCTCTTGCGCCCTGGTGGCTCCTGCTGCTGGCTCCTGGTGGCCCTGCTAGCCGCATTCTTCGCCGACGACGCTTGCAGCAAGCACGGCCTCCACCATCAAGTCAACCAAGTCAAACCAGTCAACCAGTCAACCAGTCAACCAGTCAACCAGTCAACCAGTCAACCAGTCATCAATCAAGTCAACCATCTCGAACGTCCGCCCGCCGCCCGCTACCCGCTGCCCGCTGCCCGCTGCCCGCTGCCCGCCTGGCTCCTCCTCCTCAGTCCTCCTCTCCCCCAGCCCACCACGCACCCCAATTTCCGGGCCAGCTCCATATCGCCGATAGCGGGCTTTCTGCTCTCACACACCTCCAACTTCCAACTACCGACATACACACACACGCACTACTACACTTCCCACCTCGTCGTGGCTCCTCCTCCTCCTCCTCCTCCTCCACCTTCCCGACTCCCTCGGTCCGCCAGCCCCAGCTGCCGTCGACGTAGCGCGGGCGCACTCCCACGGCGGGAATAAGCATAACGAGCAAGCCGACGCCCACCCGACCGAATCGTCTTTCTGCCGCAGCCATCGGGCCTATCAGGCCGAGGTCTTGCGCGGCAGCCGTTGAAGCTTGCGACCTGGTTTCCCCTGATTGCTCCCGCATGGCTTGCACGCTTGGCGCTGGCGTACCGGGCAGGCGACGGCGGAGCTGGCTGCTGCTCTTCCGGACGGTCACGAGGGCGTTCAAGGCGAGTCTTTAATCTCACCGACCAGGGGTCCCTAGATTGCTACTCTGCGTTGCCGTTGGACTTTCTTCCAAGGCGCGCACCTCGAGCCCTAGCACAGGTAGGGTAGTCGATAGTATTTGCCGACGCATCTGACGCTGGGCGGTGTGCGCCCATCCGGCGGCCAATCAGCAGGCGGATCCGAGGGAATAGCACCGGCTGCCCACGATGCCGCCGCCACCGCCAGCCGTCGTTCTGTCACAGAGAGCCGCCATCAACGCTTGGGGTGACGAAGCCTTGGTGCAGCAGTAGCGCCGAGCGCACCACCTGGGTCTCCATCACAACTCTGCCGTCGGGTGGGGGGGCATGTGGGAAGATGTGGGAAGCTGTGGGAAGCTGTGGGAAGCTGTGGGAAGCTGTGGGAGAGCCGGACGCTGGGAGCTGCGAGGGAGCTGAGAGCGCCGCGCACCTCATCGTCATGGGCGTCGCTGATGTCGCTGATGTCGCTGATGGCTAATTTGGCGAGTCGAGTGTGCAGTGTGAGAGGGAGGGGGAGGGCGTGCGATGACGCCAGCCGCGCCTAGTTCTCCCGCGCGAACGGTCTGCTCGTCTGGTCGCGCACCGTATGGGCTGGCTGCGGGTACAGTAGTGGTAGTAGTAGTGGTGGTGGTGGTAGGCTGACTGTGTGCCTCTTCAAGCAGCATGCCGTCAGTTGCGCGACGCTGCCTTGGCCGCCATCCTCTCACATCCTCTCATCACCTCCCCGTCGTTGCATGCACCATGTTTCCTCAGGCCGCCGTCCGCTCCCCCGTTGCGAGTCTTCCCATCCCGAAGTCTACTGCTCCCTGCGCCCACGCGAACGCAGCACCGCTGGCAGCATCTCCCTTGTCCGCACGGCGGCAAAGGCGTCTTATGCTTCTCGCTAACCCTCGATGCGGCACGTCCTCGACCACACGCAGCACCACGAAGGCCGCGGACGCAGCCCCGGTGGACCCTGCCAGGACACTCTCGCTCACTCACACACGCACACCTGCACACCTCGTGCGAAGCTGGCACGGCTGGCGCTTTCGCACTAGGACAGCGCCCCGAAAGCCGCATCTGCACTCCGCCATATGCTCTTGGGCGGCGATGCGACAGACGGGCAGAGGACGGGCCCGTCGAGGACGGCAGAGCAGCGCTTGTAAGGCTGGCCCGTTGATTAGATTGCCCGCCCCAAACTGCGCCTTCCGTGGCGATCAGATGCATGTGCAGTCTGTGAGATGTCTCCGAGCTGGGAGAGCTTGGAGAGCTTGGAGAGCTACAGGGCGCTGGCACTGGCACTGGCACTGGCACTGGCACTGGCACCGGCGCACCGCAGCAGCAGAAGCGCGTGCTCGCCGTATCTGAGAGCCCCTTTCCGACAGTGCCCTCACACTGGTTGCTGGTGGCCTGTCAGGCGGTCATTGGTTGGTGGTGGATGGTGGGTGCTGGGTGCTGGGTGCTGGGTGCTGGTGCTGGTGCTGGTGCTGGATGTCGTGATGAGAGAGAGAGAGAGAGTCAGTCAGGGCGTGGCCACCGCCATGCCCGGGCAGGTCAAGCGGAAAAGTGGGCGCGGGCAAGGGCGGGCAAGAGCGGGTCAGCACGGCGCGAGTCCGCTGTCGACTCGGGCCTTGTCGGCTTCGAAGCCCCCGGCTGGCCGACGGTGAGAGCTACTGCTTTCCCCGCGCGCCGTTCGACACGCCAGGTCGCCGACCAAACACCTCTGTGTGCGCCTCTCTGTGTGTCTCTCTGTGTCTCTCTGTGTGCCTCTGTGTGCCTCTGTTTCGCTAGCACTACGCCCACCGCCATCATCAACGCCATCGCGGCCAGAATCCAGTCTAGCCCCAGCTTCCATTTCGCTTCTCTCTGTCTTCCGCACATGCTGTTGTGTCCAAGCACGACGACCCGACGACGCGAACCGTCCAAAGTGAACCATCCAATGTGAACCATCCAATGTGAACCATCCAGAGTGAGCCATCCTGTTACCGCTACCCTTGTTTCCACTTCCAAATACCCAGCAACTATTCCGCTCCAACGGCGCTTGACCAGTGGGCGGAGCCAGCGGGGCGCGGTCAGGGGATGTGAGCCATGGATCGGACCAGACCACCACCACCGCTCTTTGTCCGAACCTCACTGCGAAAACTTTGATTCAATCAGATACCTGTCGACCGACCTCTCCACGTAACCTCACGTAATGTAAAACCAAACAGCCCAAGGCCCACCTCTCAGCAGCCCGCTGCCAGTTCGGTCAGACTCGACTTTTAGCCCTGCACGTGCTGGCCCCCGCAATGATTTGCCGTAATGGAGACGACCAACACCCACGCTGGCAGCTGTGCCGTTGAGGTCGTGCCCGTTCTCGTCGGTCCATTTCTTTGCCTTGCAGTTGGGATGTGCCTCGTTTCGACTTGGGCCTCCCTTTTGTCAACCTCCTAGCCTCATTATTCCGTGCGCTTGAGCCTCTCGGCAATGCACCCCAGCCTTTCCCGCATCTCGCTCTCCACGAGCTTCGTGTTCGGTCCAGCTTGCCCGTTGCTTGTTGCTGCACTTCAGCTTGAACTCCGCGGATGTCCGACACATCGTGCTCCACCAGCTGTTGTTGGTCTGCCGTTGGCCACTCCGTCATGTGAGCATCCAAGCGTCTGAGCGTCTATTATTACTCGGGATCCTCTCGAATAACACCTCTCTCCACGTCCAAGCGTCAAGGGAAAGGGTTACCGTGCCCGGCACCGTGGAGACTTGAGATCCTTGAGCGTCATACCTGATGGATTGGATGCCTTTCCCTGCGCTCATCAAACAGGGTCACTGACTCGGCCGCACTCCGAACCGGGTAATGGATCAGTAAACATTGACCATCGTCGTCCTCGGCTGCTAGGAGAGACATGTATAGCCGTGGTGTTGAATGTGTCGTGTCATTGTTTTCTGTCCATGTGGCAACCTGAGAGATTGGCATCCGGACCTTCATACGTACCTTACTGACAATAATCTCGGGACCGGAACGCATCGCAACGGCGGACCGGAGGATGACGGATAACCCAAGATCCTCTACCCGTAGTCTCCGCCCGTCCTTGGTTCACTCAACGGCCCCCCATCATCATTTCCACGAGCTGGGTTGCTTCGTTGTTGCGCCTGCAATTTGTGTGCGGTCATGGGGAAACAAGTCAATATTTCATCGCCTCACAGGTAGGTCTGCATGCTTTTTTGCCCACTAACTAGCCTCACCATTCGGTTTCCGTTCGCTGCAACGCCGACAAGCTCTGTCTTGCTTTCAATACCTCCTACCGCAGTAAAGCAGGAGGAGATCGACTACCATAATAGAGCATCCTCGAACTGCCACCATCACTGCCGTCTACGCCAGCTTGACGCTATTCTCGGCCATAGCCTGAGCTCACTTCGACTGTGCCAAAGAAGGCAACGGGGCCTGCTGCATCTTCGCCAGAACCTGTACCAGCTAAGCTCACTTCATCGTCACCACTACTCCGTATGCATGTCTGTGGAGATGTCGCCTTGGCTTTGTTTCCGCTTTCTCTCTTGAAGCCCATATCACATCTAACCCGTTCATCACAATTCTCTTTTCGTCGAGAACAACCTTGAAGCATCCCCGCGATTGACGTGTAGTCGTGAAGTACTCGATGTTTTGTTTTCAATTCAATGTTCCATCACTCTGGTTCCTATCCCAACCCCAGCACATCCAGCCGACTCAATACGCCCCACCTTCTCAAACCGTCAGGGCAAGCCACTCAACCAGGGTCAGACGCATGTGAATGACCTATCTCGAAAGCCTGCATTCGAAAAGAACAGAAAAAGGGAAAAAAGGAAAGCCACCCCCGAGGAGAAAAGGAAATGTTACACCAAACCGATGAACCTGAGGACCCCGGCAGTTCATCCCCGTATCCGACCCGCGACGACGCCTCATCCAACGTCGTCCCGTCCCGACTACCCGCTTTCTGTCTCCCCCGGCTCATCATTGACCCACTCTCCCGGCGTCGAAACCCGATACGAGGCCGCCATCGTGGCCGGGGAGACAGCAACATTTTCCGCAAACAACGTTTGGGACACGGAGCCATGTCTGTACGTGCCAGGTGGAAGAGGAGCGCCCTCAGGCGCTCTCGCTGCAGGTGAGTGCGCAGTCCTCGTTGCTGGCGCCGGGAGTGGCCTGAGAAGCAACCTCATCCTCGCATCCATTTCGGCCGCGGAGATGTCGCCGTCCACTGCTCGCACGGCGAGCTGGACCGTTGCGCGGTGGTAGGGCGTGTCTCTGTAGCCGAGAACCCAGTCGGACCAGTGGATTGGGACATGCTGTCGAAGTCGCGAAGCACGGCGGAGGAGCTCGTTCCATCTGGAGCGCCGGCGGCGATGGCGATTGCGACGGCGGCGACGGCGACGGCGACGGCGTGGGGCGTGGGTGTGGGTGTGAAACTGGTTGGTGATTCTGTTGCTGCGAGGGCCTTGGTTGGCACTGGACCCGATGGCTTCAATGGTAGCATCTGCTTGTGTCGTTGCCGCTGCCCCGAAATCGATGCCGTCCTCATCTCCAGCGCTTGAGCGCTGATCCGGGGAGTTGGCGCCGGCCTTCGCTTTCGTCTCCGAGACGTCGCTTTGTGGTGAGAGGGGCGAGAAGAGTTCCGTCTCCGCTTGTGCCTGCTCTTTGGCATGTCTCCCAGACTTACCTGGCCCGGGAGGGACTGGCAAGGGTCTAGGTGATGGCCTTTTGTCCAAGGCAGGTGTAGGCTCGTTGGAGGGGATTCCGAGCGCGTCTGCTTCCTTCTGTTCACTGACAGAGCTCTCGGTCGCTATGCTAGGATCGCTGTGGATGGCAGGTTCCACACTGGTAGAGGTAGGGATAGGCTCAGTGGACGAGGCTTCCAGAGCGTTGCCGACGTCTTGTTTGCTGACTGTGTCCTCGGACGCTATGGCAAGTTCGCCGTTGACCGCAGGTTCCAGCTCGCCAGAGGAAGGTGGAGGCTCGACCGACGAGACCGCAAGGGCGTTCACTCCCCCCATACTACCGGCTTCTCCGCCGGAATGGAGTCCTGGTCCCATACGGCCGCTGTCACGGAGGTCTTGGTGCTCCATAAACACGCCCACCTGGTCCACCAGACAGTTCAGGATGGAATTCACAGCCCATGCCACTTCGTCGGGATACTGAGCGTCCCGTGCAACTCCAGCATCGGGCTCGGCCGACGAGCAAGCGTGGATGCCGCTGAAACCGCGGAAGTGATCTTCTGAGTCGGTTCCGGTGCTGGGTCGCGTTGGCGGAAGGGATTCTTCTTCTTCCGGATTGGTTCCGACCAGGTCTCCAGTCATATGCTCATTCTCCCCTCCAAAGTCCACGTAGCCAGAGCTGGAAGAACCGTCATTCTTGGAAGTCTTGCCACTCTCCCCGGATTCCATATCTGCAGGCGTTTGCGAAAGGACGTCGCTCAACCCAGGGTTCGTGATTGGAAAGGCGTTTGATGATACTGTGGCCCGGGGAGTGGCTCGCTTGCGAAAGGGATTGCGGATCCAGTTCAGACACTCTCTCGACTTTCGGGCAGCAGGGATAGCTGATGGTGCCGCCGGTGCGTGGTCGGGGCGTGTGATGGCGGACGCAAGCGCAGGCGATGCCGAAGTGGCAGCACCCGTGCTATCAGTCTTCTTCGCGCGGTGGACGTGGCTCCTGAACTTCCTCTTGACGGAAGAAAACACCGCCTTGAGCTTGGACTTCCTTGGAGCAGAGTTCGTGGGTCCAGGACGCGATGATCTGTCTGTGTCGGGAACAGGCTTGGTCGGATCGCTCATCGCGCTCTTGCGATGCAGAGCGCGGGTTTTCAAGGTTGGGGTGGGCGTGGTACTGTTGTTGGTGGGGGGTGTTTGTGTAGATGGGGAGTGTTTGTCGTGGAAAGACGTCGATGGTTCAAGAGAGCGTGTTGGAAGTTCACTTGCTGAGTGCGGCTGCAAGGCACGTGGATGGTTATGTGAGAGGTAGGATTTACTAGGAAGCTAGAGAGGTGTGGATATCGAGCTACTTCTGGGAAGAGCTCAGGTCAATGGCATAGGTGAGCTACACGGAACATCGACCTGGTGTGAACTAGATCAGTGAAGGCGGATGATGGTGACAGGCATTCGAAATAGAACTGACAAGCTAAAACCATGTAGCACCGTGGCTACTCGCCAATATGGAATCCATGTCACCTCAAGCCAGTCAGGTGTATGCTCAACATCAGATTTTCCCATCCGAGCACATCTCTTCTCCAAATCCTTCTTTTCTACGCTCTCCTCCGCGCTAGAAGGATCCATGTGCATATGTAGAAGGGGTACCAAGTAACCTCAACCTCCCCAACATATGAGAAAGTTCAGAGTATCCAATAAAACCTTCTGGCGAAGTGATCATCCGGCAATGGCATCCAGGAGATCAAACTCATCTACCGAGACGGCGAGGAAGTCCCGGGAGCATCAGAGTGATTTAACGTTCTGTCAATTCCCGTCGACTCTCAAAAATGGCGAATCCGCAGCGACCAAGAGACCCAGCTGCGGAAATCGGGAAGGGCTGAGATCACGAGACGGGGTGAAGTAGCGTCGTACATGGTTCTGAAACTGGCGCCATGCACTCTCAGGAGTCATGCTAGGATCTGGACGTGGTGCCAGGTGCCAGAAGCATATCCCGACATGATTGTCAGTCACGCGGCAGAGGCGCTGGGGGACTGGCAGATGTGGTGATGGGTGTTTTTCATGCGGCCTCCTTTCCCTGCAGGACCGTGAAGAAATTGGAGGCGATGCTAGCGACTTTGATTCTGACGATTCTAGGATGTATGATGGCGAGACTGACTCTGAGGAGGCTGGAGGATGGATAAGTCAAGTTGCTTGTGAGGAGGCTGGCGGGATATGAGTGAGGTTGCATCTGAGGAGACTGGAGGGGACATGAGCGAGACTGATGCTGAAGACATTGACACTAACATGTCCGGTACTCGAGGGAAACATGGGCATTGTTTAGTTGTACTCGGGCATGGTTTTGTATCTAGAGATCCTCGAATCGGTGCCAACACATAATGGAAGTTCCTCCTGGAACGACTATTAGAAGGCTTACAATACACTTGAAAACTCTTTTGTACCAAGGACATCCTTTGCCCTTGGGGTCATCCCTATCCGTAGCTTCACGGCCTAAGCTGATCTCAGTGAGCTTTTTCGGGGGCAGTCTTTACAGTCCACTTCAGTATGAAAGTCAGGATTGTCGAGGGATTACATGGGGTTCAAAGCTTGTTGGATTTTCAGGTTTGAGTAAGTTAGCTGAGTCCGCACTTGGAGCAAACATAGCTCGATGGGGGTCTTGAAGGATGTTCCATTCAATTTAATGTACAGATAAGAGCCCTTCATGGCATGCGGGTCATTTTAGCAAAGAAACATACAGCTGCATCGATGAAGTGCTTTGGTAAGCCCAAGGTATGTCAGAATGACATCCAGGCTAGAGTCGAGGGGCCGAACGCCTTATGTCCTGATCTAGAAACCGCAATTCCAACCATCAAAGTGCTGTAGTGCCAGATCACGCTCTGATCGCATAGAATCGGAACCGAAGTGCTGCTCGTGTTGAGTTGATATCCCACAGCAGCAATTATAAGCGACCCTGAAGCAACCATGAGATGTAGTAAGGTCGCGTGGCAACCGTGTTCTCATCATCATCCGGGAACGTTGACACATCCCAAGGCTCCTTCCTGCCATCTAACTCGACGATGTCGGTCGGCAGGCAGTGGCGGTAGGCGTAGGTGTTTGTCCCTCTTAGCTTCATGAACATCTCGTCGTGACTGATCAATCCAGCCAGAGCGTTCGTGGCAAGTTTCAGGCGGTCAGGGTGCTCATGCTTCGAGACGTATGCCAGAACCCACATGGACCAGTGGACTGGGGTTCCCGATGTAGCTTTCAGTAGAAGTGTGTCCCAGTCGATGACCTTCGGCCGGTCGGCAGTATCGAGATCGTCTTGTTCAGCTGGCTCTGAGGTTGTAGTCGGGTCTGAGTTGGAGGTGGATACTGAGACTGCGTCTGAGTTGGACGTTGACTCTGACGTGGAGGTGGACTTTGAGTTGGACTCGCGGTCGGCATGGTAGTTTTCGTCATTGAAGTCGGCCAGCTCGGTTTGATGATCATCATGGACCTCAGCGCTGACAGGCGGAGGGTGCTGATCTGCGCCAGCAGATACCTCAGCAGTAGCGACTTCAACATCATGTGGGAGTATAGCCTGCAGTTCGGATGCGCTCACGGCTGAAGCGGCGTCTTTAGCCGCCGCTGCCTGAGCATCGTCGAGGTCTTCGTGGGATGCAAGCGATTCCAGTTCGACCACCGACTTAGGCTCGACAGCGGCTTCAGCGACATTCTGCACGGCGACCTTGTCTTTGCTCTCGGGAGTTGGGGAGCTTGCAACAGGGCGCTTGCGTAGCTTAGCTATTGCCGCTGCCCATGTGGCGCGAGTGCCAGTCGTATCATAAGGGTTCGGCTGAAGAGCCTGGAGGCGGCGGCGACGGCTACGACGATTTCCTCTTCCGAAGATGAAGTCTTCAGCAGACATTGACGGACCGGTCCAGCCTGGCGGATTATTCGGGACGAGCGAGTGGTATGTGGCGTCAGGGCTCTTCTTCGTAGCACGCTGAGGTAAGGTCATGGTTGACCCGCGGGGAATGTTGCAAGTTTCGATGCCCATATTGGAGGCTTTGGCCGACTCGACTTCCTCGGTCTTCGTAGGGGTATTGTGAATGGTATTGCCACCATGATCCGACACGGGGCCAACGAGTAGCTCAATGCTATCGTACTCTTCGGCCATGAAGTCCGTAGAAGACTTGTGGGACCGGCCCTTTCCATCGTCGCTCGATGGAAATGAGGGTTCGTCGGTGGAGGAGCTGTCGTCGTTGTCGGCGTTCACGACGTCAGTGGGAGTGGTGGGAAGCTCAGGAGCAAGCTCGTCAGTGATGAGCATCTCCAACTCATCCTCATCTACCTGAACGTCAGGAGACAGCTTTGCGAACCGAGGATCCGAGGGCTTGCCAGTCATGGCGTCCACGACATCAGCGGTGCTGTCAAGGGTCAGTGTTACGCGTGGTTCGGCAAGGTCATCATCGAAGTGTGCGATAGAGGACCCAGTATCGGCGCTTGAGGTACGACTGGAAGCGCTGTCGAGAGCAGTGTCTGCTGATGGGTTTTGTGGTTTCGGAAGGTCATGGTCGGCCTGGGTAGCAGCAGCCAGAGTGTTGGTGCCATCGTTATGTTCCGCCGAGCTGATGGGAGCGGCGCCAGTGTCTTCGTGGTCATTGCCAACTTCTTCCTTTTTTGAACCAGCCTTGTTGTGGTTGTTGTCGTCGTAAGACTTCGGTGTGTTGGTGCTTGACTTGCGGGGGCCGAAGAAGAAGGCCAGTCTCTTATACCAGGGGATCTTTCCGTACTTCGCGTCGTTAATTTTGGATGCGCGGCTCAAATGAGGTCATATACTTACCTGGGACGCGGACTTGGGAGTCGGGCGCATGTCCACCTTGAAGAGCGCCTGGGCAGCGGGTGCCACGGGGAACCTGTGGATGCGGTACATCACCGCAGCTGTGCTTTGTGTCGGGACAAAAGGTGTGGAAAGGCTCACATGCGCTTGGGTGCGCAGCTTGATTCCAGCGGGAGAGATGGACTCAATGTTGGCGTTGGTAGCCATCTCGCTGAAAGGGGTTTGTGGAAGAGGAAATGGAAGTGCAGGCGGAGAAGTTTTTATAATGGGAGGCAAAATATTCGTCCGCCTTGCAATATTGTTGCCAGGTGACGTACGTGTAAACAAACGGCTAGCAGCCAATGAACCATCTATAAGCCCCCCACACTCGAAGACAATAGCAAGCGTCCGACATGGTTCTGAAACTGGCTTTATATACTCTTAGGAGTCATGCTAGGATCTGGACGTAGCGAGGTAGTAGAAGTATATCCCGATATAATTATTAGTCCTATAGTAGAGGCGCTAGGGGAATAATTTTTTATATAGCCTATCCTATAGGACCGTAAAGAGATTAGAGGCGATACTAGCGACTTTAATTCTAACGAGTTAGGAGAATATAATAGCGGTACTAACTCTAAGAAGGCTAGAGGATAGATAAGTTAAGTTACTTATAAAGAGGCTAGTAGGATATAAGTAAGGTTATATCTCAGGAGACTAGAGGGGATATAAGCAAGGTTACTTCTAAGGATACTAAGGGGGGTCTAAGCGAGACTGCTGCTAAAGACACCAAAACTATTAAGTCTAGTACTTAAGAGAAACATACCCCTACTATACCGGAAAAATAAAGAGCATATAACCTATCTTTCTGATGATATAATTACTCCCCTTCGTCCGCTCTAACACGCCTGAGTTCGCGACTCCCCCGAGAGACTAGAACAGCATCAACATGAGTCTGCAGAATCTGAGTGACACTGTCAGCTTTTTCAACTACCTAGCCCGAAGAGCAGATAAACCGTAAAAGCCAAGGAGCATGAATGGGAGCAAAGTGTGGAATTTAGGACTAGGGTGCCTGGAAAGGCTTCACTGGGTCATTATCCATGCAAACATTCGATAGAATGTTGTACAGACTCTCATTTTAATCTAGAATACTGAAGGTTAAACTTTCCTGATTCTATCGAAATTCCTACTCGCAGATGAGCATGTTGATCCCGACCCCGACGATTTCCTTGCCCATGAAACATGACACCTGAACCTCGCCATCCCGCGTGGGTATCTGGATGCTCCGAAAATGAAAATCACAGCAGGGTTTAGCTTATAGCCTCACCACCGGTCCCTGAAAGTTAGAGAGGAACGAACGGAATCGCCTCGCCATAATGCATTACGTGCTCGTAATTCCGGAGCCCCAGAATCAGAAAAGACTTCAAGCCCCCTTCCTGCCGTCGACTTCCATGATTTCAACAGGAAGGTGCTGGCGGTGAGTGTAGAACCCCGAGACTCCAAGCTTCACCGCCATGTCAGCGTAGCTGATTCTTCCCTCCAACGCCGTGGTTGCAAGCTGCAAATGCTCCTCGGTCTCCCAGTTCGTCGTGTAGGCCAACGTCCAAAGAGACCAATGGACCGGAACACCTGATGCTGCCTCGAGTAGGAGAGTGTTCCAGTCAGCGATGACTGGCTCCTTTGTGAGCACCGCATCGTTGTGTTCAGTCATGATCGAAGCGGAGCTGGGCAGCGAGTTGATGATTGAGAATATCTCATTTGCCATGCTCTCAACGTCGTCAAAATCATGCTCCTGTGTAGCCAGTGACTCCTGGTTCGCGGTGATGTTGTGATCGACGGATGAAGAAGTATCACTCGATATATGAACGGAGTTGGCGATTGGTAATGCCTCATCCACCACGCTGTTGACTTCGTCAAGAGGCTCCTGTGTTGGCAGCGGCTCATAGTTCACGATCATTCTGTCGCCCGAAGACGTACAGTCCGGCTTTGAAGCGGACTCTGTTGCAGCAGACAATCCATCGCTGGTTATTTGGAAGTCCTTTCCAACTGTCGTCGCGGCTTTGACACCGTCCTGGTCAATCGTCTTCTTGAGGCCAGAGGAGTCTTCAGAAGCTTCAGTTGAGGTCGGAAGTTCTGGCAGAATGACCTGCTCAACTACCACAGGTTCGACGGCCACCATAGGTTCGACAGCCACCATAGGTTCGACGGCCACCACCGTTTCAACGGTCTTGGTCTCCTCTTTCGGGCTGGACTGGATTGCATGTGCCGCAAGCTTCTCTGAATTCTCGGCGACCTGCATAGGGGAGAGAGGGGCTCTCACGCATCTCTGCGCCAACTTGGCTCGAGCTGCCGCCATGATCGCCCGTGTGCCGGTCGTGTCGTAAGGATTTGGTTCGAGGTGTCGGCGCTTTCGACCGCGGCGCTTTCCATGAACTCCCAGGATGAAGTCAGCAGCTGAAGTAGAAGGGCCAGGCCAGCCCGGCGGGTTGTGAGGGACCAGAGAAGAGTAGGTATCATCCTCAGTGCCGGCCACCGTGGAACGCCATGGGTACCAGGGTGTTTTGTCGGCCGAATTGCTGTTGTCCGCAGGAGCCTTGAAGTCATCTTGAACAACCACATCAACTGGCTCCTTCGAAGCAGAAGGATTCTCAGCGACCGCTTCAATGCTGCTGACATTGTTCTTGTCACCATCGCAAAGAGCTTCGTTGATGATCTCTGGAGATTCACCCTCAGCAGTTGTCTTGAGCGAGCCAGTTTCCTTGGTGTTCGGATCAGACCAAGATCCAACAGCGAGGTTATCCTCAATAGTAGCGTGAGAGTCATTATCTTCGACTTCATCCTCACTAGTCTCCGAGGAGGACATGAAGAGAGCCGTGCCGGAGGCCTTGCGGCTTTCACTGGTGTCGCTATGAGAATTGGAGTGTTCATCTTCCGAGCTGGACTTGTCAGAGCTGGTGGACGAAATTGGCTTGATAAGCAACTCCAAAGCCTTGTCGTTGGCTTGTTGAATGGGAAGGGTGTTGTTCGTGATCGAGTTCAGCATGTAGGCGGCGGCGTCGGAAGCCTCAGGCGTGATGGAAGTCATCTGCTTGTCCTGTGTGGTGGAGGGCGCGGGAGCAATGCTACCGGTATCCGAGCTATCGGCTGCTTGAACGGTTGTATCGATTGAATCCTCGGCGACCGTGGAGGCTATTCCAGCGAGCTCGTGGTCGGCCTGCTCTTCTATGGACCCGTTCTCATTATGATCCGTAGTGTTCACCGATCCTGGATTGGTTGGGTTTGTCGCTGCAGGTGCAGATTCCACTTCATCGGATGACGGCTTCGAGGTGGATTTACGGATACGAAAGACTCCGAGGAGCTTTTCGATCCATGCGCGCTTGGTGTAGCTCTTCGGACCCTTGTTGTGAGCTCCGCTCGAATTGCGGTCCAATTTCTGGAGTATGAGAGATCGCTTCTTGATGGCCGAGGACGAAGGAGCGACGCGCTCGGAGGATGTCACTGTGTTGTCAAACCTGGCAGATGCACGTAGATTGGTGGTCCAGAAGGCAGGCGCTGGAAGCCCATGGAGACGGTACATCGGGTTTGGGATGCGCTCTGCGCGCGCGCTTGCGTCGACGATGACTGTGCCTGTGCAAGGCGCAGCCTTTGGGTTGATCTCGACGCGGTCCGTGGAGACCTTCGGGGGGTGGGGGGAAGCCATGAGCATGGCCATGCCAATGTGGTTGGCTCAGGAGGGGATGGCAAGTTGGAGAAGGTTTTGTCAAGAACTGTGGTGGAGCGGAAGTTGAGAGTTTGTTGGAGATGAAATGAGAAAGCAGGCTAGGAAGTTTTTATAACGGGAGGCAAAATGTTCGTCCGCCTTGCAATATTGTTGCCAGGTGACGTACGTGTCAACAAACGGCTAGCAGCCAATGAACCATCTATAAGCCTCCCACATCCGAAGACGACAGCAAAGGTTACCTGACCCAGCAACTGCTCTATTCGCTCCCACATGCCACGCTCTTAAATGAACCCTTACTAACCACCTCCGGAATCAGCAGACAGGCGCATCAGGAGCCGTTCGAGGCAAACTCATTGGCGCCGTTGAGCTTCGTGGACACGAAAGCCTTCTCGATGGCTTGCAGCGCATCCCTCTTCAGGTCCTCCCCATCCTCTATACCGCAGCTAACCCGGACAAGATCGTCGAACACGCCGGCCGCTTCCCTCTGCTCTTTCGGAATACCTGCGTGCGTCATGCTTCCCGGGACTTCGACCAGACTCTCTACGCCTCCCAGACTTTCAGCCAGGGTAAAGAGCTTCGTGTTCTGGCAGAAGCGCTCCGCGGCTTCCTTGCCGCCCTTGATGCGAAACGAAAGCATGCCGCCGCCCATGCCGTTGCGATGTTGTTTGACGGCGATATAATGCTGAGGGTGCGACTGAAGGCCTGGATAGTTCACGGAGATGACATGCGGCGATGCTTGGAGCGCGTTAGCTATCATTGTCGCGTTAGTGCTGGCCTCTCTTGCGCGGAGGTGGAGCGTCTTCAGCCCGCGATGGGCGAGCCAGCAGTCGAAAGCGCTCGGCACGGCGCCGATGGCGTTCTGCAGAAAGAGCAATCGGTCATAGAGAGCCTCGGCGTTGAAAGCTGCCACACCCATTAGGACGTCTGAATGGCCGTTAATATACTTTGTCACGCTGTGAACGACAATGTCGGCGCCATGGTCAAGGGGGTTCTGGACATAGGGCGACAGAAAGGTGTTGTCCACAACCACCATGATCCCATGCTTGTGCGCAACCGTCGCTACGGCGCGTATATCCGTGAGACTCAGAGTGGGGTTACTGGGCGACTCTATCCAAACGAGTTTGGTCTCGTCCGGCCGTATCAATTCCTCAATATCGAGCTCGATGGAGGGCGAGAATGTTACGTGTACGCCGTGCGCCAGCGCAACCTTGGTGAAGTAGCGATGTGTGCCGCCGTACACATCGGAGACCGACACTACATGGGAGCCAGCGGCCAGGGACTGCAATATCGTTGCTGTTGTAGCGGATCCCGAGGAGAAAGCCAGCGCGTAACGGGCGTGCTCAAGGGCGGCGATGGCGGTCTCGAAGTTCTCCCTACATACATGATCAGCCCAGTCTTCCTGAAGCAGTCATAACATCAAGCAATCACCTATTAGGGTTTGAGCTTCGCGTGTATTCATACTGGCCCACCGGTTTTCCAACAGCTGTCTGAGCGAACGTCGTCGACAAGGAAATCTGGGGTTCAGTTAGCGGCGGGGCCCGAGGTGCCAGATGAAGCCCCAAGCTTCATACCGGCTCGATGACTGCCCCAGTGACAGGATCGTGCGGAGAACCAGCGTGGACAGCAAGAGTGCCGAATTTGTGCACTGGCGAGGGCGCGCGTGGTGGCGTATCAATGGGATGGTCTGTAAGCGTCATGATGCTTGTGCAGCTGTGTGGTCGCTGTAAGAATGTGCGATTTCAGGTCCCGTCACGTAGCAAGAAGGCAAGTAGGTGGTAAGTGTATAGATGGTGTTCTGTGAAGTAGGTGGTGGAGTGCGGGCGAGATGTAAGGGTTGACGTTGAGACGGGAACAATGGCGGACCTCCACGGGCAGCTGTATGGTACAAGCAATGGCGCAATCGGTGACTAGGTCGATGGGGAAGCTCGCCAGGCAAAGCTTAATAATAGCAAATCCGGGCTGGCAGCTGAACTGTAAGCAAACGTCCTCGTGCGCACCAGCAGGTATACAAGTCGTAAGACAGAAAGGTGGTACGAGGGATCTCACGTTGTTAGGCAGCGGACATAATCTGATGAGGCTCAAGATCGCTTATAACGTTAACCAGATGAGATCGGAAACTAAGGTACCTAGATATGACCAGTCGGTTCGGACCTCATCGAGCAACAAGTCACAAATGTAGTCGAACGACCAAAGTATGTACGGCATATTTATACTTGACCCAACCAGCTTGGGCGACCGGAACAGCTGAGGTATCTTAGAACTCAAAGCCGAGGGTTCCCTGTACTCTCTTTGACAGTTTCCATTGGAGTGCGTAGACACAATATTGGTCTGTATTGCAGATACATGTTGCTATTTTTGAGGCGAAAGGGATCCTCAGTTCCTTCTGCAAATGCCATAGAGACCGTTGAGAATTCGATAAGACTTCCATCCTAGATCTGACCCAGTCCGGATGAGCGCCACACATCCGGCCTGCGCCACAGTCCACCTCGGGTCCGCGGATCTGCCGAGATATCATGAACTTTTTTGAGGCATCGCAGATGCGACAACCGCCAAATCCAAGCTCTAGCCCACCATGTTGCCTACTCCTCTCCAGAAGATGTATGCTACCCTCGGGCCCCCCGTATGCTGCGATAACCACTGACGAATATCCCAGTAAGCCCAAGAATGCGCGCTCGAAGCGCGCCCTGGAAAAGAAAGAGCCGCACATCACCGAAAACCCCAAAACGACGCTCTTCCTCCGCGGCACATCATGCAGCCAAATCTGCCAATTGGCGCTCGCCGACCTGCACACGATGAAGAACCCGTTGGCGATAAAATTCAGCAAGAAGAACGAGATACACCCGTTTGATGACCCGTCCTCGCTCGAGTTCTTCTCCGAGAAGAACGACGCCTCGCTCATGGTGTTTGGGCACCACAGCAAGAAACGGCCGCACTGCCTGACGGTCGTGCGCATGTTCAACTGGAAGGTACTCGATATGCTCGAGCTGTACATCGACCCGGAGAGCTTCCGCACACTGTCGCAGTTCAAGAACGAGAAGTGCGCTGTTGGACTGAAGCCTCTGCTTGCGTTCTCTGGAACACCGTTCGAGAGCCCCGTTGCCAACCAATATACTTTGGCGAAGAGCTTTTTCGCAGATCTGTTCAGGGGACATGATACGCAGAGCGTGGATGTGGAGGGTCTGCAGTACATGATTCATTTCAGTGTGGAAGAGGAGGTGGATGGCAAGCCGGCGCCGCAGATTCACATGCGCGTGTACAAGATTCTGACTAAGAGGAGTGGTCAGAAGCTTCCAAGGGTAGAGGTTGAGGAAATGGGTCCGCGGATGGACTTCAGAGTCGGCAGGACCAAGGAGGCGGATGAGGCGGTCATGAAGGAGGCTTTGAAGAGGCCTAAGCAGCTCGAGGTATGTCCTATCAACCCCGGATCGGTTATCGACTGTCCCCTAACAATCACGCAGCCCAAGACGAAGAAGAACATCGAGACCGACATCATCGGCGACAAGATCGGCAGAATACATCTGGGCAAGCAGGACCTCGGCCAGCTGCAGACAAGGAAAATGAAAGGATTGAAGCGGAGAAGAGGCGAGGACGGCGAAGATGCCGAAACCATGGTGGACGAGGAGGTGGACGAGGATCTGGAGCCAGACGCCATGCCCAAGCACCAGCGCCTGTAATGGGGAAAAGCATTCATCACGGTTGCACATTCTGAGCGGGCGTTGTCGGTCTGGGATGGAAAATGTCAATGGTGTTCTATGGTATCTATAGGCTCGTCTGAGGCCTTTTTTGTCTGATGTTCGATGTGGCAGCTGGGGTATTCGCTGCACATGGCTCTATGAAATCGTTCAAAATTCGAAACATTGAAAAGTCTAGCTCGCAGGGGCTGTCGACTCGACGCTGCCATCCTTTACAAGTGCTTCCTCAACGGCCTTTGCTTCCTGGTCAGTCCTGTTTTGGACCATGCGAAGCAGATTTCTCAGCAGGACGACGATAGTGACCTTCCCTATGGCGGGAACATAGATTGAAGCCTTCTCTTTCACTTCAGGGGCAAAGTTCTGCTGCAATTAGTACAACGAGTAGCTATGCTAAAGTCTGGAGAAGCTTACCTTGTCGCTGGAGAAGTTGATGCAGACGGCGCCAGGACGCAGAAGGTGGATTGGCACCTTGAACTTGTCGCCAGGCACGCCGCTAATGACAACATCGCTCTGGGGGAGACAGTTCTCTAGTGTCCAGCCAGGCTTGTCTTCGACCTCGTGTCTCCGCTTCCTCAATCCCTCCCCTCTGTGGTATTGCTGGACGTCGTCAATGTCCTTGGAGTAGACTACAGCGCCGTCGTTGGCCAGGAGCGCGGCCAATGGCCTTCCTACGACCTCTGACCTGTTGATCACGGTAATGGTGTGGCCATGCAAGCGGTTGCCGTAGGGAAGGAAGGTGTTGTAAATTTGGAGGTGCTCCAGAATCTTGATGACAGCCAAAGGCGTGCAAGGCAGGATGCTCTTCTTCGTCTGAGCGTCGTCGAGGAAACGGATGTTGCGGTACATGTTGGAGACGTAGCGATGGCTCAGTCCCTCGACGTCCTTGTTTATGTCGACGACGTTCTGCAGGTACTGGTCCTGGCGGGTGCCGAAGATGGGATAGTAGACCATGATACCGTCGACGTTGTCATCGTGGTTCGCATGCACGAGGGCATCTTCCAGCTCCTCGCGGTCGACCTCGCGGAGCTCGTACTGGAAGCCGCTGGGAGCAGTCCTAGTCAGAATCACGGCTCACGGCGTTTTGACAGCAGCAACGGAATTGGCACCAACTGAAGCTCACTTTTCGCGGGCAGTCTTGCCAGTCCAGTCGGCGTAGACACGGGCTGCGGGATCGCTGGTGGCCAGGAAGCCGACAAGCAGCGGCGCTCTGTTCAGCTGCTTGAGCCCCTCCTGGACCTCGCTGAGGAGCTTCTTCGCGACGCCGCCCGCGAGCACCGTCTTGCACAATGGAGCTTCGGCCATGACTGAGGACTGACAGGGTACGTCTGGAGGAGAGGAGAGTGTTTGTAGATTGTAATGAGAGCCTGGGAGAGGCCGGCACGCGGGTTGTTCTACATGATTGAGGGTTCGGCAGTTGAGTTTGGCCAAATTTTTTGTCCAAGCATCGGATGCCTGCTGCCCCTCGCCGGCGTCGGAGAAGCCCAAGGGCCGGCAGCCTTTCCTGTCCTGGCACCTGGTCGGAGAGCCGCAGATTCGCGTCATCCCGCTTTGCCAATCTTCCATTTGCTCAACTGAACGAGAACTCGAACTCGAACTCGAACTCAAGGTGCGCGAACCTGAAGCGCCATATGTGAAGACACCAGCCAAAATGTCCGATGTCCAGCTCTACTTGCTTGACTTTGCAAAGAACAAGGATGAGGCCTCGCGCATTGCTCGCCAGTCTGCAGAGCGTATGCCACCGTGAATGATCATGAATACAGCCTGTGCGTTGACACCCAATGCAGGCCTCGAGAGCAAGCAGCTCAAACTCATAGAATTGATCGAATCGCTCGGTGAATACCTCAACAGCGATGAGGGCCCGACAAGGTCAAAAGGTGTTATACTTTCCGCATATCTCCTCTGGAGTTGCTAGACATGCTGACCCGAACGCAGCCATGGCCTATCTGGCTGAGGTCCTTGCCGCGACAGGCCCCAAGGTCTTTTCCCGGCAGCAAAGTATGTTCCCTTTATGTTTCTTCAGAAGATCATTCAAAGATACCATCTATTGTCTCGTACTTGAAGCATTTTCTCATTTGTCCTAGGGAACCTGCTTTGCGATTTCATATTATCCCGTATCGCAGACGATCATGAGGGTATAGGGTACTGCGCCAAGGGACTCATGGCCCTTGAAGAAAGAGGAGCATGGGATAAAGATAGAGCGGCCACTGTGGTATCGACGTCAGTCAAACTCGGATGCGTTCATCTAGACTTTCCCATTAACGGAGTGCAGCTTAGTTGACCATACCCACCCGCTGCGGCAATTCAAGCAGCAGAGCGAACGATACCCCGTCTTAACTCTCATGGACCTCCTTATGGCCAAGTACAGAGAGGGTAAGCCGAATATCTCAGACCGAAGAAACCCGACTAAGTCACGCAGCGATACATAACCTGCAAAAGTCATCACCAGACTTTATGCCTCGGTTCATCTCCTACTTCGACGGCGAAAAGGATCCTCGTAATTTGATGATAGTGTTTTCTATCCTCAAAGTCCCAATGTCGGAATGGGATATATCCGCAGATGCCCAAGAACTTTTCGATGCTGTCTTCAACTACTTTCCCATCACCTTCAGACCGCCACCCGATGATCCGTATGGAATAACCGCGCAGCATCTCAAGGATCGTCTCAGAGACTGCATAGCATCGACCGGATATTTCGCGCCGTACTCCTTTCCAGCATTGCTTGACAAGTTGGACTCTACCTCCATGAACACCAAGGTATGATGCTACGGCTCCCGCTTCGCGTACATGCTGACGATTGACAGAGAGATTCGTTGCAAGCAATAACCTCATGCGTCCAAGAGTACGGGCCTGCGACTGTATCCCTCTATGCTGTCACGTTGTGGGACGCCTTGAAGTTCGAAATTCTTAACGTGCAAGAAGAGGACATTGCCGAGGAATCGCTCAATGCTTTAGCTCAGATTGCCAAGCAACTGTCGCAAAACACGTCCGGATCGCTGAACGCATACCTCAAGCCGATCATCAAGGAATGTAATGAACATCTCGAGGACGCGCCGACCAAGCAGTCGCAGGCGTCTGGTCGGATCCTCCAAGCCATCGCCAGAGCATCACCGGAGGTGGCAGACGCCGTCACCAATGCCGTCCTCCCAAATCTGTTTACGCTCTATCAGACTGCCGATTCAATAGCAAAAAGGCGAGGATTGATCGAGGTGCTTGTGCAAACCATCCGAGCTGACGTCGACGTTTACGGGCAATGGCGCTTGACAGATCCGTCTGCAGCGCAGGTCAGAGAAGCCAACAGTGCTCTGTTCAAATTCAAAGACCAGGCTCTTGAAGTCATGAGCAGTGGCCTAGTCAGCGTGCCTGTCAAGGAAGTATCCTTTCGTCTGGCTGCTGTTGATGGACTCCTTCAACTTAGTAGATCACGACAGTTGTTAGAGGACGAGGAGATAGGAAAGATCATCAAGTTGTTCCACGATATCGTCATCTCTGAAGAGTCATATGGCAAAGACGAGTTGAAGGATGCTGCGATCAAGGGTCTTGTCGAGATCGCGCACCAGAAGCCGCAACTGGTGATCGAGAGGGCCTTCCCTGCCTTCATGGCAGAACTACCAGACAAGGACGACGAGAATTCAGACGCATACGTACCTGTCCTGGAAGCCTTCGCGAAGCTCGGTAGCGAGGAGAAGATCTTCAATACGGTGATTCTGCGACTTAAGAACAAGTTGAACGCCGCAGTCCAGGCCCAAGCTTCGTGGAGATATCTCCTCACTCTTCTGTCAGCCATGCTCTTTGTCTTCTCGAAAGGAGCCGCGAATTTTGACGGAACGGTGGACTTTTGCCCTTACTACGAAGATATCATCCTGCCACTCATGAACCAGATCTCTGGATCTGACCCAACCCACCGGACGGCGTTTGACAACGAGCTTATCTTGGATCGTGCGGGTCGGATATGCAACATCATACTGCGGAAGCAGACTAGCGAGTTCCAAAAGACGAAGATCGTAGATGAGGCGTTCACGCTCTTCTCGAAACGACCTCAGGGCGAGGTCCCTCCATTCAACGACAGCGGGGATGAAGGCGATCGGCGGAAGACCATCCTCACCACACACATCCTGGCGGCACTGCGACGGGATGCGCCGCCACCAGGTGATATCAAGTTCCAGCTCACAGCACTGATCGGCTTTTCGGCACTGGATAATCTCACACCCAAAGTCCGATCAGCGGCGCTGAACCAGATCTCGCTGGTCGTAAACAAGTTCATCCCTTCGGCTGACCTCAGCGTAATCATCAGAGGCATCTTGTACGAGCCGCTGGGCATGCTCTCGCAAGAGAAGCTGGGAGAGAAGACGATCCGGGTCTGCTTTGCCATGACCAAGGGACTCGTTCTCCGCAACGCCCCCATAATCTCCCTCGTGCTGCCCTCGCTCCTCTCCAACCTCGCCGACCAGGAGTACGGGCCCGTCGTCGCCCGCGGCTTCTCGACTCTGCTCCAACCGGACGATATCTTGACCAAAGAGAACCACTGCATGGTCTCGGGCCTGCACCGCCAAAAGGCTTTCGCCATCCTGGTTCCGCAGATCGCAGAGTCGTACAAGACTGCCACTCCGACGGCGAAGCCAAACTACCTCATCGCCCTTGCCGGCATCCTGCGTTGGCTCCCTTACAACATCATCGAGCCGGAGCTGGCGTCGCTGACGCCTCTCCTTCTCCAGTCGCTCGACCTGCAAGGCGAGGACGAGGTCAAAGCGGCTACCATGGACACGCTCATGGCGGTGCTCGTGCAGAAGCCCAAGGCGGTCGAGGAACACGCCGGAAGCGTCATCTCGCGGCTGCTGGGCACGACGACGTCGAAGTCGAATCCGCCGCGGGTCAGGGCGACGGCGCTCAAGTGTTTGGCGCTTGTGCCGGGCCAACTGAGGGGCGAGGTCGTGTTGCCGTTCAAGAGACAGGTGGTGAAGAAGTTGACGGCGGCGTTGGACGATGGGAAGAGGGCGGTCAGAGCGGAGGCGGTGAGGTGCAGGGCGAAGTGGATGGATATGGATGAGGTGGATGAGGATGATGAGTGATGAGTGATGAGTGATGAGTGTGGAGGGAGGGACGGGGAAGAGAGACGGGTGAGGATGCAGTGACGGGCTGTAGGTAGAGAAGGCTATGCAGCTACGATGTGGTTACTACGTGAATTGGATGGTGATGGAAAGGGAGGTGAGAGGTTCAGATGGCATTGACGCGACCCGATCCGGAAGTGGACATTTCGGAGCGACGCCGATTTTCAAAAGGGTTCCCATAAGTTACAAAGCACTCCAAGCCATCCTTCTGACGCTTCAACCACTGTTCAAATAGCTCGAGCTTACGCGCGCGACCCTCGCCTCCACCCCCCCCCCCAGCCCGACATGTCCGGACCCACCCACCGGCACAGAAATCAGGCGACAGATCAGCCCATCGCACTCGAAGTGGGGGCAGTCTGCGGGACCTTCACGATGTATGACATGAACGACAGGATTCTTCACGCAGGTAGTCACGGAGTTTCTGGCTGGTGGAGGAGGGTTGCGGCTCGCAGGATCACGCACGGTGCCGGCGTCGGGATCGTTGTCCCGGGAGGGGGACCGGGGAGAAGAGCGGATGGGTTGGGTGGCTTTCTTCGCGCTGCTGGATGGAGAGTTGTGGGATGCAGGAACGGGACGAGGGGTGGTTGTTGAAGCGGTGGTCGTGTACTGCAGGTGGTGGTGGTGGTGGTGGTGGTCGTGGTCGTGTAGTGTCGAAGTGGGTTGCATAACATACGGGTGCAGGTGCAGGTGGCAGCGGCAGCCTCAGGGTCAAATTCACATGCAAATCCCGTTCGCGGACAAGGCTGCGCTGCTGGGCTGGGGCATGATCACGAGGGCGACATCCTTTCCCGCAGCCGCCTCCTTCACATGTGACTCGCCCGCCGGCTTCGGTCGCAGCCCAGCCCAGCCGTGACTCAGCCACTGAAACTGGCCTTGGCGCACTCTGGCCGTGTTAGTTACGCCTTGGCTGTGATTGGCTGCCTGGCCTGCTGGCCCGTCGGTTTTCTGGGGTTTTGCCGCGGGGGCGCGGTGGTGGATCGGCCGAACTGGGCTTAGCCGCGCCGTTCGAGGCCGACTCACCTCGGCTTGGGTCTCGCGTGTTTGTGGGGGAGAGAGAGAGAGGGAGAGAGAGAGAGAGACCTGGGGTTCGCTATTAAAGCCGAGCGGTCACCTACACCGTGCATCTACCGACTCTGCTGCTGCTGCTGCTGTCAGATCATCCTCCTTCGCTGTGCATTTCTGATATCCATCACTCATCCTATCTTGATACCACCACCATCGTTGTTTGCACCGTCTAGCTGCCCTTGCCGCCGAATCCGCCCCGCCCACCATGCCTGAGAGAGTCATTGTCGTCGGCGCCGGACGTAAGCTGTCGAAGCCCTTTGAACGCGTCCAACTCGACTGACCAAGTCCGTCAGTGTCCGGTCTGAGCGCTGCTCACACCATCTACCTTGCCGGCGGAAATGTGCTGCTGCTCGACAAGAACAGTACGTTGATGCGCCGCCGCGTCGGCCATCGAGAGGGGCCGAAGTGTCGCTGACGAGACACCTCAGACTTCATGGGAGGCAACTCCACAAAGGCGACATCCGGCATCAACGGTGCCCTCACGAGAACACAGGTCGACCACAAGATCGCCGACAGCGTCAAGCAGTTTTACGATGATACCCTCAAGTCCGCGAGAGACAAGGCCAGGCCCGACTTGATCAAGGTCCTGACCTACAAGTCCGCCGCCGCCGTCGAGTGGTTGCAGGACGTCTTCAACCTCGACCTGACCCTCGTTTCGCGGTTAGGGTCAGTTGCTCCTCTCCCTAGTACAGAAGTCTCTTTTCCCTGACATACTGCACAGAGGTCACTCCCACCCGCGTACCCACCGTGGTCACGATGCCAAGTTCCCCGGTATGGCCATTACCTACGCCCTCATGCAGCGCTTCGAGGAGCTTGCCGAGGCCGAGCCTGAGCGCGTGGCCCTCGTCAAGAAGGCCAAGGTCACCAAGGTCAACAAGAACGGCAACACCGTCACCGGTGTGACGTACATGTTCAACAACGAGGAGACGACCGTCGATGGCCCCGTCATCCTTGCAACCGGTGGATACGCGGCAGACTTCAGTGAGACGTCTCTGCTCAAGAAGTGGAGACCAGACACTTTCGGCCTGGCCACCACCAACGGAGTGCACGCCACTGGTGACGGGCACAAGATGCTGATGGAGATCGGCGCCAACGGCATTGACATGGACAAGGTCCAGGTGCACCCGACGGGTCTTGTCGACCCCAAGGACCCCGGCTCCAAGTGGAAGTTCCTGGCCGCCGAGGCACTTCGTGGCGAGGGTGGTCTCTTGCTCAACGGCAAAGGTCAGCGCTTCTCCGACGAGCTGGGCCACCGCGACTACGTGTCCGGCAAGATGTGGGAGGAGAAGGAGAACGGACTGTGGCCCATCCGCCTCGTGCTCAACTCCAAAGCCTCCAACGTCCTCGACTTCCACACCCGTCACTACTCCGGCCGTGGCCTCATGAAGAAGATGACCGGCGCCGAGCTGGCCAAGGAGATTGGCTGCAGCGAGAAAGACCTGCAGGCCACCTTCACGAACTACAACGCCATCGCCGACGGCAAGGAGAAGGACCCCTTTGGCAAGAAGTTCTTCCACAACCTGCCCTTCGACATCAACGACACCTTCCACGTCGCACTGATGGAGCCCGTCCTACACTTCACCATGGGCGGCATCGAAATCAACGACCAAGCCCAATGCCTCAACTCCGAAGGCAAGCCCTTCGACGGTCTCTTTGTCTGCGGTGAGCTTGCCGGCGGTGTCCACGGCGCCAACCGCCTCGGCGGCTCCTCCCTCCTCGGCTGCGTCGTCTACGGCCGCGTCGCCGGCGACTCGGCCTCAAAGTACCTCTTCCAGCGCGTCCTGAACCAGGGCATGTCGCCCGCGGCCCAGCGTCTCGGCCAGATCTCCCTGCACATCGACCCCGCGCAGCCAGGCAAGGTCTCGGTCGAATGGGGCAGCGGCGCCTCCGGCTCCTCGTCCACCTCCCAATCCCAATCCTCGGACCCCGTCGCCAACCAAAAGCAATTCTCCGCCGCCCCCGTCCTCAAGGGCGGCGCGGCGGACAGCAGCGATCCGGCCAAAGTGTCATCGCCCAACAAAGCGCTCAAGGAGTTCAAGGTGCCGGAGAAGGAGTTCAGCCTCGAGGAGATAGGCAAGCACAACAAGAAGGAGGACCTGTGGATCGCGGTCAAGGGCGTCGTCATGAACGTCACCGACTGGGTTGACGAGCACCCCGGCGGGCCGCAGGCCCTGTTCTCGCACATGGGCAAGGACGCGAGCGAGGAGTTTGAGATGTTGCACGATGACGAGGTCATCCCGAAATACGGTGAGTTGAACATGTCCCCTCCCCCCCCCTCTTCGCCGGCAATCGAATCGCACTGACCGTCCTACGCAGCTCCCGAGATCGTCATCGGCAGAGTGGCCGGCCAGAAGATCACCCTCGAGTACTAAAGCAGAAAAAGGAGAGTGTTGGGATGCGGGGATGACGACTGGGAATGGATGGCGACGATCTCGGCGTTTTCGGCGGGTGAATGAATCTATCAAGGGTTTGTTTCTAGGCTTGTTTGGTGTGGGTTTCTGTACTGTTACGAAAGAGCTGCTGCCTCTGATGGCACACTTGCAAAGATGTACGAAGATTAAGTTACGCTCTGAATACTTGACATCTGTCCTGCTTCTTCGTGGACATGCACGATGGCCCCTTTGCCTCCTCGTCCTCTCGGTCACGCGATCGTCGTGATATCAACGTTGCCGGAATCCCAAATCCCCTCCCTCTTCGCCACTCCGGCCCCGCCATCCAAACTCAAACTTCGCAATCGTCGTCTCCTCAATCCCGACTCCCTGCTCCATCGCTCTCCCGCACACCTCCCAAAGGGTCCGAGTACGTATCCATCCCTCCCCTCGGGCCACGCAAACACCCAAGTCTCCGGCACGCACGGGCATCACCGAGCCCTGCATCTCACTCACGTGGGCAATTCACTCGTTCGGCATCGCGATCGCGGAAAGTGTGTTTTATGTTTTTGTTTCTGCTTGACCCCGTCTTCGTTCACGGGACGCTTGGATCTGGATGGAGTGGTTTGGGAGTGGTTGTGTTCAGATCCAGGCGTCCTATGAAGTAAGTGTATTGGATAGATTTTTGTTTCTCTTTTCCCTTTCTTCGTTCACAGGACGCTTGGATCTGGATAGAGTGTTCTGGGAGTGGATGTATCCAGATCCAAGCGCCCTGAGAAGTGTGTTGGATACAATCGTGTTCTTCTTTCCCCCCATCTTCGTTCACAGGACGCTTGGATCTGGATATTGTTTCAAGTAGTATCCAGATCCAAGCGTCCTGAGAAGTGTGTTGGATACAATCGTGTTCTTTTTTTCCCCATCTTCGTTCTCAGGACGCTTGGATCTGGATATATCCACTCAACAAACTGGATGTCCAGATCCAAGCGTCCTGAGAAGTGTGTTGGATACATTTTTGTTTCTCTTTTCCCCCACCTCCGTTCACAGGACGCTTGGATCTGGATATTTAGTTTGTTAGTGGAGATATCCAGATCCAAGCGTCCTGAGAAGTGCGTTGGATACATTTTTGTTGCTCTTTTCCCCCACCTCCGTTCACAGGACGCTTGGATCTGGATATCTATTTTGTTGAGTGGATATATCCAGATCCAAGCGTCCTGAGAAGTGCGTTGGATATAATCGTGTTCTTCTTTCCTTTCCCCCCATCTTCGTTCACAGGACGCTTGGATCTGGACTTAGATTTTGTAGTTATGTAGTCCAGATCCAAGCGTCCTGAGAAGTATTGCTTCTTCCTTCCGCCCTTCCCCCATGTTCTCCGCAGGACGCCTGGATCTGGATATTTAGGTTTGAATAGTGTATATCCAGATCCAGGCGTCCCTGCGAAGTGGTGTATGTCTCATTTGCCGTCTGTCCACCTCGTTCACAGGACGCTTGGATCTGGACATATACGTTTGAGTAGAGTGGAGATCCAGATCCAAGCGTCCTGAGAAGTGTTGCTTCTTCCTTCTGCCGTTCCCTCATGTTCTCCGCAGGACGCCTGGATCTGGATATGTAGGTTTGAGTAGTTTATATCCAGATCCAGGCGTCCCTGCGAAGTGTTGTAGGTTTCATTTGCCTTCTGTCCGCCTCGTTCACAGGACGCTTGGATCTGGACTTAGATTTTGTAGTTGTGAAGACCAGATCCAAGCGTCCTGAGAAGTATTGCTTCTTCCTTCTGCCCTTCCCCCGTGTTCTCCGCAGGACGCCTGGATCTGGATATTTGGGTTTGAGTAGTGGATATCCAGATCCAGGCGTCCCTGCGAAGTGTTGTATGTTTCATTTGCCTTCTGTCCGCCTCGTTCACAGGACGCTTGGATCCGGACGTTGTTCCGAGTATCCAGACCCAAGCGTCCTGGGAGTGTCGCATCTTTCCTGTCTTCTCCCACCACGTTCACAGGACGCTTGGATCTGGACGTTGTTTCAACTGTACGTCCAGATCCAAGCGTCCTGAGAAGCATCGCATCTTTCCTCTGTCATCTCATGCCACGTTCACAGGACGCTTGGATCTGGACGTTGTTTCAACTGTACGTCCAGATCCAAGCGTCCTGAGAAGCATCGCATCTTTCCTCTGTCTTCTCCCACCACGTTCACAGGACGCTTGAATCTGGACGTACACTTGAAGTAACGTCCAGATCCAAGCGTCCTGAGAAGTATCGCATCTTCCTTCCATCTTCTTCCACCGCGTTCACAGGACGCTTGGATCCGGACATTGTTCCATTGTTGGTCCGGATCCAAGCGTCCTGGGAAGTGTCGTATCTTTCTTCTTTCTCCACCACGTTCACAGGACGCTTGGATCTGGACGTTGTTTCGAGTGTACGTCCAGATCCAAGCGTCCTGAGAAGTATCGCATCTTGCTTCTATCATTTTCCACCCCGTGCACAGGACGCTTGGATCCGGACATTGTTTCAATGTTTGTCCAGACCCAAGCGTCCTGAGAAGTGTCCCATGTTCCTTTTGCTTTTTCTCCATCTTCTTCGCAGGACGCTTGGACCTGGACGTTGTTTCGGGCGTACGTCCAGGTCCAAGCGTCCCGAGAAGTGTCCCATGTTCCATTTGAATTTTTCTCCAATTTCGTCTTGGGGCGCTTGGATCTGGATGATTTGCCAATGTCTGATATCCAGATCCAAGCGCCCCAAGAAACAATGCGTCCAATTCCTTCTGTCGTTTCTTCGCAGGACGCTTGGGTCCGGACATCCTTTTTGATAATGTCCGTCCAGACCCAAGCGTCCTAAGCAGTGTTGCATCCAATTCCATCTGTCTTTTCTCCACAGGGCGCTTGGATCTGAACGTTGGTTTAATGGTGTATTTTCAGACCCAAGCGCCCTGTGAAGTGTTGCATCCCATTCTCCATGGCTTCTCTCCTTACACAGGACGCTTGGATCTGAACCTTGATGTTGTGTTTTGTTCAGATCCAAGCATCCTGTACTCTCACTCCTCACAACGTCCCCTTGCGCCGGCAACACTGCTGAGTTCACAAAAGTCCTTTCGTGCTGCCCCACGGGCCTCTGGCTGGGCTTTTTATTCGATTGCCCTTAAATCGGTTTCTTTTTTTTTCAGCCTTTTTTCGTTGGTGTTTGTTCCCTCTCTTTTTGTTTGTTCCTTCCTATTGTTCTTCCATTCTTGATTCGATCATCCTCTTGTGAGCCCAGAGTCCTTACCAGAGACCCGTTCTCCATACCATACGCGCCCTCTTGCGTGTACTCCATGCACCTTCGACCACCCCCTGTTCATTCGCCTCCGCCTAGCCACCAGGGACCTGCACGCCTGTCGCTGGGACCACCTCAACTCGCTGCAGCATGCGGGTTTTCAGCGCCTGCATTGAGAGAGGTGGTCACGGCAACGCGACGCCAACCCAGAGCCTTTTTCCGAAGTCCTTGACGTGTGGACCGAGTATTTCTTCCCCCCTTCCATCGCAAGTAGTAGTGTTATGTTTGATTGTAGTGGTCATCCAACCCACCTGAAGGTGAATTGTTCGTGTCGTATGGATCGTATTCGAGACGGAACGGGCGAGTGACTTCATCGTCTGCGTTGTCGTAAGGTTGTCGTAAAATCATAATGTTATTGTTGTCGTTATGTTGTCGTCGTGCTGTTCTCGTGTCACGTTGGCGCGGTCAATGAGCTCTTGGTGGATCTGAGGACAGGAATTTGCGGGAGTGTTGTGCGCGATTTTGATGTTGATGTTTGCGAGCAGAGCATGTTCAGTCGAGAGAGCAGTGCAGATTGAACATACCCTTGACGCATTTGGGAAATATTCGACGAAGATCTGGCCAATTGCGAATGTCAGCATGTGTTTGAAACAATCAGAAAACATTGACAGGTGACAGTGATGTTGCGTTTCAGAGAGAAGATTAGACTTTTTCGTCAGTGTCGAGTGCCTGCCTCAGCTACCCCCATGGTTCCGTGCCGGCAGGCATGCTGTGCAATATGCATTGCCGGGACGTTCCTCCCATGGAAGTGCCCCGCAGGAGCGCCCCAATCATACGGCTAAGGATGAAACGTAGATATTCATCATGCAACGCGGGAAGAGGATGTAGAGCTGACAGAACTTACTGGACTTCGGCGACACCCATGTGCGCGGTGAATGATGAGATTGTAGCCTGCATATGAGCAGGTTTGAATTTATGATGCGGTTAAGTTGCCGGTCAAGCGAGGCACATCAGTAGTCCAGTTCGTAGCAGACGTTTTTCTGCTCGTCCAGCTCACGCGCAATCCTTCGATATGTTTGCTCTTCGCTGGCTTGTCGAGCAAACTTTGTATCGTTCCGATCCGCGTCTTTGGACTTGCGCTTGCGGTTCTGATTATCTGGCGCTGAGGGTGTCGAGCCGGCTCGCGAAACGGAGCCGACCGATGTCGTCTTGCCGCTTGTGGAGGCTGCCTTGGAGGCTGCGGTAGCTTCGACCTCAATTGTCTCGACGGCCGGCGTGACGGGCGGTGGTGATTCATCTTCCTCGCGAAGTCGCTTCTCCCGTAGGAGAGCTTGGATTTCGCTGTGGCGGAAGATGGCGATTTGCTCATCGGTCAGGGTGCGCTTGACACCATCTGGGTAGTAGCCCAGTCCATCATCTTCTTCGTACTCTTCTTCCCATCCGCAGTCTTGGGTATCGTAACTCCCAAGATCTTGAGTGGAGAAGCTGGGTACAGAAGCTGAGAAGAAACTGGTAGGCGGAGGAGCACCAGGAAAGTGCTTCGCATGGAACGCCCGCAAGTCCTCCTATCGAGAAGATCTTAGTATGAGCGTGTGCGCGATACGCGATAGTACATACCTCAGTGACGGTCGGCACGTTCATGGTCGTGGGTGGTACGGGCAAAGGTGGTTGACCGATGCGACGCGCTGTTGTTGTGGTGGGGCAAGAGGAGGAGGGAGCTTGGGTCGCGCGACATTTACAAGGGACCTCGCTACACGGGGGCACTCCGGCTGCGCTAGTCTGCGTGATCAAATGACGTCGGTTGATGGAGGGGCACAGCGGCCTCATGAGTCGAGGGTGCTCAACACCTCTGCCCTGGCCCTATCACTGCCACAACGATGAAGTGCAACCTCATTCTTGGTTCAGTAATAGCCTCATCCTTCTTCCTTACTGTCTCGGCTCGCTCAGGACCTCTGTGGCGGCAAAAGCTCAACCAGGCTCCCGTACTGAACACTCCGAGCATCGCCATGCCGCCAAGCGACGCATCGCCAGCGCAGGACCCATCTTCAGGTGTCATACTCTCAGACGTGCTAGGCAGGGACAGGAGCATCAACATCTTCAGCGGCTTCACCCGCGATGTCGACACAATATCTGCGCGCCTAGATGATGGCTCCAGGAACGCCACCATCCTCGCCCCCGAAAACGGCGCCATCACCAGCTTGCCCAGAAAACCGTGGGAAGATGCGCGAGACTATGAGACGCTTGGTACAAACGCGTACGAGGGAGCTGATGGGCCGGATCGTGCGCAGGGCAATTTGAGGAGGTTTGTTGGAGCACATATTGTGCCCGAGAGCCCGTGGGGAGAGAACCAGAAGATGCAGACCCTTGCCGGAAGCACAGTCTGGTGGGAACATAAAGACGGCAAGAAGTTGGTAAGCGGATCTGAAAGAGTACTCTTCAAGGCGGAAACATGAGTTTGCTGACGTATCCCTAGCTTCAACCAGGAGATATCGAAATAGTCAGCATAGCTGACAAAGTGGCCAACGGCGAGGTCTGGATCATCCGAGGCGTGCTGAATTATGCTTGATCCTGTCGATAGTATGGTTGCTGCAGATCATGGCGTTCACTGTCCTCGAGTTTTCGTGGGCGTTCAGATGGGAATTCAAACCTTAGTCATAGGGCACTTGTCCATCACACGTAGGGTGTGGGATGAGTTCATGACATTTTATGATTACGATATGATAGACCAATTTAGTATAACATTTGTCCAACTATGAATTACGGCTGGCCAAAGTGATCATAAATTGCAGCAAACTACACCATGGACAACGCGGAATTACTCGGTTATTACCAAGCCCAACTGTCAGGATTTGGAAACCTAAGCTGCAATTATCCAAACTTCTCTCAGAAATGGGCCGTTACCAAAAAGATGGCAGAGCGTAGATCCTCAACTACGTAGTTAGTACCCCACTCTCGCATAAAAGTACCCCACAGCCTCGTCCAACTTTAAGTACAGGATCGACGAGCATCTTTAAACATCAACCCCAGTCAACCTCACCACAAAAGCCTCTTCAATGAACAACACAACCATGGACGGCGAAGAACTCCTCGTCTGCAAGACCTGCGGCACACAGTTCGACTGCCCTGCTACATCACCGTTACCAGGATGCAATATTTGCGACGTGAGGACCAGACTCCCATGATACCTCCAATATATCACGAACTCATCTTCCGTCCAGGATCCCCGCCAGTTTGTCCCTCCAACCGGTCAAGTATGGACCAGTCTCGGAGAGATGCGAGGCAAGTATGAGAACAAATGGCAGCAAGACCCCGAGGAGCCGGGCATGTGGTCCATCTGGACCGAGCCAAAGGTACCGAATCATTCCAAGACATCATCTCTGAAACACTATAAGAGTGATAATCTATGGCCTTCATTTGCTAATGTACAAATCGACTTTTCTTGTGTAGTTCGGCATCGGCCAGCGCGCCATCCTAATCGAGACACCACACGGCAACGTACTATGGGACCTAATAACCTACCTCGACCAACCCACCATCGACTTTGTACGCAATCACCAACCCATCATCCTCAGACTCACCCCCAGGACCCTTCACTAACTACTGACCCACCCAGATCAACTCCCGCGGGCCCCTCCACGCCATCGTCATCTCCCACCCGCACTACTACACCACCCACCTAACCTGGTCCCACGCCTTCTCCAGCCCCGTCTACATCTCCGCCGCCGACACCGTCTGGCTGAACCGCGCACCCAGCGCCCTCCACCCAGCCAGCAAGTTCCTGATCACGCCCACCACCGACATCCTCCCCGGCATCACCGCCATCCAAGCAGGCGGCCACTTTCCCGGCTCCCTGGTCCTGCACTGGGCGCCCGAAGCCCGGCCCGAGATCAACGGCGGCCAAAGGAGAAAACCACGGCTTTTCATTGCTGATACGATTGTCACTGTGCCTTCGGGCATGTATCATAAAGACCGGCCGCCGGGGACGACGTCGTTTACGTTTATGTGGAGCATACCGAACATGTTGCCACTGCCGCCAAGCGAGGTTTTTGGCATCTGGAAGGCGATTCGGGACTTTGAGTTTGAAGCCACGCATGGCGCGTTCGTCGGTATGGATGTGAGGAGAGGGGATGTTAAGAAGGCGATTTTGGAAAGTATGAAGATCCAGGTGAGGTACGAGGGGCATGAGAGGGCGGCGATTTTTGACGAGATGTAGTGTGTTGAGGTTGATTTGTATCATATCAGTGATTGACCCACGCGAAAAAGAAGCCAGATTAAGGTTCTGAAGTTCGTGAATCAGTATTTTGTTGATGTCTGTTGCCTTCCCATGACAAAGAAAAACCAAGTAGTATCGGCAATGCCTGCATACTGAGCTACTATGCAGATAGGGCAGAGAGTGCTAAACTGTTCATGTGACACAGCTTGCAAATGCGAGCAAAGTATGTACCCAAAGTAGAAGGGGGAAAGGGCAGTAGACGGCTGCTGAATGAACCATAGAACCGTCCAAAACATTGAATCATAGAACCGTCCAAAACATTGAACCAAGACACCATTCTCCCTCGCTTAAGACCTTACGCCATGCTTTGCCCGAGCACCTGCGGAATCAAACGAGTCGGAACATCAAGGCTTTGTTCCACCATCCGAATGGAAGGCCGTCCCACGCCATGAATTGAGATCGATCCCTAGGAACTGTTCTGGGGCGCCGCGTTATCGCCGCTCTTGCCGTTCTGAACACTGGCTCTCCTTTTGCAAGTCAACTGCAGTTTCAGAACGCGCTCGCGGAACAGCAGATTCGTCTTGTTAGAAGATGCATCGACTGGGTTGCTCCAATGCATCGTTTTGTTAGACGCCTTCTGCTGAAGAGCTGCCTGATCAGGTTGAGGCGAAGAAGTTAGTGTAGAGGTTTGGGATCTGCGTTTCATCAATCTCGCCTTGAGGAGCCTCTCACGCAACACGTTTGCAGCGCGGACGGAAGACGGGGCCTATGATTGAATGTAGTCAGTGTGTTCGCAATGCATCAGTGTGGTTATGATTGGTATGATCGCAGGATTGGCATATCTATGTCATTATATCCATTGATGCTATTTGGCACATATGTGCCGTATGTATATTCCTCAGTCCGGAGGGAGCAAAGGAAGAAAGGGAGAGTGCAAATCAAGTGATACTAGTGACCCACCTCATCAGCGGCACTAGCCTTCTCTGGGGACTGGCCGAGGGGCGCGTCATTCATGGAATCATCAGCAGGCGAGGACGTGTCCCTGTGTCGTGGTGGCGGGCTTGGTTCAGCGGAGGACGTGTTCCTACGTCTCTTTGAGCGGTACTCGTCCCCTTCATCGGATGTACGCCTCTTGCGGTCACGGCGCGGACTTTCGCTTCTGCTGGTACTGCGCCTGCGCGGACGCTCGTCGCGGTGTCGGTCCTTGCGAACATCAGCACGGGCTCTGCGGTCGTAACCTGAAACTGAAGGTGATCTCTCGTCTCTGTAGCTCTTGCTTTTTCGCTCACGTCTGGGGCTTGGTGAGCGGACGGAGGATCGAGAGCGTGATCTGGAGTATGTGCGGCGGCCCTTTTTGGAGCGCGGAGGGGGACTGCGGCTTGGGGAGCGCAAGGATGTGACAGAAGGGCTCCTTCTGTGGCGACGTCTGGGCGATCGTGAGCGAGATCTATCAGGCGATGGAGAGGGTCGAGTGCGTTTGCGCTCATCAACGCGGGCGGGGCTCCTCTCCCGTCTTCCACGATACCTGTCTCTGCTGGATCTCCTTCGCCTTGGCGGAGTCACTGAGCGTGACAGAGATCGGGTGGGTGATCTGCGGTAGCGGCGACGAGGAGGCGTCTCAGAACGTGAGCGAGAGCGACTGCGGCTGATTGAGCGCCTTGGAGACGGCGAGCGGAGCCTGCGTCTATCATCGCGACGGCTACCTGGGACATATGTGTCGCCACGGCGCGAGCCTGGGCCCCGATATTCGTCTGAGCCACGGCGGCGGTAGGGAGGTGAGCGAGAGTCACGAGCTGGACGGCGGTCGAAGTCTCTTCCTCCACGACCGCCCCTGCCCCTGCCACGTCCACGCTCGCCGCGTTCACCGCGTTCACCGCGTTCGCCGCGCTCCCTCTGCCGAATATTGTCAATGTCTCGATCGCGTGACTGTTCCGTCTCTCGGCGCATGCGAGCCTCTTCGGCAGCTTTTTCGGCCTGGATCTGCGACGAATGTCAGCTTTGGTCGCGGCAGCGAGTCCGTGTAGCATACCTTCTCTTGAATCAGCTCAAGCTTCTTGGCCTCGAGTAGTTCCTTGGGCACGCCCTGTGGGTTGGACTGCGCGCTGAGACAGAGGTTCCAGAGATCTTTGCAGAATTTGGGTGTGTCTTTCTCGAGGAAACCCGTGAGCTGTATCTGGAGGACCTTGATGTTGGGCTGCTCGGACTAATGTATCAGTACGGTGCGCCGAATGTGCAACACAAGTGAGTATCGACTTACATAGCGCGATCCCTCGAGGAGATTGAAGCAGAGCTCGATGACGACGTCATCTTCGCCTCCAAGAATGTCTGAGATCTTGCCGGCGATCCACCTGGGTCGGGGTCAGCAATTGCTGGGCTTCGCAGCGGGGAAGCGACTCACTTCTTCATGACCTCGATGTTGACCTTCTCCATGTCGACCTTCTGGTTGAACGACGGCGGGAACTTGGTCTGCCGTAGCAGCTTTTGATCCACTGAGCTCGCCATGGCTGCTGTTCCGCAGGGGTCGTGCGGGAGGTCGCAGACGACTGTGGATTGGAGTGTGAGCTCGAGTTGGCCGGGACTGCAACTGGAAGCTGGAGAGCACCAGGGCGCCCGCCGCTAGATTGCCCGGACCGAAGATCACCCACTGGACACCTCAAGCCACAAGGCTGAATCGAAAACAGGAACTCCAGCCGGGACCATGAGTATCCGGACAAAATTATCCTCCACCGTGAAGGCACAGCTACTAATTCATGAGACAGCGCAGAACGTTCCCTTAATCCTGGAGGCTATATGAATTTGCAGTAATCCTGATCCTGCGGGACCGCTAAACCTTGTCACGATGCCCTGACAGCGTGAAGTACACAGGCGCTTTTCATCATGGCACATTTCAAAAACATGTGGAAGATGACTTGTGTATTTGTTACCCTCAACTAACTACTTCACCGGCACAGAACCTAGGCTAGCCCATGGGCAGCCGAACGCACTCACACAGAACCAGCATACGAGGGTATGTAGGCATGCAAAACCACCTAATCAAAAGAAGAACGAAGGAAAAGATGGAAAATGTATGACCGCCGGATGAAGCAGGTCTTTTCTGGCTTGACCGCTGCCCGGCGGACCAGATCCAAGAAGAAGAATCCTACCTAAAACGCAACATGCGCCGAAATCCCCGATACATGAAAGCCCTTGAAGCACCAACTAACTCCACCGATGACATGATTTCATATGGCCAGCAACCTAGACCAAAGAAAAAAAAATCAGTCAGCCTTCCATGCAAACATACCATGCACGCGCCGCCCCTATGGAGTGCGAAAAGGAAGAAGGCAAAAGAAGCAGTAGTGGGAGCAAAAGCGAGACCAACCCATTAAGAAGCCCCCTGAAGCCTTTCGAAGAAGAGGAGACTGAAGACGAATACCATCGTCCACCAAGAAAACACACAGTCGTCACAGCCGCACCCAGCACGCTGTCGACCACTAAACACTCGCAACAGTAGGCGTGCCGAAGCGCAGTCGCCTCAGCCCTGCTCGTCCCAAATCGCCACCCATACCGCTACCGACTTCTCTCCCGCAGCCACCAAAGTCGCCAAAAACCTCGACTTCGGCCCTGCCGGCCTCTCGGCCAACAACATAGCCAGCACTGAAGCTCAAAGCCGAGACGAGAACCACCACGCCTGCGCTGACAACCCAGGTGAGCAGAGTGGGGCTGATTTCGCCGACGCTTGCGTCGAGAGAAGTTGAGGCGCCTGTCCGACGGGCTTTCTTGGCTGCGTTACCGCTGCCGCGACGGTCTTTGCTGTTGTTGCGACGCTTGTGCTTCTCGTTACCTGGACTGCTGCGAGGAGGCGAGGGAGACGTCGTTGCGGTGGTAGCGGGTTGAGGTGATGGCACGGATGGCGGTGCAGTTGACGGTAATGAGGACTCCGGTATCATGCGCAAGGAGGCAGGATCCACGCGGGTGGACGCCGAAGTGCCGGCATGAGTTGGCCGGGAGGGTGTAGACTTTGGCAGTCCGCGTGCAGCAGCGCCAAGAGAAAGCAGAGTGGAAAGAGAGGCACGAAGAGCGGCATCGTGATCGGCACGATGAGAGGGCGAGAGCATGTTGTAGGGCGTGTGTTGTGGCTGACCGGAATAAGAGTGGCGCTGAGTAAACGGCCGTGGAGAGGGTCGGGTTTGGGTGGGAAAGAAAGAGTCTGGATGTTGCTGTTGAGCGCGGTTGGCAGAGGAAGGCGGATGCGAGAAGGCGTTTGGCTGAGGCGTGAAGAGCGGTTCCGTGTTGCTGTGAACATAGCCAACAGCCGTTGAGTTCTCGTCATCGTCTTCATCCGAGGCCTCGACTCCGCCGTCCGAAGAAGCCGAGTTATACAGCGCCCTGCTGCTCCGGGGGCGAAGTTCCTGGTGGAGAGGAGAGCGTGGTAGTGCTTCGTTGGACGAGCTCAGGACTCTGTCCGACTCGCTCTCGCTCTCCTCGTACTCTTCTTGACTGCTCGTGCCAGCGCTCGACGCAGGGCCCTGGTACCGCAAGTCCCTCATGTCCAAGCCTCTTGAGTTGCGCAGACGTCTGCGCCTGTGAGCGTTGGAGTCGTGCTGGACGCGTAGGCCAGTCGTGATGATCTCCTCGTTGGCGGAGGACAGGGAGGACGAGGACGGCTGTGAGGAAACCTCTATCCAGGAATCTGAGGAGAAAAACTGGTAAGTATGAAAGTTCGGTATCCAGTCTTCCATTTTGCGTATGTTGACGGAGGTGTAGGTGCTGTAGAAGAGATGGCTAACAGCAAGGGGCGTGTTGAGGATGCTGCTCAAAGGCAACGTCATGAGGCTCATGAGGCGTTCTTACCTTCTGATCTTGGTCGTATGCCAGATGGCAGAGGTAGCCTTGGGGCGTGACCGGGCCTCTGTGCTGTCTCGCGCGCAGCAGAAGGACCGTCGTTGGAAGAAGCCATGGTCGCGGAAGGCCTGTCAGACGAAAGCGACGACAAGGAAAGCAGTTGGGCAGGTAGCGACTGCGTTGTGCTGTATATGGAGTCGGATTCCAGGCAGCTGAATGGCGTTGTTGACGGGCTCTTTGTCCTGTCGATATGGCAGTCGGCAGGACAGGGCTCGCGAAGAAGATCGAGTCTGAATGGGGGGAGGGCGTTGGTCTTCTAAGGCAGCGTGATGGAGTGGTCGTGGGCTGGCGTCAGGTGTCTCGGCGGTAAGACAGGTGGAGCGTATGACAGCGGCAGCTGGATAGGGAAAGTGGCTGGCACCTGGAGCTGCGAAACGCGGGGCGCCGATATGATGACGCTTGGACGCCGATAACGTTAAGTCGAGGGGGGGGGATAAGTTATGTATAAGGTACAGTATATCAGCACACTGCGACGGACAGGCGAGCAGCGAACAAGAAGAGCACGACAGCAGCAGCGCGGGTGTGACAAGTAGTTAGTTGGCGGACGCGGCTGAGCGTCGAGGGCGGCAAGGGGAGGGGAGGAGGACGTGGACGGCTGGAGAGCGGCATACTAGTTATCAGGGTCTCTTGGTATCCAGTGGCAGTCTCCAGCGTCTTGCGCGTTCGTCCCGTCAGGCTGTACTATTACTGTAAGTTGCTGTAAGTTGCTGTAAGTTACTGTATGGTACGAGTGCTAGCAAATGGCGGTCTATATCCGGCACGTGGCAGTTGATACACCACCTATCAACACCCGAAACCGGCCAGCCAAGGCACTCGCTGCTAATTCAGGCCCGCCGGGTCCGACTAGATAAAGGTCACGTGCATCTGTTGTACATGCCCGAGGAATGCATCGCCACCTGCGGGCTGCCACGAGCAAACAACGTCGTACCCGCATCCATCTCCCCACGCTCTCCTGAGCCATGACGACAAAGCCGCTCTATCTTGCTCGCACCGCATGGCTGGCTCACTATCGGGGAAAAGGCCCGGCGGATCTATCCATCCAACCGCTGCACATCCATGCGTGACTTGGCTGATCGACAGACAATCACTTCTGGCATACCAGTCCCTCTTTCGATGGCGTGAACCCTATCATCAACTCCAACGTCTTTCTCTCTCCATGTCTGCCTGACACCTTAGTCACCTGTTGAAATCGTTCCTGCTGTGACTGCATTCGAGGTCGGGGCACATTGGTCATGGTCAGACGCACTCCGACCTCTTACTATCTGCGGTGTGGCTTTGCTTCGACTTCCTGAATATCGAAGGCAGACTTACTTCTGTCTTGAGATCGCCATCTACACTCACTTCGATAAGGTAGGAATTGATTCAAGGGTTGCTTCAACACAGGCAGAGGGGTAGCTATGGTTTGATTCGACTGCGCAATCTGGCCACGATGTTACTACTCGCCAACAGCTCTTTGCAACTCCACAACGCTTCTATACTATCTCCCTATGCTAACAATAAGGGCTATGGGCTAGCGAATTCGATGCCATACAAGAAACAAGTACACCATATCAGCTCACCCATCTTGATATACATGCAGTTACCTTAACACTAGAGAATGCTTCAGAGCAACCCCCGTGCAATCCAAAACACCTTTCAGACAGCAACGTCCGTCATATCCTCTCCTCCCCTCAAACCTCCTCATCACTATCTTCTCCCAACAATTCCCCTTCATCAGGATCCACAACCGCATAATCACCCCTTCCCCTCGCAAACGAGCTCCGACTCGTATACGTCCTCCCACCGAACCCACCAATACCGCCATCGCCACCGTAAAACCTCCCTCTGATACTTCTCCAAACACCACCAAACAGCATCGGCACAGCCGCGGCCACGGCCACCAACGCCGACAGCGCCGCCACCGGCCATGCCACCCACCTACTCTCGCTATCAAAGCTGGGCGCCGCATCCCCAAGCCTGATACGACCGAACTTGCCATCCCAAGAGCGCCAGACCCACCAACCGACCGCCGCAGCCACAGCCAGCGGTATCGTGATGGCGAAGAAGAGACCGACGCCCGAGATGCCGTGTTTCTTGTGGTACTGTTCTTCGCGGCCAGGGCAGGGTTGCGTGCCGGCAGTAAGGTCGAGCTCGACGCCGCCGGAGCAGGTGGTGATGGGGATGCGGCGGTATCCGGTCACAGCCTTGTATTCGATGATGTTGGGGTCTGAGCAGACGCCCGTAGGATCGGGGGGCGCGAGACCTTCGACAAGGCGGCAGGAGCCATCTGATTGGCGCTCGTAATTGTAATCGCTGCAGGAAGATGCGTTAGCCAGTGATCCCTGTTAGGAGAGGGGGAAGTCAAACTTACCATTCAAAGTCTTGCCTAGTGCAGGTGCAGTTCTTGGCGATGTTATGCACGCCCTGAATACTGCGGCCATTCCAGCACTTGCGGCCCGCCTTCTTGCGGTGGTATTGTGCGACGTGGCCGAAAAGGCAGTCATCGTCTTGCATCGGGTGCTTCGGGGACCAAAGATCGTAGTCACCTCCGGTAGGGTCTTCTTCATCAAGCTTGCACGTATCATCCCAAAGACCCGAGAAGTCGAGGTTGATGGTAACCGCAGCTGAAGAACCGCCGCTCTCCTTCGCCCACAACAGGAAGTTCTTGGAGGTGTCGCTAGGGACAGTGGATATGGCGTCGACAATGTATTCCTTTCCTTGGGCAAAAGCATACGGAGACCATGATCGGCCTTCGTCCAAGCTGTAGTATACCTGGTTGATTGCGGCATCCTCTTCGACGATCACGATGATTGAGCCCTGATCTCCATATTCCCACATGTAATGGCCCTTCATCACGGGGAACCAGGTGACACCGCCATCTCTAGTGATGAATGTGTCACCCTCCTTGTAGCGACCGAGGAAATCGCCTACGTTACCAACGCCCATCATCAGACCAACGGCAGAGGCAGAAGAGAAGGTATCTCTAGGGTCCCTGCGCTCAGTATAGCCGTGGAGATGAAGAGAGCACTCCTTGATGCCTTTGCTGGCGCAGCTGTAAGCGTTGTTGTCTAGATCTTTCTCCGGAGCAGCAAGCAACGACCAATCGGCTCCATCGTTGTGGGTGATCATGGACTTGAGCTTCTTGACGGCACCTTTGTCAACTTCCTCAGCATTGGCAACGACATTGATAAGCGCAACACCTTCCAGGCCCTGCATCTTCTCAAAGTCGACGTAGCCAAGGACGTTCCTGTTGACTTCGCTGATGCTGAGGACGTACTCGGTACCGTTGCTGTTACTCTTGAGGATAGTACCGTATTCCTGTTCTCTTTCATTGTTCATGGTAACATGCAAGAAGACAGAGTGAGTCGAGCTGTCAAGGACAGTGTAAGCTTGACGATGCTCCAAGTTGAACTTGTGCGGGAATTCAGCTTCGGCGAAGGTTTTGCCGTCGACGCTGGCATCGACCTTCAGCCACTTGTGATCTTCCGTCTTCTTAGCCACGACAATAAATTCTGCCATCGTCGCGAAGTTCGCGACATCATTGTAGTGGACGGTCTTGGTGTCAAACCAGTCTTCGCTCGCCAGCAGCTGCAGAGAGTTACTGGTGTCCTCTCCGGAGTACTGCTCACAATATACGAGCTTCTCGCTGTCCCGACGTCCCTCTCTGAAAACAAACTGGCATTTTTGAACGAATGGGAGCATGACAGTCCAGCTTCCTTCTCCTTCAAGACCACCCTTCGTGGAAACCCAAGCAACCGAATGACAGTCGCCGCCGGTGTCGCAGTCCTTGCGAGCGGTCCAAAGGATCCAGTCCTTCTCGTGTGGGTGGAAGGACATGATTGGGACGCTCTCCATTGTGGGAGGCGCGGGAGCCTTGAACTCGTGAATGCTGTCATGAAGTCCTCGATTCTTGGTGTAATACCCAGTCCGACTCCGAGTCAGGAAATAGAGGTAGTTGTTGTTGTATTGGTGCGGGTAGATGGTGTCGATCTCGTCATCGACCGCAACCTTCCAGGTTTTTCCATGGTCGTGGCTGATATGGGCTGTGCGGCTGTCATCCAAAGCGACCACAGTCTCGTCTGTCTCGCTCTCGTCGGCGCTGGTCGGTCTTTCAAGGTAGTAATATTCCCTGAACTTGGCGGCGTGTTCAAATTTGGTGATCGTTGACTCAACCTCGCCACTTGAACCTGGTTTCGTAGTCTCGCTACACGAGCGTTCCACTGGCTCGTCCTTGACAACACCGCCTTTCTTATCGCACATGTTTCCAGGGATTAGGCGCCAGCCAGAGCTACCCATGAATTTATCATCTGGGTTGTTGCATTTTCCTTCAGGAGCTTCCAGTGGGCCGGCGGGGATACATTTGGAGCGATCTTCGCTTCGGACGAAGTTGAAGTCGCACTCGTAGTCGATATCCGTACACTTGCATGTCTCGAACTCCGGCTTGGCCTCATCGAATTCATCCTTGATGAAGCATTCGGCGTTGGGCTTTCTCCTGCGGAACGATTGGGTACGGCCCATGATGCAACCTGGCTTGCCATCCTCGTCGAGACGCGCGTGCCACGTCTCCATGTCCTTGTCCTTGCATGTTCGCTCTTGAAGATTCTCAAAATCGAAAGAGTAAATGTAATGATCAACATCGCGGCCATTACCTTTTGACGCTACAAGAACGAACTTGAGACTGGTAGAGTCTGTGATGGTCGTGAGCTCTTGCGCAACGACTTTGTCGCCCAAGTCGACCGAATCCCAATCTTTCCCGTGATTCAAGGAATACTTCAGCTTGTCAGTCTCGCCTTCATCGAACACGGCGACAAGAATTGAGCCTTGGTCACCAAATTCGTATTTATGGGCTTCGTCCAAAGCTTTCTTCCAAGTTAGACCGGCATCATCCGAAACCCAGAGATTGCCCTCTGAGTAAGGCTTTAGGTGGTCTCCCGTATTACCGACGCCCATGACGAGACCGGGAGCCGGACTAGAGAAGACTTTGCCGCTGTTCCTCTGCTCTGTGTAAGAGTGCAGATGGAGATTCTTGTCGCCGGCCTTCAGGTTTTGGAAAGTCCTCCCATCATCGAAACTGATTCTGGACACAACTTCCTTGGTCTCCAACCAAGAATCCTCGACGTTCTTGTAGTTCTTGACGGTATTGACGATCACAACTCCCTGGATACCGGTGACCTTTTCGAAATCAACGAAGCCGAAATCATCCCGGTTAGTATGCTCGATGTTACGGGTAAAGTAGGTGCCGTTCGAGTTACTAGTGAACAAATTACCCATCGCAGCATTCCGCGAGGACATAACATCCACTTGAATACTGTAGTTGGTAGACTCCAGGATGGTATACGCATTCTCTTCGAGCTTGTGCGAGCCGAACTGGGCCCTGTGCCAGGTCTTGGTATCATCTGTCACGTAGAGCGCCATCTCGTCTGAACCTTCGGATTTCGCAGCTGCGACGAGATAGCCCTTGGCTGGAGCCAGATGCGCAAATCCCGAGACCGTACGGCCATCCGAAACGGTTGGCTCAACAACGGAGTCCCCAAAGTTGTCGGTCATGATCAACCTGTAGTCCGTTTGCTTGTTGGAGTATTTTCCCTCGACGACGCATATCGCGCGGTTCTTGTCCAGCTCCGCGTCACCCGTAGTGAAGAGATCGGTATTCTTGGCCCACACGCATGTCTTTCTTCGGTCTTGGAGGAGCTTGATGTTTTCGAAGCCGTCGGTCGTATACCATGACTGCGATTGCGATCAGTATATATATAGCTGAGTCTGTCAGGGTTCAGGAATACCTTTCCAATGCAGGAGCCCCAGAGGTCGCAGATATCATCGCCGTTGAGCATGACTCTCTTGGGGTCTTCGGCATGCCAGCTGATAGGTGCATGGAGGTTGGGATGACCGTCCGAGGTGAATTTCCTCCATGTCTCGCCCTGGTTCGTACTCATCCAATGTGTCTTTTTCCTGCCCAACGCCACAGCAACCTTGTTGTCGTACGGGTGGTGGTAGATGGAGTAAACATTGCCCTCTTTGAGATTCTCGAGCTTCTCCCATTCCTGGCCAGCATCGGTCGTCCTCCACACGATGCCGGCATCTCGCTCCACAACCAGTGCGGTCTCGGAATCGTCGAAGAAGAACAGGCCGGCGGGTTGTTGGTCGAACTTCTCCTTCTTGACAGTGGGTTTCTCTGCCGTGGCTGTGAGGGCCAGCAGCAGCACGGGCAGCAACGCTGCTTTCAACAGTATCATGATGGCATGAGGAGGCGTTCAGATGATGGAGCTCCGGTGGGCAGAGGTAAGCGGCGGGCAGGGTAGGGCTGTGGTTGATGAATGCGCGTCCCCGTCGGGCGGCTCAGCCACTTGTTCAGCCTCCAAGGCCGCGCGAATCGCAACTGACGCACTCGGGGGAGCTCGGGCCGGCCCTGACGCCGGCTTCAGGTGCACGATGCGGATGATGCACCAGCTGTCTGCATAAAAGAAGGCCGAGTCGCCTGCAAGAAGACTGAGGAAGGATGTTGATGAATCCCGCCCGGGCTGTGTCTCGCAGCTGCTCACACGCCTTCGTCCAAGGTCGCATCTTACTTAACGTTACCCTGTCGCTTAATTATCCTCCGCGCTCTGGCTGGCCGGGACATGACGATGGGCTCAAGATACGCCATCTTATTTCCCTTGCCTGCCGTGACAATCCCACACATGCCCAAGAGCATGATCGCACCAAGGACTTCGCCTCAGGATACAGTGCGACTCCAGCCCGCACCTCCTGAATAATGTCAACCCCAGCAGCGAGCCCGACCGAGGAGCTGATGAGCAAGAAACGTACGGAGCACCTGGAGCAATTCAGCCTCATGCAGTGCGCGCGCAGAGTCAGACGCTGACCACTTTCAGGCCGTCGAAGGAGCTCCACCGTGCTGAACCCAAGAGCCTCTGTCGAACCCGCTGTATGGACTCGAGCGCCGCTTCTCACCGGCACCACCAAGTTTGAACCGCTGCACGATGCGAAGAATATCATGGTCACCGGCGGCGCAGGCTTCATGTGAGTGCGCGCATAGACAGCCAGCCCCATACTCTCAGCTGTCGCGACTGACGGATCCTACAGCGCCTGTTGGTTCGTCCGCCATCTAACCTTGACCTACCCAGACCACTACAAAGTCTACTCCTTCGACAAGCTGGACTACTGCGCCTCGCTGAACAACACCCGAATCCTGGACCAGCGGCCCAACTTCACCTTCGTGCAGGGCGACATCACCTCCCCCGCAGACGTCACGCGATGCCTGCGCGCCCACAACATAGACACCATCTTCCACTTCGCGGCGCAATCGCACGTCGACCTGAGCTTTGGCAATTCATACCAGTTCACAAACACCAATGTATACGGCACACATGTGCTGCTGGAAAGCGCAAAGGCATATGGCGTTAAGCGCTTCATACACATCTCGACAGACGAAGTGTATGGCGAAGTTGAATCGGACAGCGACGACTTGATCGAGAACAGCCTGCTCGCGCCGACCAATCCCTACTCGGCCAGCAAAGCCGCGGCAGAAATGATGGTTAACGCATACTGGAAGAGCTTCAAACTCCCTGTCATAATAATCAGAGCAAACAACGTATACGGACCCCATCAATTCCCCGAAAGTACGACTCCCATCCAATCTCGGCACCGAATCGCGCGACACTATACTGACCAAAACCAGAAATCATCCCCAAATTCGCCATGCTTCTCCACCGCCGCCGCAAGCTCCTCCTGCACGGCGACGGCTCGCCTACCCGCCGCTACCTCTACGCCGGCGACATCGCCGACGCCCTCGACACCATCTTCCACAAAGGCACCATCGGCCAAATCTACAACATCGCCTCCAAGGACGAAATATCAAACCTCGACCTCTGCCATAAACTCCTCGCCCTGTTTGGGCTCCCTAACAGCACCGCTGCAAATTCTACAGACTCAGGAACCACTGCAAGCAACGGCACCGTCGAGCAATGGATCCAACACACCCCCGACCGCCCCTTCAACGACCACCGCTACGCCACCGACGGCACCAAACTCGCCAAGCTCGGCTGGACCCAACGAACCTCCTTCGAAGACGGCCTGCGCCAGACGGTCGACTGGTACCGTCGCTTTGGCGAGGTCTGGTGGGGCGACATCAGCCGCATACTCACGCCTTTTCCCGTCGTCGAGGGCAATGAGATCTTTACTCAGGAGGAGCACGCCGCGGTGCTGGAGGATGAGGATGCAGAGGAGGACAGGAGCGTTTGGAACCAGGAGGCGTTGGCGCATTTGCAGGCTAGTGGGGGGACGGTGTGATGGGTAGATGTTTTCAGGACTTCGTGAAGCAAGATCAGATGAGTTTGCGGTAATTTAGTAGTAATGATATAAATGCCATCATCTTTAATGCACAATATTGACGCGTCGAATATCTCATTTTGAAGCAGTAGCGCCGTCCACCACCAGAACAAGGGAACAGAGAGCAAGCGAGGCGAGGTAAATCAATCGTGGCTTGCACAGTTGAAGCGAGTCAAAACTACGCTTTCGCCTGTCTCGACGAAAGACCCGAGTCGAACTCATAGGCTGTTGAAGTAAGTCTGACCAACTAGATTCCTGCACCTGACACCAAACGGGATGGATGTATGGTATGGAACCATTTGATCCCCCTCACGACCCGACGCCAGAACCCGAAAAGCTCCTCGCTCACTCCGAGACACGCTTTCACAGTAAACAGCCAAACAACAATATAATTTCAGAGCAATCGTCCCAACACGAAACCCCCCAAAACGATAAACAGTGCGTCTTTCCCCTCATTACTCAATCTACTCCGCTCCTCCCCTCAACGCCCTCTTCTCATCCTCCTCATCATCCACACCTCTCCCCGCGCCCTTCTCGCCCTCCACCTCCCCATATCTATCGTACCCATGATCTCTATACGCCCCCTCGTTCTCCTCCTCATCACTAAACAGCTCCTCCTCGCTCTCTCCCGCAAACGCATCGTACAGCTCTCCCGCTCTCCTTCCCCGTCCACCTTTCCTCCTCCCACCAGCGCCAGCCTCGCCATCCTCGTCATCGCCAACGAGTTCGAATTCGTATTCGCTGCGCGGGTTGTTGCGGAGACGCTTGCGTCGCGCGAGGTAGAAGTACGCAGCGAGCGAGCTGCAGAAGGCCAGGATCAGAGCGACGGAGCCGTAGATCCAGACTTGGGTGCGCTTGCTGACGCCGAAGGTGGGGAAGGGAGAGGGGAGGAAGGAGTCGGGGATGCCGGTGGCGGATGGGGTCGCTGAGGCTGAGGCCGAGGCCGAGGCCGAGGTCGAGGGAGAGGACGTGGAAGTCGGTTTGGGCTCCTCGACGACCTCGTCTTCGGAGCCGCTGTCGCCCGGTGCGGCGGTTTGCACGGGCGGGGTATCGGCGCCGGGTTTGGAAGGTGTGACTATAGCATTTGCGTCTGAGGGCTTTGGCTTGACGGGGCGCTCGGGGTGATCGGATGGGTTGCCTTCGGGAGTCCCGGTGGCGGTAGGGACTTCGATGGAGGTAGTGTGAGGGTCTACCTCTATTCTATCGTGGTCGTCGTCGTCGTGCTCTGTGGGCATAGGCATGAGCTCTTGGCTCTTGGCGTCGAGACATTCGCCGTATAGGCGGAGTTTCCAGTCTGTGAAGGTGCCGATGTGCTCGTTAACGTTGGTGTCCTTGACGATGACGGTCCAGTTACCGATGCCTGTCTCGCCCCAGTGGGCGACGGACATGAAGGTCCAATCGACGTAACCGACCGGTTCGCTATCGCGGCGGCGCGTGGTACTGAGCTGCGAGACAATGCCCGAAGGACTTAGGAGCTCCACGCTGAGGTCGCCGCGGCGGGTGTGCTCGACATTCATGGTCACGGTGATGTGCTCAAGTCTGTCGAGGTTGGCCGTTTTGAGCGCATCGGCTGTGACTTCAAAGCGGCTGGCAAGACCTTGGTCGCCTTGAGGAATCTCGGTCTTGACGTGCATCCATGGGGAGTAGAACCAGGCTTGCGGCTTGACGAGGTCGAAAGTCTTAGCAGCTTCGACGAAGGTGTAGGCGTCGAGTTTACCATATCCAAACTGGTGGCTAAACGACTTCCCGTACGGCGTGTCTTGCCAGTCACTAGGCGTGTCTATTGGCACAGCGGTATTAACGGTAAGCCATTGGATGTCACGCCACGTGAGTTCCGGCCGGACTTGCAACGCGAGAGCGTAAATCCCGGCTGCCAGTGGCCCGGCTGCAGAAGTACCTCCGTGGGTCGTGCTGCATGTTGCTGTTCCGACGTCTGTGGTGTGGATAGCATCGGTCGGCCCACTGCTATAGGTGACAACCAACTGAGCTGAGCACTTCTCCGAGTAGTATGGGTGGATGTTCCGCTTCTCAATTGCGCCGACGGTAACACTGTAGATGCTGTTCGTGTAGCCGTCGAAGTTGCAGTTGTCTTCATTGGCAGCACCGTTGCCCGCGGCAAAAACGTAGATGGAACCTCTGCCCTGACGACCTTTTTGGACACCGTTCAGCATAGCTCTCTTGATCAAGATTCCCGGGGCATCCATTGATTCTCCATCATCAGGAGGTCCCCAGGAACAAGAGTAGATGTCGTTCTCGTTCATTGCATAATTCATCGCAATTGCCTCATCTGCGTCCGTGATACCACCCGAAAGGATGCGAACACCGGCGATTCTTGCATCCCATGCGACACCCACACCACAAGCGTTGTTCTTACCGGCCGCAACCTCGCCAGCGCATCTGGTCCCGTGACGGTCATCCGAAAGTCTGGGTTTGGGGGCTTTGACATGATCGTTGAAGTCGTAAGATCCGGCCTCAAAGTAATTGTCCCGTAAGTCATCACTATCCATATCCAGGCCATCATCCACAATCACGACGGTGGATCCCTGCCCAGTGACACCTTCCAGCCATAAGCCTGTGACGTTGAGGTCGTTGCCCACTTCCAATGTATTAAACAAGTGCCACTGCTGGTCGAATATGGGATCCTGGATATCCAAGGTCTGCATGAGCTCCTTCCGCGCAGCAATTTGGACTTGCTCGTCTGTCTTGGCTACCGGCAGTGGATCAATGGCACCAGCCAGGTCGGCGCGCGAGGGCTCTCTTATCGGCAATCTCGGGGGCGCTCTCTTCACCATGCGCTTCTTTATCTCCTGCTTCTGGTGATACAATATACTGTCGAGCGCATCGGGTTCCCAGGCCCCTCGCTTCCTCCGCTTGCGCTTCAACTCCTGTACGGCATTCTCGACCAGGTTATGTTGGTGCTTGGGCGCTCTGAACAGGTGATGGTCCGCGAGCTCTCCGAGCTGGCCTTCGTATTCGAGACCCAGTTGGGTCGCTATATCGGCGGGCGACGTCAATGCGTCGAGTTGGAGGGCGTAAAAGTCGTGGCTGCTGTAATCTCGAAGGCGCAAGTCCTGGGCGCATAGTGCCGACGTCGCCGCCAGCAGCGAGGAGAGGAGGGAGTACCGCATGGCCTTGGGGTAATGGGGATAGACAAGGCAGGGCGGCCAGCGTTATAAGGTGTATGTGTCTTCTGGACGGACTCGAGCTGCGCAATACAGTACGTGGTCGATGGGCCGGGATCGTCAGGGTCCCGGGGCTCAAAGGGCGCGCTTTGACTGCTGGAGGAATAAGGAGGTGGAGGGCCGGGTTAAGTATTATTATAAAGGAACGACTGAGTGGAGGATGGCAACCGAAGGCGCAGCAACGGGCAGTCGTAAGTGGTGTTGGACTGTGATGTTGGATCCGACTGCAGACGACTTTAACGTTAGCACACTGATTGATCCAAGGGCCATGAGGCCAACTCGCAATGCCGCCGGCCTTGCCCGATGCAGCAGGCGGCCTTTGCGGACAACTGACAACTGCCGCAGCGCCCTGTGGTGGCACGTGATTTAGCACGTGATTTGGCGAATGATTATGTAACGACGAGGAGGGCCGACCCGATTGACCGGTCATCAGAGGCTGGCAGCGGACTGCATCCCGTCGTCTGAAAAGAAGCCAAGATGCCTCAACACCATGACGTTATGGCAGTCGGGTTCTGTATCAATGCTGCTCCCTCAGGTACAGTACATATCATATATACAGCACACGCGCTCTCGCTACATGGCAGCAGCTGTGGCTTCCGGCGCTTCTGCGCTTTCGTCTCTAGCGCCCGCTTCCATGTGGCAGGGATAAGAAGAGCTCTCGACTGGTGGGAGGCGGGCAAGTAGGTAGGACCAACAAGCAGTGGCTGGGGAGAAGCCACCTCATGATGCATATACCCGTGGGCTCTCCTCTCCTGTCTGCTGCACAGCTTCCGCTCTTACTGCTAGTCCTATCGGCTCCCTCGCTTTCTCCGTATTCTTCTCTCCTCGGCATCTCCGTCGCAGGCCTCAACAGCAGCTGCTGATATCAACAAGCTGCTTCTTCCACTTCCTCAGCCCTCTCTGCTCTCTCATTGATCCTGCCACTTTCCTTGCCGTCTGCTTACACAGGTTTCGCATCGTGGAATTGACCTCGTTTGGCCCCGTACCGTGTGCGCAAGTCGCGACGACGACTTCATCAGCACAATGGACGGACGGCGCAACAGCGCTTCGTACACTCGCCAGCCAGCGCAGCCCATGGCGCAGAACTTCAACCAGCAGTCGACCTCGTCCTCCTACAGGCGCTATCCCAAGCAGCCGGAACCTCCCTATGTAGCTGCGAACGACGAGCTACAAGCTCAGCAGTACTACGATGGCGATCCAACCTGGCGTCCTGCTGCTCAAAACGGCACCTCTCGATCCAATTCTCACCGGCGCAGATCCAGCCAACCAAACCCCACCTATGGAAATGGTCCGTCACGCAACGACTATGCGGCTGCTCCTGAAGCACCTCGAGGTCCGCCCGTGTCATACAAAGAACCGTACACGGGTAGCTTCGCTGCGCCTCAGCGTTCACGTAGTCAGAAAAGATACCCTCAAATGCTATCCCAACCGCAGCCACAACCTCAATCGCAACCTCAACGCCCAACCGTCCAGATCCCATCCGGTCGACCGGACGATCCGGCTGCATTGTTGGCATCACCTATGTCACCCACAAGTCCGACTGCGCAACATGATTCAAGGCGAAGGAGCTCTGCAGGAACATCTGGTGCTATGGGACGGAAGAATTCCGTGTCGAATCGATCGCCTCTGCAGAGGCTTGAAGGTGCGCTGGACGATATAAGCAAGGAGGAAAAGCGAGCCAGGGTCCAGGAGGCCGAAGCCATTGCTGCAGAGAAAGCTGCCGCTGCACGGGCTGCAAGAATTGAGAATTATAGCACTCTTGGTGGTGCCAACCAGACGCGCAGAGTCTCCGGTCCTGATATGAACCCTGCTCCGGCTAGGGTCTCGACCAATAGGCGCAAGGTTTCTATGCCTTCGGCGGGACTTGCTGACTCCAGACGCCCGGAGAAGGCCACTGTTGACTTTGGTCAGCCCTATCAGCCGGAATATCAGCAGCAGTTCGGTTCCGTCGCCTCCAGATCTGGCTCTCAGAGAAGATCGCATCCTCCCCAGTATGACGGTCCTGAAGACCCTCGAAGAAATAGCTATCGGGATCGTTCTGGCCCTGCACAGCCTCGCGCCGAACCAGCATACTCTGGCCACAATGCAGGACTTGCTTTCGGAGCGGCTTCCGCTGCTATCGCTGATAGTCACGGCGAAAGGGATCAGCCTAACGTAGGCCGCAGCAACAGTCGCAAGCTCCAAAAGCGTATGGATCCGAACTCCCACGCATCCACCGGCAATCGAGATCCTGCCACCATGTCCGCTGCCCATAACCAAATGGAGGCAGATCGCATGGGTACTAGCCAGGGTCGGAGAGCTGCTGCCAAGTATCAAGATCCTGATCCGTTCCCGAAGGAGGCTGTGAGGAACCCTCATGGAGCGGAGCCAAAGTATGAAGTTCCTCCGCAGACGGCGGGAGGACAGCGAGCAAGGGAACAAGTAGGCTTTGGTACCCAGGATCCTGTTCAAATGGGGACCCCTCCGCAAGGAGGTCATCACCGACATCTCCCGCACATGTTCCATCGAAGTCACCATGAAGAACGTCGGTATAAAGCTTCAGAAACTCCCATCGACGAATGGAAGACCGCCGACGCAGCAGTCTTGACTGCGGACGACCTCGATCTGGAGGATGTCCCTGATACCGCCGATCCAAAAGCGCCGTGGTGGGAGAAGGGCGCCACCCGGCATCAACCCAGTGGTCGTCACCAAGGTAGTTCTACATACGATGGTGCACAAGACGGACCCCAGCCTCAAACATCTTTCCAGCCGCGTCTCTACCTCAAATGTGGTCCACTGCTGCGTTATACTGGCCTAAGACGAGAATCCAGGATGGGCCGAAGCGATAGAGAGATATGGAGAGGTAGTGTCATGATTGTCACTATCGATGCCTATTCCTCCTACGAGAAAGTTCCAACACTGCGGCTCTTTGTGCAACCAAAAGACCTCTTGCCACCTCCACCAGCTCAGTTGGACGCTAGAAATGGGCAGCAGCTTGCTCCGGAGTACGTCGATCCCCTCGCTGGTGAGGTAAAATCATCACGAACGGGTAAAACACTGTACGTCCGGCCAGTCGAGGATCTGGAAGAGGAGGTAGACCTTTCCCGCCGTGAAGATGACACGGGACTTTTCGAGGAGTCCAGAAGTGCGCCGATTATTGATCTAGAAGGTCGCCAGCGAGTAAACTCTGGCCACAGACGCTCACGAATTCGACAAAAAGATGGCGAAAAAGCTGGCAAATACCGTGAAGTCAAGGGCGCTCGTTTATATGCTGAACGAGGTGTGACATTCTGGCGTTTCAACCTTGAAGTCGAACTCGGCAAACACCAGGCCCGACTGGCTTACCGTATCAACAAGGGCCCTGCCATCGGCTTCTGGGTACCCGCCAAAGGTGAGACGATGAACATCATGTTCCACAGTTGCAACGGTTTCTCCCTAAGCGTCGACTCAAATTCCTTCTCCGGACCCGACCCCTTATGGCGCGACGTCCTGAACAACCATCAAACCAGACCGTTCCACGTTATGATCGGTGGTGGTGATCAGATCTACAATGATGCAGCGACGAAGCAAACCACTCATTTCCAGGAATGGCTAGCGATGAAGAACGCAGCCCACAAGCATTCTGCAGAATTCACAACCGAGATGCAGAACGAACTCGAAGACTTCTACCTAAACCGTTATGCCATGTGGTTCTCTCAGGGTTTCTTTGGCATGGCCAACTCACAGATACCGATGGTCAATATCTGGGACGACCATGACATCATTGATGGATACGGGTCTTATCCTCATCATTTCATGAAGAATGCCGTCTTTACTGGACTTGGTGCTGTGGCGTTCAAATATTATATGTTGTTCCAGCATCAGAGCGTTCCTGACGAGTCTGAGGTGCATGAACCCAGTTGGATTCTTGGCGCTGCGCCGGGCCCATACATCAGCCAGCTCAGTAGGAATTTGTTCATGTTCCTGGGAAAGAACGTGGCGTTTGTTGGGTTGGATTGCAGGACTGAACGGATGAGGGACTCTATCCTCAGCGAGGAGACCTATTACAACATCTTCAACCGGTGTCGGAAAGAGATTGTCAAGGGAGAGACAAAACACTTGATTGTCCTCCTTGGAGTGGTGAGCTAGCCCTTTCAGTCTCAGCCTGTTGTAACTAACTGACCCCGTATTAGCCCATTGCATATCCTCGACTGAACTTTCTCGAAAACGTTCTGACTTCCAGAGTCATGGACCCCATCAAGGCGCTTGGTCGTACAGGCATGTTAGGCGGTTTCGTCAACAAGTTCGACGGTGGTGTAGAGATCCTCGATGACCTTGATGATCACTGGACAGCCAAGCATCACAAGCAGGAACGTAACTGGTTTATCCAGGAGCTTCAGGAAATTGCCGCCGAAAAGTCTGTCCGCATCACCATCCTTGGCGGTGACGTTCACCTTGCTGCCGTCGGTCAGTTCTACTCCAACAAAAAGCTCGGCATCGCCAAGGACCACGACCATCGCTACATGCCAAACGTCATATCGTCTGCCATCGTCAACACCCCGCCTCCGGAGCTCATGGGCGATATCCTGAATAAGAGGAACAAAGTTCACCATCTCGATGGCGATACGGATGAGGATATGATTCCCATGTTCTCGCATGACGTCGACGGGAAGCCCAGGAATAATCACCACCTTCTTCCCCGACGAAACTGGTGTTCCCTTCGCGAATACAACCCTGGTCACACGCCACCCGCCACGCCCCTCAGGAGCCGTTCGCCCTCTCCATCCCGCCGACCCGGTGGCCTCACTCGCACCCTTTCCCTCACCAGGAAAGACTTCAGCCCAGGTGGCCTGGTGCGACGCTTTTCCAACCGTGGCGCCGGGCCTCCACCAGCCTACTACAACAACGCGACATCCACGCCTTCACAGCTCGCTCGCGCAAACAGCCTCGACGCCCGTCCATCCCGCCCCGGCGACAACTCATCGTCCTACTTCCCCTCCGCACGCGCCGACGCCAACGCAGCTGCCCCCGCAGCCGACCCACCGCGCCCCAACCCCTTCCACAGACGCCCAACCGGCCTCTCCATGAAAGCAGCGAAAAAGGGCGGTGCACAGCCCGAGGAAGGCGAAGATGAAGACCCGCTCGCCGGCACCATCAACCTCGAACACGGTCTCGATATCGTGCTCAACCTGGAAGTCAGCCAAAAGGACCCCGCTGGCATCACGACGCCGTATCGCTTGCTGGTCCCTGCGCTGTGGTATCAGGGTCCGCCAGATAGGAACACGGTAAGGAGGAAGAGTAAGGTGGGTGAGTGGTTTGGCGGCGTGATGGGTAAGAGGAGGAATAGGAATGGGGATGATGATGAGGAAGACGAGTATTACGAAGCTGAGGAACGAGGGACTGGAGGAAGCGAGTCTGATGAAGGGGAGAGGAGGAGGAGTGTCGGCGATGGTGGTGGTTATGGTGGCGATGGGCAGGGCGGGGTTTCGTATGGGAGTGGTGCGGTCAGGAGGGGCGGGGTGAGGTTTGATGAGCCAGAGCAGCAGAGTGGGCGGTATGCAGACGAGGAGTATGGAGACGATTATGGAGACGAGGGTAGTGTGGGTAGCTACGAGGAAGAGAAGCCGAAGAAAAAGCCTGGGTGGAAGATTTGGAGGTAGGCTACCGGATGAGCGAAGGTGGGCTTGGATGACGACCGTCAATAGGGTTCAAGGAAGGTTGGAAAGGATCAATGGAGAGATGGAAGTTGTAATATGCGGATTCTACATATTTCTAGCGCTAGACGATAACGAGGCCACGAGTAACGATTGGAAATTAATATTATTCTGTTCATTGAGACAAACAGGCCGAAATTATATCCCATGAGCTGGTGGTGTGTACGTCCAATATAAGACCACCAGACCGAGTCAGTCTTGGTGGGGCTTAGTGAGTGTACAACCCCGACCACTAGCCCATGGAAAACCGCGGTATTTTCCAAAGAAGCTTCAGCCCACAAACGTACGGACAAACTGTCTGCGTCTCCCGTCGGAGCGTCAGTCAAAATAGAAGCAGTTCCGCCTTCTACATGCAGGATATCGAGTAGAGAGGCGGAGATGGCCCGAGCTCGATATGACCTGGCTCACATTGGCCCAAGCTCCAACGCGGACGCGAAGAACGCGACTTACCGCGTAAAGCACCTTGACTACCTCAACTACTTCCCGATCACCTTGGAAGCCCCGCCATACAATAACACCATCGCGAATACCCAAACACATCCATGGATCCTTCGCGAACCTATCTGTGGAAGACAACCTCAGAATGTACCGGACAACGCCTTTTTTGCCTCCCGAAACCGAGTACGATGACATCGATAAATTGAACCAGGATCGTCATGCCAATGACATGCGCCTGAAGAGCACTTTTGAGAGCATCTTCGCAAAATACGAACGAGACTTTACCGACATCGGTGATGAGATCGATCTCGAGACTGGCAAGGTGGTTGTAGATAATGGGCACTTGCGCGACATGGAGGATGAGGGCGACACGGGCGAAAGCCAGGCCGCCCAATTCTTACGGGCTTATACCGAAGAAATGTCTGATGCTGAGGACGGTGACGAGGAAGTGAGTGGGTCTGGTTCAGAGGCTGATCCAGAAGGAGACAAGGATGAGGTGAGACAGACACAGTCCGCCACAGATGAGGGTGCAAACGACGATGAATTGGCAATGGAGTCTGCCGCTGAAAACAATTCCCAAACTCTCCTCCCACCAGCATCGAAGCCTGAGCAGCTTCAAAGCATCGCCTCCCTACCGACGACAGCAGCTCCAATGGCACCACCTCCGCAGCCTGCAAATACGGACGTAGCAGCTATGGCAGCTATGTTGCAATCGTCGATGCAGTCATTCAAACAGCAAATGATGTCGGAGTTTGCGCAGCTCATGCAGCAGAATCGCCAAAACGATTCCAAGGACGATGTCTGGAGAGCCCCGCCACTGCCCGTCGTGCCTCGAGCAGTACGCCCGACTTCCCAGTTGCCAGGCTTCGGTGATAGAATGTCACAGACTCCTGGCCCCAGCCGGTCAATTTGGGCTACCCCGACCGCCGGACGTCCGCTCGGTTCGAAAAATCGCGCGCACTCTGTCCGTCCACGCCAGGTTTCTTCGAACTCCCGCAGCGGTCATGAGACACCGTATCGATCCCTCGGTAGCAGCGCGCGCCGAGCACCTGGTGGGGTTCTCAATGCTCCGAAACTGTTCCCGGGTAGCCATCGTTATGATGCCGTCAATACTGCCCCGGACGAGGACCAGGCCTTGCGAGAGTTGGATGATGCCGTTGATTCTGATGAGGATCCAATAGTAGCGATGACTACCAGCGCAGATCGAGTCACGTTAACCCCCAACAGCAAGCGCAGCATAAGTGGGCAGCAAAATATAAAGAAAGGGTTGCTGTATACGCAAGAAGATGATGAGCAAATAATCCGGTTACGTGAAGAAGAGGGAACTGACTGGCACAAGATTGCGGCGTTGCTGGGAAGGCCAAAGAAATCTGTGACAAACAGGTATTACAACCGCTTAAGCATAAGAGCCAGACCTCGAAGCCCGATCCGAGAGCAAGAGATGCCTGTCACCTCCTTATCTCCATCTCAAGGAACACGCGCCTCCATATCAACATCTGGCATTCAGCCCAACGGACAGCCTTTGAAAAGGGAGAGCCCGCCTCCGGAGAGTGGGAACGCTGCCGATGCTCCTGACGAAGTCGGAGACAGAGCATTACATCCAAGTGTAGAAAGCGACCCCCCATCAGCAGATAAGCCGCAGGTCCTGTTTGTTCCAGACTCACAGACAGGCGATGAACAGCTGAGCAGTTCCAATCCAGCTTCTTCGTTTCAGCAAGATACGACAGTAACGCGAGATCAAGTGACCCGGATGCAGACAGAGCTTCAGGAACCACAAGCATCGGTTGAAGGCCACGAGATCGTAATCCAGGTCGAGAACGGTCCTGAGCAGGAAAATCTGGAAGATCCCGACGAGGTTGCTTCTGCACAATCTAAGAAGAGGAAGAACTTGCACCAGACTTCGGCCAGCGAAGACTCTGAGATCAGTCTATCAACTGAGGCCAAACGTCGCAGAATGCTTCCTGCGAGCAAAGACCTTGACGCCGTTGTGAATGCCGTCAATCGTCAGGATGAAGTGCAGGACGATTCCAGGTCTTCAAAGCAGAAAAGCCCACGGGTTGTTATACCAGCCCGGAAGCGGAGCAGAAGCATCGAGGAAGTTACAAACCATACCGATGCTGAGGGGATACTCTTCAAGCACCCAGAGCCTGAGCATCAAGACTGCACGGCGGCGCCTTGGGTGCGGCAACGGAGAGCCAATGGTAAGTTCCTGGGCAAGTCGTCCAAATATTTCAGGGGTCATCACGAGCCGCGGGCCAAAGCTGTCACAGGAGCAGTTTCTGAAACAGTGGAGGAGGACGACTCGGTACATAAACCCACGACAGGACCTACACCTTCGCATCCACCAATCCCGTCAGTAGTGACACGGAATGCCCCCACATCGATGCCCCCGCCGCCGCCGCCGCCTCATACAAGCAAAGCAAAACCCAAATTCGGGGCCATTGCACCCCCCACAATTGAAACTCCAGGAAGTGCCCAGAAGCAAGACCGGACTTCGACACCAACAGCAAAACCTGTACCTCTGACTCCATCCACTCCGGCATCAGGAGCGAAGGCCATCGACTTCATGCTACCACCATCAACTCCTGGAATACGCGCGTCGACGCCTAAACCTACCGTCACGAACCCAATACTGGGCAAGCTGAGGCCTGGCACTCTTCTATTTAACTCTCCTCTCTCCGCTATCAAGTCGAGCACTCGCCGTCGTACCACGATGCAAACGCGTGCCTCCTTGGATGCAATTCCTTTCCCAGACGAGCTCGAGAAATCGTCTCCAGCCGTCGTACACCGGTCTTCATCCCGGGCGCCCTCGCGGAGGTCTACACCAAGCAACAAGCCGGCTGCCGGCTCAGCGCAGAAGAACGTCCATTCGGGACGGAAGCTGAAGCCAGGTCAAACTACAATTTCACAGATTGTGAAGTCGGATAGTGATGGGGAGGATGATCCACTGAGTTTCACTAAATACCTTTTTTAGATAAGTCAGGGCTGGCAGAACTAGCGCTTTCGTGCACCTCTATGATATATCAACCCACAGCATCAACCGAGAATTCCTCACGGATGCTGTGGTTTGAATTACCACATCTCTGCTTTCCTGCACTTACCACGTACTCTATCGCTGTGCCCTACTCGCAGAACACTAAGACCCACCCTGAGGGCTGTAAATTCATGACGCGCCAGATCCCAGATGATGGTCACGCGTGAGTCATGTTCCAAACCGCGGAGAGCTCCCGCTCCCCAATGGTCCCGCTTCCCGTCAATCGACTCTCCTAGAACATCCTGCTCCAGACCAACCCAAGCGTCCAACAACACGTACAGACTCGTCCGATCAAACCAGACCTGCGCGCATCCACAGACACCATGCGCGTCGCAGAAGTTCTCTCGGATCTAACCTCCCTCCGCGTCTGCGTAAGCTCGCTCAACTCTATCCCATCAACTCCCCACCGTCCGCTCGCACGCCCACGCGCCCGCTCAACCGACTAACCGCGCCCACTCCATGCAGGACCCCTCCGCCGCTCTTGCCCTCGTATGCGTGCGTCCCTCGGCATCTCCGACCACAGCTGCAACTAGCTCCACGGACTCGGGTTCTGCTCCTCCAACCACATCCGTGACCGTAGGACAGCAAGGCGAAGCAAAGGATAAGGGAGAGATTGAGGAGGAGGAAGATCCGGCGCTAAGGAGGGCGCGAGATGTTGTTACGCTGCACTATGAGATCAAGAATGCGCAGAGCAGTGGGGTGCTGGCGGATGAGTTGAGGAGGATGAGGGAGGATGTCGGGAGGGCGGTTGGGGAACTGTAGGCGGCTGGTGGGGGATTGGAATGGGGTTGTGCTCTATCGATGACGGGGACTCGGTTTGGGTTTGCGAGGTTAGAAGAGTGGATGCATGGCGTTCGGCGTGGACTGCGAGGTAGGTATTGGGATAAAGGTTTGCCGAGGGAATAAGAGAGTAATCAGACATGTAACAAGACATCTGGGTTGTCTGCGATGATTGCTCGGTCTATCCAACGCTCTATACACACATCCATGAGCGAAGTGGTCCATCCTCCAGCGGGCCTTTCTAAACGCCCAAGAAGCCAAATCGCGTCCGACTTACCTACTTCCGACCCTCCTCTTCATCGCTCCCACCAATGTCCAGATCATCGGGAAGATCCAGCTCCTCCGCATCGTCTCTATACTCATCGGCGAAAGCGTCTCGCAGACTTATGTCGTCCTCCTGCTCCCTAACCACCTCAGCCGCAAGACCCGCCTCCGGATCATCCGCATACTCCCTCCTGATGCTATCAGCGCTCCTGCGGCCTGCGCCGTCCCGCTCCTCCTGCTCCAACTCCGCCGCGCGCGCCTTGGTCTTCCGGTACATGAGCCAGCCCGTTGCGATGCCAGCTGCCAGACCAATGGCTATGCTGATGTAGCTGATTGCTTTGGTCTTGGCGTCCATCTCTTCGCCTCGTTCAGCCAGTTCACCAATCTTGGCGCCGACGAAGACGTGGAGCAGAAGCTTGGGCGAGACGATGGCAGTCGCGAGGGCAAAGGCGCCCCATTGGACTGTGGGGAAGGTGGCGATGGCACCGTTGGAGAGCGAATATGGCAGCGGGCAGAGGCGGATCATGATGAGGAGTTTGAGGCCGTCGTGCTTGAGCGTCAGAGCTATGGCTGCGAAACGGGGATCGTTGGCGATGAGGCGGGAGACGAAGCGGTGCAGGACGGCGCGGGTGACGATGAAGGACGCTGTGCTGCCGACGATGGTGGCAGTCGAGACGATGAACCAGCTGGAGGTAGAAAATGCAAGTTAGCTTCTTTCCAATCGCTGAAGAGCGCCAGAACTCACCCATTCGGAAACCCGTATACAAAACCCGCAATCATCACACAAGACGAATACCCTATCAGCGGCGGAAACGACACCACAAAAGTCATCGCCCACACAATCAACCACCCGCCACGCAGATCCCTCCACTTCTTCGCAACGGGCGCTAACCACTCCTTGAAAATGGTCTCGTTATACACCAGAAACAGCACGCCGAGCACAATGGTCGCAACGCCAGCCAAGACCAGCAGCACGCGCTGCACAAGACTCAATCGCCTATAGACACTCAGCCCTTGTCGCGACAGCTTGTCGGCCTGGCGCAGCATACGCGATCGCAGGTCCGAGGACGGGCGGGCGGCGCGATGATGTGAGCGCAACCCAGGCTGTTGCGAGGAGGAGCGGCGTCGCCATGCGGGCGAGACGGGGCGGCGTTGCTCTTCTGGTGGTGGAGAGACGGGGATGGCGAGGGCGCGGGCGTCGTAGTCGGCGGGCGGTGGCATGGTGGAGGGAGGAGGCAGGCCTGTATGTATGCGCAGATGTAGGTCAGATGTGGTGCTGCGGAGCGGACGAGACGGGTGGGCGGAGACGGTGGGCGGAAACGGTGGGCGGAGATGGCGGGCGGAGACGCAGGCCGGATGCGGCGGGATGCAGGACGGAGAGGAACTCGGGCAGGGGGCGGAAACGTTCGTTTCAAGCAGGTGCAGGGCGGACGGAGGAAGGGGGCGGACGAGATAGGCAGGTGCCCTTGGTGGATGGGATGTTGGTGTTTGGGTTTTACGATGTCGGGCAGGTGCCTGAGCTTCGCAGCTTGAGGTCTGACAGGCTGGCTGACTAATTACGTCACCTCCAGCTTCCGGGCTTTCTTATCTTAGCGTCCAGTTGGATCGCCGGGATCGCTGATGCACGTCAACAACACCAACCACAACAAACACCAGGGTCCAGTATATGTCTGTCTCCCTGTCGTAGGTTCCCCTATATCGTGCTTGCGTGCTTGTGCACGGCGCTCTTTTGCTCGCTTTCGCATTGCTTGCTGGTCTCTCTTGTACTTGACCGTCTCGTGGGACAGAAGCCGAGTGCCTTGTGCATGCGCAAGTTCAACTTCAAGTACTCGTCTCGATTCTGCTGTCGTCAGGTGCTCTTCGCACAAGTTAGGCCAGTCCCATATCACATTCCAGGACAAGACGAGTCTTCGTACTCGCAATAATCCAATTTACTCGTCCCATATACTCTACAAACTCAGTCGCCATCCGTCCGTCCTTCCCTCCCACATACCCAATCGGGAACCACTCTAGACCACCATCACCACATCAGAAACCCTTCCACCACCTCAAAAATGCAACTCGGTCTCCGCTCCACCCTCCGGAAACTCATCCGCGTCCTTCGCAACCAAAGCCGCTCATACCGCTCCCAACTCCGCCCCTCCCCAGCAACCGCCCACCACGACCGCATCTCCTTCAGCGGCGACGACGAGGACGATCACGATGCCTGGGAGAACACCGCTGAAGCTATCGGACTGCTTCCGCGTGGGCAGCAAGTCCGACAAACAAAGCAGGCCTCGCCACAGCTGGGGACATCTTCTTGCTCTGCTTTCGCTCCAGCATCACCACCCTCACGCCTCCGACATCGTTGACGAAGGGGTGTTGGGGCGTTTGTCAACGTGACGGGTATACGGTCGCGGCAGCGGCGATGGGATAGGGCTGAGCATCGGCGCGTGCCTAGTAAGGTCATGATTCCCGACGAGAGGCGGTGGGTTACGCCGTTAGTGCCTGGGGAGTTGTTATGAGAGGGATGAAGGAGACAGAGGATAATATGCGATGACGTAGCCTTTTCAGCAGTAAAGTAGTGACAGCAACGAACACATTGATTCCGGGCACTCGACTAATTCGATGCCTCTACTGCTAGAGTCACCCCCTCGGGCCCGTCGGTACATCCTCTGCCTTTACAATCCTCACTTTCGAGCTCACCTTACCACCACCCTCTGCCGTTTCGTCCCCGCCCTCACTTCCCACCCCGCTATCTCTGCCCTCGAGACTACGATCCCAGCTGCTTGGGTCGATACCCAAGATACCACCAACGTTGCCGCGATCTCCCGGCACGCTGAACTCGCGGAAGACGTAGCGCCACTCGTTCAGAAAGCCACGGACTGCTTTGCCGACCTTATCCTTGCCGTTCTTGGAGTGGTGACCCGTACCGGTGATGGCGTACACGGGACGGAAGGAGGACTGGTGTGCGAGGAGGACTTTGGAGAGATAAGTGACAGATTCTTCGGGATGAAGGCCTGTGAGGGGGTTGAGGGTTAGCGGGTGTGTAGTAGGTGGACGGAAAAGTCGAAAGTGAAGAAGGGGCATACCATGCAAATCGACGTAAAGCTCTTTGGCATTGGGGCCGTTGTCCTTGTTACGCTCGTTGTAGAGATGTTCGGCTGCCTCGCGGTGGGCCCTCCGCATCTGGCTGTTCTCAGCCTGTCCGCGCAGGCTGAGTGCTTTGGCAGCGCGGGAGTCGTTTCGGTTCCAGGCTTGGGCGGCGCTGTGTAGTTTGATAGGTTAGCCAGATGCTAATGTTATGAAGAAGCTCAGGATGACCTACCTCTGTAAGAATTTGTTACGCAATCCGCCATGCTTAAAGGCCTCCGATCTGGCCTTCAGATACGCCTTATTGGCTGCTTCGCCAGTTTCTAGCCATGGGATGTGATCAGGAGCTGGAATTGCCAGAGCAGCTGCGCTGTTTTCTCTGCTACCGTTGAAGCTCTTCGCGGGACGCAAGCTCTTGCGCATCTGAGCCGGGCTGGGAGATGGGCTCATGCGCACAACATCGGCAAGCGTACTGGGATTGCCGTTCTCCTTGTTGTGACCATGTCCACCGCGCTTGCCGTGATGCCTCTTGCCCCCCTTTGCGGCGGCTGCGGACGCTAACGTGGGGAATGCTTCCGTATCATCCGCTGCTGGAGCCGATGGCGTGGGAGCGCGTGAGTTCTGCCGACTGCTCGATGGTCTAGAGTTTGAGTAGTTGCTGGCTGATCGAGGAGTGAAGGTGGGGAATGGACTGAGGCCAGGGGGAGGGGACACAAGTCCACCCGCGCCAAACATTTGCTCCAGCGATGTTGATTCAAGAGAGTTCTGGAGGTGATTCATGTATTGCTGAGAGTTTGCCGGTTGGAGAGAAGGGAAAGCTTCATAATCTTGGACTTGAAAGTTCGGCTGGATGCTCTGAGTTGGTGGAGTGGAGCTGCCTTCAAGCATCAGCTTGGCCATGAGGTTGGAAGGGTCGTGGGAGAAAAGACAAGTATCGCCGGCAAGGCAGTTGCCAGAGAGCCAATATCTGGAAGGAGTCAGCCGTGTCTCACGTGAACCATAACAACTCAATCGCGCTTACTTGCAAACTGTCTTGCTCGAATCATGACTGAACCTGCAATCCGCACGTGCGCACTGGCCTGTCGCAAGCCAGTATTTACAGAGAACGCTCGTTTTGGCTTGGCCTGCTGGAGTTGCTGGGCGGAAAGACGGGCTCATTGACTTGCCCACCAGATATGTCTTATCAGGCTCTGACAGCGTAGCTTGTTGCTGAAGGGCTATGCTTTGACTGTCCATCAACGCCTGAATAGTCGCAGTAAAGTCATACCCGTTTGCCTCCAATGCTCTTTCTATCTCCTCGTTTGTTCGATCATCGCGAAGGATTGAGCGCAGCATGTCGTACGGGTCCATGTCCATGGTATAGGGCTGGACCCACTCGGCGGCTGCGCCGTTGAGGGACGCGTCACCCGGAACGGATGAGGATGCATTGCTACCCACCTCATCGTTCACCAGCCAATCGACCGTGTCGCTTCCGTAATCGCCATATATCTCCGGGGTCGGGCTGGAGTCGCTGAATTCGTATGCATTCAGGTTTGGACTATGCGGTATGTAGGGGGTCGCAAGGGCGAGACGGGGCGAGGGTCGAGGGGAGGTGAACGGCGAAGCCGTCGAGGATTTGGCTCTGGAGAAGCCTGGGGGAGCGACTCCGAATCCGGGGGGCGGGTTGATTGTCCTGGGCGAGGAATTGGAGGGTGTGGGAGCTCGTGCAACCTGCCAAGGAGCAGGTGATGACCGGCGGATGATGGTATGGCGGACTGGCGGTGGGGAGGCTGTCGAGCCTGAGTTGCCACGATAGCGCCATAGCGAGTCGAGTATTGAGTCCTCGAGAGGCTTGCCCGTGAGCGAGGTTTCCTTGCGCAACAGCTCTTCGAGTTTCTCAGTCTTGTCCTCGTCCTCCAGCGACTCGTCCTGGAGCACGGGCAAGCACAGTTCGTAAACCTCGTCAGACACCATGGCTGGCGCTTGCGATATGGAGTGTCTGGATGTTCGGGGCGTAGAGGAGTGGGTTTTGGGGTTGGCTTCAACGCGGGAGGGTGTTGGTGATCGGGGTTAAGGGCGAGGGCAGCGGTCGCAGTCGCGGTCGGGTCAGGTTGGCGCGCGCTTGAATCCACTCGCGCAGGGAGCTGCGACTGGATGAGGGTTGGCGTAGGGAGAGCAAGGTCGAGAGAGCGGTTGTTTGCGGTGCTTTGGAGTGTCGAAGGGTGGTTGGGTGTTTGGTCGGGTTATTGAAGATCGGGGGTGTTGATCAGGCTAGGTCATAGATTAGGTACCTGGTGTGGGGATTGACGGCGGGCTCATCCCGTGCCCGCCTTAACTAATACCAAAGCACAAGCACCCTGACAGTGAACGGCGCTCCTCTCTACCTAGCACATGCCAGTGTACATAGCATTACTTACGAGGCCTTCCGGTCAAAAGTTGCTGCGCTCAGTAAGCTGAGACCCTGCACTGACACAGTAACATAGCCTCCAATCGCTTCAGCTGCTCCCATTAACGAAACCCTTGTAAGACCCCCTCCCCACATGCCAATGCATATCGTGCCACATGCATCTCGACATTGCCTCCAGGGCTGACTGCAGTGCCATTCGACTTTGTAGTCTCTGTCATCAACCACCAGAATAGCTTCAATTACTGTCGAGGCGAACAGTTTGCCTCCAATACTGTATCCTCATATGTACATCCTTGCACGTTCGGCATAGTTGCAAGGCTGATTGAGCCGCGTGGAAGGAACTTGGAATGCGGTAAACTTTACAGCCCTACCTGCTCGATTTCCGTACCCGTACTTCGCCCGTTATTGAGCTGTCTAAGGAACGCTCAGTCATAGCCGGACAAGAGCATCGGGGCAAGCCACAGCTAACGGAGCCGGACCTTTGGCTGTGATTATGCTGTACCCAGTATCCCAGGTAGCCTTAATCAAGACCTTTTCCCCGGGAAACAGCGCCGAGACTGTTCCAATTCTGAGTCCTCAGCCTCGGATCTCAGCTCTCTGTGCATGGCCCTGTACCACGTTGTTCCGAAACTAGCCTGAGACTGTTCATGGCACTTCCTCGTCATCGTCACAACCGAACCCGAAGGTGAACCCGCCTGCCTCTTCTCCCTCCGCTTCTCTCCCGCCCTTGACCAACTCTTCCCATTTTCCGCTGCGCCCACCATTTCCTTTCCTTTCTAGTCCCCTCAGGCCTTCCTCCAGCAGGTCCGGGTGTTTCTCTCCTAGTTTCTCCACGAACAGAGAATACGGATCTTCTATGCCGTCCTTGAAACCACTTGTCTGATCCTTTTGGTCTCTCAAGAAGCCAAGCACATCAGCCAACTTCGCACGCGGTACAAAGTTTTGAGTAAGTGCGATGCTCTCTTCCAGATTCAAAACAAGGTGGAACCAGCCAGACGGCACATGGAGGACCTCGCCAGCGTAGCAGATTCCCTCACACGCGCCAGGCGTCTCTCGGGCCATCTCGTGGAAGGTAAGAAGGTACTCGGCGATGCTGAGCGGAGAAGTGATCTCAGAGCAATCCTCAGAAAGAATGACCCCAGGCGGCGGTGGCAAACTTGGTGACGATGGGAACATGAGCCAGTACTTCGAACCTGTCAGTACGGCATTCCAGGCACTGGTCGCATTGGGGTCTTTGTGAAATGTGCTCCCGCTGCGGGCCGGGCCCATAATCAGCCACCGGCTGTCTGGTCGTTGGTCCCCGAGTACGCCAAACAGGTCCTCGCCGAAACATGATGGTGGCCAGTATGCAGCATCCTTTACGTCTTTCCCAACTCCTATGTTCATCTTCTCCGCGAAGCTGCGATCGAAGAGGTACAATGGGCTTTCGTCGCTGTTGTTGTACATGTAATCGACGTACTTGTTGAGCGGCCAGTCGACGGCCTCGGCACGGAACGCTACCTCCGCGTACCGCTTGACGAGGGAAGGGGTTGACCAGCCATGGAAGCAAGGCCACTCCTTGACAGGAGACGTGAGAATGAATGGTTTGTTTGTCCATTGAGAAGAAAACTCTTCGACTGAAAGATCCGGGAGCCGTGCAATGGCATTCTGTCGTGGTATGTTCGTGACATAAGGCTCCAGCGGCGTGTAAGTGCATTGGAAAGGTCGGTACAGCGCATCAGAGAACAGTCCTGAGCAGTCAAGATGGGATTGCAACCCGGCGGGGAGAGAGAGATATGTTGATCGCCATGAACCGCGCCACTGAAAGTCGGGTGGCTGAGACCTGGTGTTGCATGTTCAGCACAAGGTCATCTAGGTCAAAGGTTGAAGGAAGAGCTCATGCTACTTGCAGCAAGACTGGATGCCTAGCGTGCAATAGCAATGGCCCAATCTTTACATGATACTGTGAACAGAGCTGAAAGACAACGAAGCGACAAGCGATATGGGAGTGTGACTAAGAACGATATGAAGAGGCATGATTGCAAGAATATTGAACTTTTGAGTCATATGTGACGGCGTGGTCTTGGAAATATCTGACTCACTCTACGAAAAGTGCTCTCCAAAGCTCCTCAGACCTAGTAAAGGCATAGAGAGCTTTGCAGGATGCACCTAAGCTTCTAAGGATGGAAGCATCGAAATATTCCAGTACTTGCATAAGGATCTCGTCCGGCAGCCGAGCGAAATGCCCACAGCGAGCCTTGATATCTACCTCTGCGGTGAGAGCATTGCCAGAAGGCTTGACTCCCAGAGGATGCGACGGGATTGCCGCGTGCTCTGCAGCGGCGTCGAGGTCGGGGTCAGCCGCTGCTTGACCGACTCTGAGTTTCTTAGCAGGTCGCTGCGACGAGGAGTCATATGCCTCGCTGACTGTGTAGCCCTCAATGGGGTACGCTGATGGGGCCATGGTCAACGTTAAGTTATTGTTCCCGAGCGCAAAGTCGGCAGAGCGCAAGGCCGGAAGCGGACGAGTGAGTTTTGACAGCGCACAACAACGACCAATTGGAAGCGTCCTCTTCTGTCTCCGCAGTCAGGTGGCAATTACAAGCAATGCTGAAGGCCACTCAATGGTCATCGGTTGGTCCAAGGCAAGCAGCACTGGAAAAGTCTCTGCCGACCTGGAGCGCAGCCGTTTGAAGGAGCGCACGGACGTCGCGCTAGTGGTGCCGGCCACCACCTCAAAACTTTTTGCCGTTTTCCCAACTCCTTCTCCCCCTCCATCACTTACTACAACTTCAACGAACTCCAGAACCACTCCACTAGATATCCCCACGACTCTCAGCCAGAGAGTCAGGAATCTAGTTTCCACCACAACCGTCTTCATACCCACAGCGGCGCGGCGTCCACCCGGATCCTCCCCGCTCACCCGCCCCACCACAAGGCACTTTCGATCACAGCGCAGAGCTTGTGATCACTTCGTCTACAAACGCAATCATGGCTGACAAGGGTCTTGAGGAGGTCCCCGAGGGTACGTTCGATCGCTCTTGACAGTGAAGTCCTGCGCGATCTCGGTCGCGCCATCTTGGCCGCGCGACCGGTCGCAACGGTCGCAACGTCAGTCGACGAGCTCGCTGACAATCGCCACTTTTCACAGGCCAGATCGAGTCTAACTACGATGAGACCACCGACTCGTTCGACTCCATGAACCTGAAGCCCGAGCTTCTGCGCGGTGTCTACGCCTACGGTTTCGAGCGCCCGTCTGCTATCCAGCAGCGCGCTATCATGCCCGTCATCAAGGGTACGTATGCAGCGAGTTCCACTCCCAGAGCTGGAGCTGATCCAAAATGCGACCAGGCCACGACGTGATTGCTCAGGCCCAGTCTGGTACCGGCAAGACCGCCACCTTCTCCATCTCCGTCCTCCAGAAGCTCGACGCCAACATCAAGGAGTGCCAGGCTCTGATCCTCGCCCCCACCCGTGAGCTCGCCCAGCAGATCCAGAAGGTCGTCGTCGCCATTGGTGACTTCATGAACATTGAGTGCCACGCCTGCATTGGCGGTACCTCCGTCCGTGACGACATGAAGGCTCTCCAGTCCGGTGTCCAGGTCGTTGTCGGTACCCCTGGTCGTGTGCACGACATGATCCAGCGTCGCGTCCTCAAGACCGACGCCATGAAGATGTTCGTCCTCGACGAGGCCGATGAGATGCTGTCTCGTGGTTTCACCGAGCAGATCTACGACATCTTCCAGCTGCTCCCCCAGTCCACCCAGGTCGTCCTGCTCTCCGCCACCATGCCCCAGGACGTTCTCGAGGTTACCACCAAGTTCATGCGCGACCCCGTCCGTATCCTTGTCAAGAAGGCCGAGCTTACCCTCGAGGGTATCAAGCAATTCTACATCGCCGTCGAGAAGGAGGACTGGAAGCTCGACACCCTTTCCGACTTGTACGAGACTGTCACCATCACCCAGGCTGTCATCTTCTGCAACACCCGCAGAAAGGTCGACTGGCTCACCGACAAGCTGACTGCCCGTGACTTCACCGTCTCTGCCATGCACGGTGACATGGACCAGGCTCAGCGTGATGTCATCATGAAGGAGTTCCGCTCTGGTTCTTCCCGTGTCCTGATCGCCACCGACCTGCTCGCCCGTGGTATCGATGTCCAGCAGGTTTCCCTGGTCATCAACTACGACCTCCCCGCCAACCGCGAGAACTACATCCACCGTATCGGTCGTGGTGGTCGTTTCGGTCGTAAGGGTGTTGCCATCAACTTCGTCACCGCTGATGATGTGCGCATGATGCGCGAGATTGAGCAGTTCTACAGCACCCAGATCGAGGAGATGCCGATGAACGTTGCCGGTACGTACTATCCAATCTGCATGTTTACTCGATTCAACATACTGACGTATCACAGACCTCATCTAAACGACCTAATGAACTCGGACTTCGCTTCCAAGGATCGCTTGTCTCGGTGCATCTCTGATGCACTGAAGCAGCCGTCGCAGGATCCGACAGTCTTTAACGGCGATGTCGCACATGCCTGCGTGGGCCGCCTTATCTCTCAACTTGGCGGTCCTCGTAAGCTGTGTCCAAAAGCAGAATTCAGCATTTGGCGTTGGTCTCTTTCGTGTCAAATTGACTTGTCATCAAAATGGGTGCTTCTCTAGAAATGGATGAGTCGTCATTGAGTTGATGGTATTCATGAGGACATGGCTGCTTTCTTTACTTTAAGGGCTGCTTTGCGCTTGCGTGCAGGGACTCAGTTGCTTTCCGTCATTGGTTATCCGAGTACGGCTGTGGGCAGTGATGTGCCTGCAATTCGACGTGCGTGCGATAACCCTAATGGCTTTCCTAGTTTCCTTAATTAGATGATTCAAGTTCATGCGTGTTCATATCTTCTGCATGACTGTGCGGCTCATGGTTGATTTGATGAATGCGCTGGATATCAGCGCCGTACCCCCCTTGATTGTCTCGTCCACCTCTTGGGGCAGAAGCTGATCCCAATGCTACGCCCGACCTTCTAGTGCATACGCAGTGCATCTGCTGCCAAAGCTTGCATGCCTTGCCAGTAAGCTTCCCCCATCCGCATGTAGCCAGGAGGGATTCCACGGCACATAGATCGCTGCCGATCTTGGATGCTTCTGTTCCGTTTCAGAAAGCAACTACAAGAAACAACATAGGTACCTTAGTATATAGTAGAAAAGTTGCCGGTTGTTGTGTTTATCCCTCGGTCTCTCGTTCCTGCCTGACACGGCGATTCTGGGAAGCCTGCCCAAGTCGCTTCTCCGGGCACCGCCCACCATCCCCCCAACATCTTCTCTGCCTTCAGCAGCATCACACTGCAGTCAGCTCAAACTCACTTGATCAGACTTTCCTCTTCACGCTTAATACGTATCACACAGTTTCCTCCCTCGGCACAACTCAACAAACGCGACATCGCGGTCACAAGTACGCTGTTCCTGTACGGTAGTGCCTCGAAAGCCGCCGTTGCTCATCACCAGCTCTCGATCATAACTCTCAAAGCACGTCTCAGCGCTGCTGGAAGACGTCTTGACCTCCAGCCGACTTCTAATGTAGTGGCTTACTGCCTTCCTCCAGCAGTTGTACTTGTTTCACCTGCTTTTGGCCTGCCTTCTGATCAGAGGCACCGTTGCAGCACTACGCGCGAGCAAGCCAGAAGCCGTCAGATTCTTCTTGGAATCCAAACTTGCGCTTGTCCTTTTTATCTGGTTGACTATCGTTCTCTACACAGTCTCCCTTCTCGTGGCCAACTTGCGTGGTCTTCGATCGCACCCGGTTAGGTGTATCGTTGACGCGGTGGTAACTTTGTTGTTCCACTTGTCTCTCATAATTGTCCTCTCTCTGCTCTTCACGAATCGGCCTTGCTTCAGTCGCTTCGGGACTCCAGTCCGAGTGTGCTCAGGTGCTCGTGTCAGGTAGTGCTTGGCCCAAATTCTCTCGGAGGTGCTCCACTTTCACCCTTGCAAGATCCTCTGGAGAGTCCAAGGAAATCGACGTCGAGGCCGACATCGAGGTACCCACAGCCGATCCAGTCCCCCCTGTGACCTGTCCCTCGGGAGAAAAAGAGCGAGTCGCGATCTGAACATGGTGCCACGCCCAACGAGTCCTACCTCCCTTCTGTGGGCCCATCAGGTTCGAAGAGAGCATAACTATGTGAACGAGCGCCTGAAGTTGCTTGAAGCACAGCATAAGAAGTTAGAGGAGACGACGGCAACCCTAACCAGCCAGCTTCATACGCAACACGACACCCAAACAAAACTCAACGAGGTGTTCGCGCGGATCTCTGCCATTGAAACGGACGATGAGGATCTCCGTATCTGGATCGACGAGCAGTCAAAGGAGAGAAAGCAGAGTATTCAAGAGCACGACAACAGAGTTGGCGATCTAGCCCTCAAAGTTGAGCTGCTCGAAGAGCAAAATAAGAAGTTTGACGATCACGCCTCCGGGTCTGTAGAGACAAGCAACGAGTTTCGAGCAAGACTTGAGAGGCTTGAGCAGATTAGCACAACGGCACTCCATACGTCAACCGAGGCCAGCTCTAGAGACATCGAAGCGCTCAAAAACAGGATTGATGATCTGGACGCACGCAGGGCAGACGACTACGACCGGAGCCAAATGCTTCTGCGGAAGATTGAAACCCTGCAGACATCCAATTGGGAGTGGGAAAAGAGATACCGGCAGCTGCAGGATATCATGATCACCAAAGAGTGCGGTCCTCTGATCCGAACTGAACACACAGCATTAAGTCCACGACCTACATCAAGACCTTCCTCAGCATTACATGAAGCACCACGTATAGTGATCCCTCGAAGCCCGGAGCCTAGGGATGAGCCTCGTGTGCTGAGGTATGCTGTATCCTCGATGCGTATGATTTCATCAATCCAGCTTGCTCACCTCATTTACAGGAAAGGACCGAAAGACGTGTCTCAGCCAACCCCGTCTCAAGCAGAGCGACCATTTCCCTTGCGCCGCTCGGCAAGGCACTTGGCACAGATTCCTTCGTCAGCAGCGGCACCTATGGCATCCCCGCTTGCGTCACGACAGCCTCTTCGACCCACAAACATCCCTTCCGACAGAAGAGAAGTGGCAGAGCCCGCCAATTCGCACAAAAAGAGAAAGTCCGTGGTTTGGAAATATGTCGACGAAGTCAGAAATTCGGCAGCTTCTTTGCCAATCCCATCCGATCGTAGACGTGTTTCACAGAAGATGAATCTGGCATACCCGCACCTCGAGAGGACGACAGCAACTACTCCTGATACGTCAAGCTCTGGGTCAAACCCACCGAAAATGAGGAACAAGAATAGGGTGATCGTTCAGGATTACGAGCTTCCACCTCTCTCGGATACCGAGTAAGGTATCTTCAGATAATCCATTATTCTCCGGGCCAGATATCTTCATATCAACAGCATTCTTCTGCGGACAGTTATTCAGCAGTATCCCGATCCGCGACCGTCCGTGTCATCCTCATGAGAGTGTCCCCTTGGGACTCCAATACGGCTGTCATAACATCACCCTGTGTTACCGGCCCCACACCCTTTGGCGTACCCGTAAGTACTATATCATTCTCCTGAAGCGTCATGACGCTGCTAATATCGGAAAGTATGCGCGGTATGCGGAAGAGCATGAGATTGGTGTTGTCGGATTGGCGAACATCCTTGTTCACCGAAAGGGAGAGGTGAAGGTTGTGCGGGTCTCTGATGCGCGACGCCTCGATCATGTCGGAGATGGGACAAAAGGTGTCGAAGCCCTTTGCGATAGTCCAAGGAAGACCCTTTGCTTTGGCTTCTTCTTGCACGTTGCGCGCCGTCATATCTATTGCTAGGAGATAGCCTGTTTTATTTTCAATGGTTCACAGGGGTTAGCTATTCGTACTTCAATACAAACACTACTTCATCGGTCAACCTCGAGAACCTCGTGCTTGAGCTCGGCCAGCATTTGCTCAAAAGGCTTGCGACACAGCTCCTCTATGACCGCGACTACCCACCATCGCCCTTGATCATAACCAAGGTTCATCACCCCCAGCTCATTAAAACCCTCGGACCTGGTCTACCTCATCGAGGAAAACAGAAGCACATACCTTTGATAGCGCCCAAAACCCCACCATCGTTGGCGGAAGAATTCCTCACGGTCTTCCCCATCACCAATCCCAACTCGACCTCATAATGCAGGTTCGCGCCTTTGGGCCGCAGCACTTTACCCTCTCCGCTGTTGTCTATGCATAGCGAGGAGGGCGGCTTGAGGAAGAAGAAAGGCTGTTTGGGTGTCGTGTTGTTGAGCTCCTTGATGTGGTCGGCGTAATTGCGTCCGATGCATACGACCTGCATGAGGGGAATGGAAGTGGTCAGCGGGGCCGGGGGGTTGCGTGGTGAGTATGTAGGTGGTGGATGGTGGGAGGGTGGGGAGGCGGGCGTCAAAGTACCTTCGAGCAGGACTTCTTGAGCTCCGGCAAGCCAATGCGGGCGGCCATGGTCGCGTGAAGGGGGAGACAAGACGAGGATTGGAGAGTGAGGGAGGCAATGCGCGAGAGGGCGTCGGCTTGACACTGGAATAGCAGATACGTTACGGGGAGCTGTAGGCCGAAACGCCGACGCATCAAAGCTCGGGAAGTGCGGGACGTTGCCGGGAAACTCCCGATCTGGGGTTTGGTGGCTGGCCGCTCAGCGCGCAAATCACATATCAGCCTCCATGATCCAAGCGCAGCGCAGACTACTCATGGGGGCAGATACACGTACAGACATGACCGGTTTGCGCCTATAGCTTTCTGCACCTTAAGAGGGAGGGGGGACTGTTTTGAATCAGAGCATATGACAGCATGGAATAATTCCTCACATCCATGTGCAATCCACGACTCATCTTTTTTTTTTTTTTTTTTTTTTGCATTAACAAAAGAAACAACTTGGATCTAGCATTGCGCCCAGCCCCCAACCGGTATACACATAAAGCCATCGCTGCATTCCCAAGACGAAAGGAAATCACTCCGGATGGACGCCATAACAGAATGTACAGGGCCCTTGAAATACCCTCTCATAATTCGCACCTACTTGTCAACCATGCCAGTCAACCATGCCAAACAAATGCTTGACAATTACCGGTCTACCTCTCCGAAGACGAGATCCATTGTGCCAATTATTGCCACAGCATCAGCTAGCATATGACCTCGAGACACCTGGTCCATGCAGGACAAGTGTGCGAATCCAGGCGCTCTGATCTTGCACCTGTATGGCCTCTCGCTACCATCACTGACCAGGAAAACACCCATCTCGCCCTTCGGCGCCTCGATAGCACTGTAGGTCTCGCCCGGAGGCACGGTGTATCCCTTGCTATAAAGCAGGAAGTGGTGGATGAGTGCCTCCATGTTCTCTTTCATGGCAGCACGCGGCGGCGGCGCAATCTTGTAATCCTCCACCTTAACAGGGCCTGCAGGCATCTTGTTCAGGCACTGATGTATAATTCGCAGAGATTGGCGGAACTCTTCCATGCGGCAGAGGTATCGGTCGTAGCAGTCGCCATTGACACCAACAGGAACGTCGAACTCGACCTGGTCATAGGCGTCGTATGGCTGTGACTTGCGCACGTCCCACGGCACACCGGAACCGCGCAACATTACGCCTGAGAAGGAGTAGTTGATGGCATCTGCAGCGGACACAACGCCAATGTTCTGTGTGCGACCCTTCCAGATTCGGTTATCCGTAAGCAGCTCTTCGGTCTCATCGATACGATCACCGAATTGGGTGGCCCATTGATAGATATCGTCGAGCAAGCCAACGGGTAGATCCTGGGCCACACCGCCGGGGCGAACGTACGCGGCGTGAAGACGAGCGCCAGAGACACGCTCGTAGAATTCCTAGATCAAGTAAGGTCAACTTGCTTAACTGAATGGTGGCAAATACGTGTAAAGCGTACCATGAGCTTCTCGCGTTCCTCGAAGCCCCACAAGAAGGGCGTCAAAGCACCGACATCCATTGCGTGGGATAACACGGACATGAGATGGTTTAGAATGCGGGTAATTTCGCCGAACAGGGTCCTAATCCATTTGGCACGATCCGGAATCTCAATATTCAGCAGCTTTTCCACAGCCAGCGAGAAGCACTGCTCGTTCGTCATCATGGAGACATAGTCCAGACGATCGAAGTAGGGCAGTGCCTGCAGGTATGTCCGGTATTCAATGAGCTTCTCAGTGCCGCGGTGTAATAGACCGACGTGTGGGTCCGCCCGGACGATCTCCTCGCCGTTCAGCTCCAGAATCAACCGCAACACACCATGAGCGGCCGGATGCTGAGGGCCAAAGTTGACAGTGTAGTGGCGGATCTTGCGCTTCTCGGGACTACTGCCGTCGTCCTCGGCGGTGTTCATGTGTTGAGGGTCGTCGGGGTCGACAGGATGTCGAAAGTCGGCATCGACATTGATGAGACGGGTGCCGCCAATAGGTCCGCCAGCCATATCACGACCATAAGGAGCGTCCTTATCGAAACCCTCCTCGGTGGGCTCCGCGTGGTGGCGCGAGAGTGAGGTGGAGATGGAACGGCCGAGATATCTAGGGACAGAGGGGCGAACAGCACACGGAGCGAGGCAGAGCCTCTTAGCGGAATGGCCGCATAGACGAGCAAAGGAAACAGGCATTGTTGCAACGAAGGACAATGCCAGGCCTTTGCTGAGGTTTGTGATGCAAGTGTATATGCGGAGAGCGTGGAGGTGGAGAGGTACCTGGGTGGACAGCAGGTGCACAGTGCAGCGGCGCCGCTTAGATGATCCAAGTCGACGACGCAACCACTGGACGGCGCCGAAGCTGCCCTGACCGCCCGAACGGCAGAATCCTTGCGCTCGTAACTTTTTCCCACCACCAGAACTCGGCGCAGAGCACCCCACCCACAGCATATCGGAAGTATGGCACCCACAAAAGAACAGCTTGAGGCGCGCAGGGTGCGGGCTCCTTTCGTATTCTGCTGTTCTTGCATGCGACTGACTTCGGATCCCAGATCGTCGGTGTCCACCCAGAGCATGTCTCCCACGTCGAGTCCACCGACTTCCCCGGCCACTACCCAGGCGAGGACCATGCCTGGAACCTCGACGAGTTCAAGAACGTTAGTGCGCATGGTTCCAGTTTATGCGCCGGCTGTTTCACTAACATATCCCAGCGGCTCCAAGTTCAATTCCACAAGAACGACCAGTTCGACGCATCATTCTCCCTCATCGGCATCGATGCCGCCGTCGCCAACGCTTTCCGCCGTATCATGATCTCTGAGCTGCCCACGCTTGCTATCGAGGAAGTCTACATCCTGAACAACACCTCCATCATCCAGGACGAAGTGCTGGCCCACCGCCTGGGCTTGATACCGCTGAAAGGTGACCCCGACGGTCTCCGCCAGCTAAAGTGGTACCGGAAGCCTACGGCCGAGGATGAGACGGGTGACACACCAACAGACTACAACACCGTCGTCCTGGAATTGGACGTCAAGTGCGAATGGCGACCCGAAGGCCGCGAACTCGCCCGGAAAGGCGAGACGGATCCGCACAAACTGTTCTTCAACTCTAGCGGTACGAGCCCTCTCTCCCCTGGTATACTTTGAGACGCATTTTGCTAACCCATCTCAGTATACGCGAAGCAAATGAAGTTTGCCCCAACCGGCAATCAAACCACCCTTTTCGCCGGCGACGGCGCCGTTCAGCCCGTCAACCCCGACATCCTCATCGCCAAGATGCGTCCAAACCAATGCATAAAGCTCAGCATGCACTGCGTCAAAGGTATTGGCGCCGACCACGCCAAGTTCTCCCCCGTCGCAACCGCCACCTACCGCCTCTTGCCGTCCATCCAAATCACCCGCCCCATCATCGGCGCCGACGCGCACAAGTTCGCGCGCTGCTTCCCGCCCGGCGTCATCGCGGAAGTGCCCATTACGGCCGCTGAAGCTGCACAAGAAGGCAGCGGGTACGAGGGCCACGAGGGCGAGAAGAAGGCCGTCGTCAAGAACCCGATGAAGGACACGGTCACGCGCGAGTGTCTGCGCCACGAGGAGCTCAAGGACAAGGTCAAGCTGGGCCGCGTTCGCGACCACTTTATCTTCGCTGTTGAGAGCACGGGCCAGATGGATAGCGACGATTTGTTCTTGCAGAGCGTCAAGGCGCTGAAGATCAAGTGCCAGGCGATAAAGAGGAACATGGCGAATGTGGCGCCCGGGAGGTAAGGTGAGCTGAGAAGTGGTTCTGATTCTGGGTCATTCAGGACGAAGGGCGTCCTCGGCGCGATTCCGTTTGCATAGCATTGGCGTTCTCTGGGTTGGGGCTACAAAAGACGTTGGTTTCTTGAGGATCTAGAACAATGTGTCTGGGGTTTCGGGGTGGGAAATTCGACCACGTGTGAAAAAAATGGACACCATTTATAGAGGCTGAAGTCAAGGATGTAAGAACATTTTATACCCGTCATGCAATGGGACGCCCAGAAGTCGTAATCCAAGACAAATTTCCAGGTTCGGTAAGATACATGGGTCTTGAGTCTATCCCTCCTCTTTCTATTCTTTTACCCTCTCACGCCCAAGCTCCAACAAGAGCCATAAGCGCCGCCCCGCCCACCACCGCCCCACACGCCTGTAGTCTCCTCTTCCCCTTCAGGGTCTCATAGCTATGATCGCTCAAGAAGTCCTCGGCCAACAACTCCACCAACCCTGCAAACAGCAACAAGCCGCTACTGATGGCATTCGTGATGCCCACCGTGATCAAGCCAGTCTGGCTGGCCGGGTCGTACAAGTTATGTATGAGCAAGCCGATGGCTTGGCCAGCGGGCGTGGTGGTGCCATACGCCAGCGCCATGAACCAGGGTTTGGGGCTGCGGGGCCCAAAGTGCAGTGCCGCGATGCGGGAGCCAAGGGCCAAGCCTTCAAACGTCTGGTGGAAGGAGATGGCGACGAGAAGGACGAGGAAGGCGGTGCCGGTGGCGACGGAGAGCGCCATGCCGATGAAGATGCTGTGGAAGAGGATGCCGGCTTCGAGGAGGAGGCACTGGAGAAGCTGCTTCTGCTGTTGCTGGGATGGGCTGAGGTGCCCGGTGCCCGAGGGCCCGCTGTCGAAGTCGCCCGATGGCGAGCTGTCTCGCTCGCCGCGGTACTTGCGCGAGGGCGTCCCGCGCAGGAGACCGGACTCGCCTTCGTCGGCGAGCGGATCGGCCAGGTCGGAGAGGTCGAGGTCGGAGTCGGAGTCTTGGCTTTTTCGTGGCGGCGCAAGCGCTGGTGATGGACCGGGAGTATCCATGTCTTTGGTGGAAGAGCCCGATGCATTGTTGAGTAGTATGTCTGGTTGGTCGTCGCTGCCGCTACCCAGCCCGACCTGTCTGAACGGCCTGAGGCTATGAGTGCGGGAGTGGTACGGCCGCGCGGGAGCGCCATGGGCATGCGGTCCTTCTACACCACCATAAGCGTCATATTCGCTGCCATGAACATGGCCGGCCCCTCTTGAAGCGAAGAACATCTCGACGCCAACGACTACGAAGACGGAGACCATGGCGATGAATCCAGCCATTGCCGGGTACGTGTCATTCCAGAAAGGCGGCAGACACGGGTCCGTGAGCGAGGTATATGCTGTGGGTAGCAAGTGTACGAAAGCCGTCGCGATGAGCACGCCGGTGCCGAAGTGGCGCGAGAGGAATAGCATGTGATGCGGTACTGGCAGCTTGGGGAAGCGCCGTACAACAATGGGAAAAGAGCATGCTGTCGCGCTCGTCAGTATATGTCATATGCTTGCAGACTTCCAGGAAGGGCGGACCTATCACACTCAGAACGAGTATTATGAAAAGGGCAATGACATGCAAAGGTGTATTATAGGTCTCCTTGGCCCCTCGGGAGCCGCATTCGGGGCGGTACTCTTCTTCATCATCGGCTCGGCGCGTGAGCTCTGCTCTGAGTAGAGCGGTCGGTATGTCGGTCCAAGATGCCTCAATGCCTGGCTGCACAGTCAGTACAGATGTCCTCGAAGACCGTGAATGCTCGGGAATGTCGGACCTCTGGGAAGAGAAGGCGCACGGAGAGCGCTCATATCTCAGCAGCAGCGGTGGGGGTAACAATATGTAGAGAAGCGCGCAGGAGAGCTGGCAGCTCGAGCATCCTCCCGGCGCAAGGTCAAGATGGTTGAGACGAGGCGAGATTGGCAAGCTGTGGAATCCTCATCGCTTGCGCTGTCATTGAAACCAAGGGACTCGTCCTAGACCGAATCTCCGTCATCCTCGGCGTTAGTTGTACGGCGCTCGATTGGGACCAACAACGCAGCTATACACCGCTTTCGGAAATTGAGACAAGCTGGTCAACGAACTCGGATCGTCTACTCTCAATTGTACGAAAATATGGTGTTTGAGATCTTGCAGACGCCAGTGAGCTGATCACTAACTTTGGGTCAAGTACCTAGTCAATTGTGTTACAGTAAAGTATTTGGCTGCCTGTCGTTATTCGTAACCATGGGGTGAACAACAATGTAAATTGGGCAACTGAAACTGTACTGCGAACAGTTCTGTCGCACATGAAAACGTGCAAGTTCGCTCTGTTTCCAGTTCATCATTTAAGATGACTGTTTCGCCCACAATCGATTTGACAACATGTGATAGATGTACCAAGTTCCATTCCGGATTAGGGAATGGGGTCCTTTCTTTCTCCTGTCAGGCCGGGATACTCGGGGGAGCCTGTCCTGGACTTCCGATAAGAAAACCCAAGCAGAATATCGATGGCGCCTAATGATCCGACCGCTCCCTTGAATGAGTTCTGTAGTTCTGGAATGACCGGTATCCGCTGCAGTCAACTCCAGACAGAACGCTTTGCGATAAGAAACCCACTTTCGAAGAAGAGCGTCCAGCTTGATATGATCTAAGGTCAAGACTGGCGACGATGGTGACGAAAGGGCCGCGGAGGTATTTCAGCTACCAGTGAGATTTGATCATGCATGGGTGCGGTCTTGTGGTGAAGATAGCCGAGCAGCAAGGAGTGCAGTGTAGAACGGAAGATTGATCATGGCGTTCTGATATGTCACAATATAACGGACGCTGAACAGCGGAAAAAATGCCGCATAAGATTGGTCAGCCAAGGAAGGAGTCACTGCTCATCCTTCGCTTATGGCTGCTCATGCTTGAGCCAGATATATAGCCAAGACATCAGGCTTGGCTGAGTGGATTCGATGAACCACTCTGAACACCTCGTGAACCTGGCAGGTGCAGCAGCCTCTCGTATGATGAGGGATATATGTGAATGCAGGCTTGCGCCACGAGGATTGTTGAGGATCCGGGTCGTTGAGTTCTTGGCCGAGACGTTTGCGCAAAGGCTAGATGTCAGGGGTGCGTGTGAACAGATGCAAAGATCGTATGAAGATTATGTTATTCGGGACATTTGAGACGGAACGAAGGAAACGAAACGATGTAACTGTATTCTCGTCGGGATACTACCCCGGAATATAGTCCGCTCCGCTTGATGGAGTAGTAACACGAAGCCGCTTGTGGGCAAGATAGATGGGAGGGATACAGACTACTGAAGCATTAGAATGAAAGAGTATAGCGATGCTACTCTGCCGCACAATGTGATGAGTTGGCAGAACGGTTCAAGCACCAGTTAGCAGGTCGAGACAGGAGGCAGGATGCGACTGCGTGGAATTGTTCGACGTAGCCGAGGATCGCGGTAGAGAGTCCAATGACCGAGGCTGCAGTTTGTGTTGGACTACAGGGGAAGTTAGATGCGAACAGCGTGCTTCCTGGTCGACGGGGAGAACTATATCAGGATGAAAGATTAATAGTCCGAGGAGCGATTGCTACGTGTACTGTAGGAGGTGGGATGAGGGAGGACAATGGAGGATGTTGACAGGGCGTCTGGATGGCGGGCATGGGTCTAAGTTACCGGTAACGTTAAGCCGGTTCGAGGCAGATGGAGGGGATGCGGGGACGAGTGTGGGGTAGGTGTAGACGGCTCACGAATCACTGGTTGCATAGAAGTACCCATGCGGAAGGGTGGCGGAGGTGGCGGATGTGGTGGAGGAGGAGGAGGAGGTGGTGGTGGTGGTGGACGAGGTGGACGAGGTGGGAGGTGGAGGACGTGGATGTCCGAAGTCGTGTCGGTGGCTGCGGCGTGGGGGATCCGACAGCCGAGTGCCAATGCGGTCGAGGCACCACCCAAGACCCCCCAAGACCCCCCAAGACGTCCTCGTACAAGACCAAGGGAGGGAAATGTGGTGCAGATGCAGAATGGATTTCGGCACGCCTCAACACGCGCGCGTGGGGGTCGACGACTCTTTCAGCCTCCGTCGCCTTGTTCATCCTCTCCGCGCTCCAGCTCATCAAGTTGGATAACGTACCCTAAGTTAGGGCAGTTGTTGAACACGACCACACCTCCAATGCTCCCAACCAACCACCTCCACCTCATGACAGCAGGAAACAGGCCTGGCTGAGCATAGAGAGCCGCTCAAAGCCCTCATACACTCCCTCCCTAAGTTATCCTTTCAGATACCCCCACGCTAATTGGCCACCACACCACCTTAATTTGAGTCCGAACACTGGAAGACCTAGGCACCGCCTAAGTTCCTGTAGCCACTGCCGCTGTGCCAATGACAAACTCCTCGACTTCTGTCCCTGCCGTGTGTTTACGTGTTACACCACAACTCAACGACGTTGTAGCTTATATTTCCGATTGGTCCCCGATTGAGCTTCTCTCCATCTTGGACATCATATTCTGCTCATTGCCATCGCCGACTCAAGGTTCCGGTCAGCAACCAATCTCTCAGAGATTCGGCATCTGCAGTCTTGCCCACCTTGCTTCGAACCAGCATCCCTATTGCCGACGGATGTAGGGACCAACGTACGTCAGCTGCAACCCCCACACCCGCGCTCAGCCCACCCGTGGCTCTGTCTTATCGTAGCTGGACTACTTAAACGTGGACTTCCTTCCGTCGGGACAGTTTCATGTGCTCCGAGTCCCCCAAGGTTGAGCAGTTAGACTACACTCATAAGCTAGACACCCCACGTCGCTGCCTGTCCGAGCATATCAACCCTTACATACTTAAGACTACCTCTTTCCCGTCTGTGACCCACCTCCATCAACAGCCAGCTCTCAAAACACCATCACCGTTCCATGTCTCCTCACAACGACGCCGACATGAGCGGGGTAACCGGAGCTACCAACGGACGTTCTCGTCCTTCACTCTCACCTGGCGTCTACGTGCCCACTGTAGCGTTCTTCAACCCAGACACCGAAGACCTCGATTTAGAGACGGTAGGGAAGCATGCCGTCCGTCTAGCAGAAGCCGGTGTGGCAGGAATCACCACGCAGGGATCCAATGGCGAGGCCGTCCATCTCTCCCACAAAGAACGGACTCAAGTCACCCAAACGACCCGCAATGCCCTCGATTCCGCCGGCTTCACCAACGTCCCCGTCATCGTCGGCTGCGGCACGCAATCCACCCGGGAAACCATCGAGCTATGCCACGAAGCGCAAGCCGCCGGCGGCGGCGCCGCCCTCATTCTCCCTCCAAACTACTACCAAGGACTCTTCGCCCCGACCACAGTCCAAGACTTCTTCCGCGACGTGGCCAGCGCCTCGCCCATCCCCGTCATCATCTACAACTACCCCGGCGCAGTTGCTGGCCTCGATCTCTCCTCGGACGCCATCATCGAACTGGCACAGCACCCCAACATCATCGGCTGCAAGCTCACGTGCGGCAACACGGGAAAGCTGAACCGCATCGCGGCCGCCACGCGCGCCGCCACCACATCCGAACCCGGCTCCGGCTTCCTGTGTCTCGGCGGCTCCGCCGACTTCACGCTGCAGACGCTGATGGGCAACGGATCCGGCATCATCGGCGGGCTCGGAAACGTCGCCCCAAAGGCGTGCGTCAAGCTCATCTCCCTGTTCGACGCCGGCAATCTCAAGGAGGCCAGGCGTTTGCAGGCTGTCGTTGCCAGGGGAGACTGGGCTGCCATCCAGGGTGGCATCGTTGGCACCAAGAGCGGCATGCAGTCCCATTTCGGCTACGGCGGATTTGCCAGGAAGCCGCTGCCCAGACCGAGCAGCCAGGAGACCGAAAAGTGGCGGGTCGCGTTCGAGGAGTTGGTCGAGCTTGAGAGGTCGTTATGACGGGAGTAGGACCCGATGGCGATGACTTTGACTGATAGTCGTCACATGCAGCATTAGAAATAATGAGCGAGCTATACTTCCTCCTAGCTCCATTAATCTTGCCATCTCTTTATATACAGATTAATTTTAGTTTATCAGCACATACGACCATAGGTCGCAGAATATTGGGCATCCCGTCCGCTCTGCCATACACAAGCTGCGAACCGGCTGATTAGTAGTTAAGTGGGTGACCATTAGCGAATACCAGCTGTTGTATGTTTTTGATTTTTTGCCTCGTGCGTCTTTTTTTTTTGTTGGTTGGCTTGTTTGGTTGACTGGATGGACAGAGCGGATGGGTGTGGTGGCTTGGAAGGGAGTGTGGTGGTGCTTCAGGCGTTTATGTGAGAGGTCTCTGAAGAATGCGACCAAAGTAACAAGAACTATCTTTCGTCTCGGCGTCTACGGCTATTGAGCTGACGGGAATGCCAATCATGCAAGCGCCTTGTCGAGCCGAATGCTTCCCTCGAGCACCATCAGTAAGCCCCCATAACCCGAATGCCCCAACGCCGTAAGGTATACCGTCAGGATATATGCCAGCGAAGCGAATACCAATCATCACTCCTCCTCATCCTCTTCTTCATCTTCATCATCACTGTCTTCGATGACCCGGCGCCGTCTCTTCTTCCCCTTCTGCTGCTGCACAACCACAGGCTCGTCATCCTCACTCTCATCTTCCGCCATGGTATCAGAACTCTGGATCACCGCCGCAGCCGCCGGCGCCGTCGTCTTCTTCCGCCCCAGAATGGTGCCGAGGTCAGGCAAGTCAGCATCACTATCCACCTCGTCTCCGTCGTCCGACCCTCCTCCTCCCGCCGCCCTCGCAGGCGTGAAACCAGGTCTCGTCTCCAGAATCGACGACGGCTCCGGAAGGGGCGACGAGCTGGCCTCGGCAATCGGCTCGGCGTCGTCGGCGATGAAGTCCGCAAGCTCCGAGTCAAGCCGGTAGTCCTCTTCCTCGTCCTCGCCCTCCGTGTCTGCGGAGCCGAGGGTGAGGGCTTGAGAGCGGATGCGCCAGCGAGGATCTGTGGCGGGAGGGCTGCTGGGAAGGCCTTCGCCGACTTCGACTTCGTTGGCGGATCTGGAGGCGAGGTTGCGGGCGCGTGGCCGGGATGGTGTGCGGTAGGGATGGGCGTCTTCTTCCTTTTCTTCTTTTGCCACGTCGTCGGCTTCGGAGACTTCGTCGGCGGAGGCGCCATCTTCGAGGTCAGACTTGTGGAGGTTCTGTTTGAGCTGGTTGATGCGGGCTGTATCCGTGTTGTGCATGCGATTGACGAGGTCTATGAACGAAGCGGTGGCTCTGCCATGTTTGGCAAAGTATCTGGTGCGCGTTGGACGCCGTTGTCGTTCCGGGTGGCTGGTGGTCGAGGGCTTCTCGATTACCCCATCATCGTCGGCGTCGTTGACTTGCTGGTAGAGTCTTGCGAGCTGCTTCTCTTGGTGCTCGTCAAGGGTGACTTCGTCAAGGGTGACCACTGGCTCCGGTTCGTCGATTATGGACGGTTTCTTTGCTGCCTGCTTGCGTGGTCTTCTTGTCGCTTGGTCGTCATCATAGTTGCTGTCGTCCATACGGGACGCAGTGACGAAACCGGTCCGAACCCCATCAGGCATATGGAACTTCTTTTGCGGTCCCTTGAGCTTCTTCCCCCGGCCCCTCCTTGGCTCTGGCAGCTCGCGCTGAGAGTTCTCCACGGGGATCTCTACGACTCGTTTGTCCACTTGCGGCTGTATCTCTTTGGGCACGATTCTCCGTGAGCGGTCGTCGTGGAAGTTGAAGCGGTCGCCCTTGGCAATCATTTCTTGCATCCTCTCGTAATTGTCTTTGGCTTTGAACGCGTCGTCTTCTTCTTTCCCTGCCATTTGGAGCAGAACGATGTTGCCCTGTCGCTTACGACCCGTTCGCCCCATGCGCTGCAGCATGCGGATGGGCGAGGCTTTCGAGTCATAGCAGACGATCAGGTCGACCTCTCCAATGTCAAGGCCCTCCTCTCCGATGGACGTTGCTATGAGAGTGTTGTATTTGCCGGCTTTGAATTGCTCGACTACCTCCAGCTGACGCTTTTGATCCATGCCTTCGGAGTTCTTGGACGCTGCTTGTCCGACGAAAACATGTGGGCGTATCATCGGCTCGTTCAGTTTGAGGACGCGGGCAATGTCTTCCGCGCTATCTCTCCAGGAGGCGAAGACCATGATCCGGGTGTTGGAGGCAGGACCATCAGCAGCTCTGCCTTCTTCGGCTTCCATAAAGTGGTTGAGGATCACTTGGCGGAGGTACTCGAGTTTCGGATGGCCCATGTAGTCCGGGTCTCTAGTGTAATCTCTTAACATGTCCATGAGCTTGTGGAAGTGGTCGCTGCCAGTAATCTGTTTCTGGTACTTGGCCTTAGCCTCCTTCTCGTAATCCAGTAGCTTCGTGTAGAAAGGTCTTATTCCATGATACTTGAGCATGTCGATGCCGTGAGCTAAGCCAGTGAGAGACATGAACAGAGCCATGACCATTCCCTTGACTGCACCGGGGGCCCTTCTGCCGGCTTCAGAAGCCATCCATTGCTGTCTAGACTTTTGGAGCCCGAAATTCGTGATCTGCATGGGATCTCTGGCCCAAAAGGCATTTTGCTCGTTCAACTTGTTCAGCACCGGTTGAACGGCCCGGGAAAGTAGATCCATGCAAACGAGCATGTCTCTAGAGTTTGTGAAAGACTTTTTCTCTATCTTTCGCGAGTGGACAAACTGAGCGATGTCCAACGAGCTCTCAGTACGAATCTCAACGCGGGAGATGTCTAGTCCGTCAATGACCTTTTGCACGGATTCGACATCTGAGCCTGGCGTGGCTGTTAAAGCAAGTACTCGAAAGCTGCTATTGAAACGTCTGATGAACTGAACAACTTCCACATAGGCATAGGCGCCGGTCGCTCTGTGTGCTTCATCAACGACTAAGAGCACAATTCTCTTTGGGTCACAGATACCTTTTTTGAGGTCGTTGATCAACGTTTGTGGCGTCATGAAGAATACTCGTTTGCTCTGCCACTCCTCTTCTCTCAAAGCTGGAGGCACACCACCAGTGAGCATCGTTGTCTGCGACCTACTGATGCCGGCGATGCCAAAACACGCTTCGACTTGTTGTGAGACCAGTGGCTTTGTTGGCGCAACGAAGATGATCTGTGCATCTTTCGTCCATCGCAGCCAATTGAGCATGATGGTGGCAGCGATGAAAGTCTTACCTAGACCCGTAGGGAGGGCCACCAAAAGGTTGTGGAAGAGTCCTCGCGCAACAATGTTGTACTGATAGTCTCGTATGGTTCCCAGGTTTGTCGGATATACCCATGTTTTCATGGCCTCTGTATCCAGCTTGTGATGAGTGGGAGGTTCTTCTTTACTGGCTAATGGCCAATTGTGTCGTTTATTTGTCTGAGAAGCTGGTGCAGGTACACCTTTTCGGTCGAATAAAGTCGTTTGACGTAAGCCATTGACTGGCGCAGCCAGTCTTTGCTTCACTGATGATGGCTTATCTTGAGAAGAGATAAGGATCGTATTCCCTTGAGCCTTTGGGGATGATGACGACGCAGAGGAAGAAAACGCGTCAGATGGCAGATCCGCTAGTTCTTTGGCGATGTCAAATTCTGCTGCATTACCTCTGGAAGAAAATCAGTATGTGTCCAACATTTGACAACGTCATAACTCACAGAGAGGGTGCGGAGGGCCCGAAAGATTGCACTTTGCCCTGGTTCATTCCTGAAGCCAGTGCAGTGGCGTGTGATCTGTGAACCTCAGGTATCGGGACAGGAGCTGAAAGGTCAAGTGCGTTGTCGAAGTCTTCAATGCTATCATCATCATCAACCGGGTCACCAGGTTGCCGTTCGAGTTTCCAATTTTTTCGAACATCATTTGCTGGTTGAGGTGCACAGGGCGGTTGTTTCTTCTGCCAAATGGCTCCACGAATTCTCCAGGGGCTTGACGAAGGCTCACGTGGAGGCTGCGTCAAGAATTGCTCCTTCAAGTCGATCGTTTGCGCAGGCTCGTGGAGCTTGTGCTTTGCTTTCTTCGCAGGTCGTTCTTCAGATGAATCTCCCGTCTCCCGTCTTCTTGTCGTTGACCGCTGGAGCTCTTGACGCCTCTGTCTCGGGCGAGGGCTGCTCACGTTATCCGAAGGTGGCGTTTCGGATGAATCTTCGCTGTCGCTACTGCTTGCCACAACGGGGCGCTTCGCCATTGCAGTAGACTTTCAAAAAGGCGTAGAAACGTTCACTTTCCTCCAGAGACAGTACACTTAGGTTTCTCTGAGATGGATGTAACTTATCAGAAGCCTTCTGCTTCGACCTTTTCTGCTGTGGCGGGCAATGCTTGCCTTTCACGACGAAGCTCTCAAGACATGGTTCTGTAGTTTGGCAACCCCCTGATCACAGGTTATATCGGAATCTCGTTCAGCGACGAGAAAACATCGTTGTGGCGGACTGAAGAGGCAAGAAATGCTTGGCAGAGGTCACTGGCGGACGCGTTTCTGGAGGATCGACGCGTCGCGCTAGCAAGTAGTCATGAAGCCGGGACCTTGACGTCTAGCTGAGTCATCATTCAAACTTGATGTTCCCCTTCGACTTGTGAATTTCAGACATCACTCTGAGCATCATTAACAGCTCTCCGTTGCCTATCTGTACACCCTCATCAATAATGCTTAACCATCTCCAATACCCTAGAGCTCGCAGGATTGTCTGACAGGGACCGTCGACGGAGCTACAGACCGCTGTCGATGGCTTAGCCGTGTCCCGTCTACACTAACCCTTTTCCAAGCTCATGAAATGAATCAAGACGCCTAGCCTGTCGCTCGACGGGCCGGAGCAATCAAAATAGAGTGATGCCCCGGATCGGATTCCCCTTGACATCCTACTGTACACTCATTCTTTTGATCCAGCCGTGCTGTCGCAGTCCATTCTCTACTACAGTCATTCGTTAGACAGTCGCTCATTATTAAACGTCTCCTCCTTTTGCTCCTTTCGATACCACTATCATCACTCATCATGAAGCTTTCTACTTTCGCACTCACCGCGCTCCTTGCCGCCGTTCCGACTCTTGCTGCTCCCCAGCCAGCAGATGCCTCTGCCACGACCGACAATGTTAGCGCTACCAGTACCTCAATGACCGCTCAAGCAACCTGCTTGGCAGCCTGTGCCTCCGGAGACGTCAACTGCGAGGCTCGATGCGTCGGTGCCGCCTGGCCAAACGCCTCGCAAGCCAACGACACTACCGAGTGCGTGGCCCAATGCGACCAAGGCGACGGCTCTGCGTCTGCTGCGAGCGCATATGCCAGTTGCGAGCAGGGCTGCATCTCGTCCCATTTCCCCATTGGTACTGCTACTGTTGCCGCTGCAAGTGGTGCTTCCAACACTGCTGCCAATGCCGCGGCTACCACTACTGGCACATCCTCCGATGACTCGAGCGATTCGTCCTCTAACTCGGCCTCGCGCTCTGGTATTTATTCTTGAGTTGAACTAGGAACTGGACTTCTGACTGATTATTTCTTGCAGGGTCTTCGGTTTCCGCCACTGGTGCCGCAGCGAGCGCCACTCAAACAGGTGCAGCTACCAGCAACATCCAGATGGGTGTCTCGGTTGTCGGAGCCGCCAGTCTCTTCATTGTTGCGTTTGCGCTGTGAACGCTACATCTCTTCCAGTATGCAACTGAAGGGCCTGTTTGATAGCAGAATATCAGGATTGTCGGGCAGGTTGATGGGGATGCAATGAGGATTCGGAGATCCGGGTGGCCCTTGCCTCAGATGTAAATATGAGTTTGCTGATTTGCAGCTTTAATGATACCTAATCATCGATGTACTTATCATTTTTCGTAAGCCACACTACATGATCCACGAAGTCGGCGAGCCTGTACAGTATGGCTCCAGCGTACCGATGCAGTTAGAAGGAAGTCACCAGGGCTGTATGCCTAACAGAAATTAATTGAAATAGAGCAGTCCGCGATTGTAGAAGCATTCTTGTACAGCAATCAATAATACTTGCTCTCTTTGAATTGAACCAAGTAGATTCGCGCACCATTTCCCACCTCAAACCTGTTACAGATACCAATAAATTGGCCAGTGCCTGCAGCTGGAAGAATCGCACATTCTGAAGAACCCGTTGTATGTCGGGGAAGCTGTTTCCTGTAGCGGCGGGGGTTCAGCCAGCTCCCCGCCGAAGGGCGCTATGATCAACCCATGGATCTCCGCCGTTACAACAGCTGGGACGGGCACCCTGACCGCCGCAACTTACAACCACCAGAGTTACCCTGTACCAACATGGCCTCCGACCCCTTTGACAGTGCTCTGTATGCTCTTGGTCCTTCCCCAAGTATTCTGGGATTTACAGCTAATCATAGCCTTAGCGACCTCCTCCGCCGCCTGAACCCCAAGGACACTTCCAAGAACGTCGATCTCCTATGCCAGCTGGCACCCTCCCTGACCGAAGACCTGCTCGAGTCCGTCGATGTGCCCCTAGCTGTAAGGAAATGCACGAAGAGCAAGCGTGACTTCTTGTGCTGCGACTACAACCGCGACGGCGACAGCTGGCGGAGTCCGTGGAGCAATGAGTTTGAGCCGCCGCTGGAGGATGGCGAGGGTGTCGTACCGAGCGAGAGGGTGAGGAAGATGGAGCTCAACGCCAATGATGCGTTCGATGTGTACAGAGAGCTGTAGGTCTACATACTGCTGTTATTCCTGCTGCTTCTGCTGCGATAGGCGGGGTCGCGGGGCTCCCCTGGACATTGGCTGACCAGCCTAGGTACTTCGAGGGTGGCATATCGAGTGTCTACTTCTGGGATGTTGAGGATGGCTTCGCTGGCTGTGTGCTGCTGAAGAAATGTAAGTCGGCCCTGATCAAGTCGCCTCCTTTCCTGGCTAATTGCCGCTCACAGCTGTGTCACCCACGCCCAAGAGCTCTGGCAGCTGGGACAGCATACACGTCTTCGAGGCGCTTGACCGAGCCCGTACCGCGCACTACAAGCTCACAAGTACGGTGATATTGAACCTGGGTTCGGAGGCAGACGCACTGGGTAGCATGGACCTGAGCGGCAACATGGTCCGGCAGGTGGAGCAGGACATGCCCGTAGAGGACGACAGGTCTCACGTTGCTAACATTGGCAAGGCAAGTTTTCCAAGCATACGTGAAACAGTGGCGAATCGCTGACGGCCTTTAAAGATGGTTGAGGATATGGAGCTGAAGATGCGGAACCTGCTGCGTGAGTAAACCTTGGCGCTTCATGTCATGCACAATAGACTAATCTCTGTACAGAGGAGGTGTATTTCGGAAAGGCAAAGGATGTTGTCGGCGACCTTCGAAGTAGGTTCCTTCCCTGTCATCATCACAGTCCAGGACTAATAATGTGTCAGGCATTGCTCCTCTGAGCGAGACCAATCGGGACAGGGCGACACAGCGCGAGATGATCAGCAGCATGAACCGGTAGTCACCGTTTGAGTTACACTGTCAATCAGTTGTTGGCTCACATATCCTACATACGCATCTCACGGTGCTGGAACGGTAGACCTACCGTAATCATCAAATCTCGCAACCCCGGTCAGGCGGACAGACATAGCCAAGCAGTTGTTTGACATAGTAAAGATCTGTCAAAACTGGAATTCGGAGTGGGCAATTGAACTGTCTTCTGAGAGTCCATCAACGATGTGCAACATTCTCCCAAGGGCCCACCAGTCAACTTGGTTTCACCTTGCAGGTACAGTCACAGGCTCCCCTGTGATTGTATCGGTCTTTCCAAAGAACAAACATCTGCTGCAAATAATAGTAGCCAGTAGTATGTTGCAATGAAAATTGGAATGCTTCACACAGGGTGATTTCGATGCGAGACAAGTCCTGAGGAAAGTGGACACGCAGATATAATAGGGACTCTGAGTATCCGTAGTTCGTCTACAAGAAGCAAAACTAAAGGGCAGATACCTCAGCGCGGGCAGCAGCATTGTTATCTACATCGAACGGTCGCGCGCCTGAATTTGTCGCGACTTGTGGACGTGTAAGAGCTTCAGCAATCTCAAAACGTCGTCTAACTCTTCAAGAGGTCTGCCAGCCTCCTATGAGCTTCGGCAGCCGCGGCTAAGGCTTCCGCGATCTCTTCGTGCTTCTTCCAATCGCCATCATGCGTTCGAGCATTGGAATGATTATGCTTTGTCGGCAGATCTGAGGACGAGGCCGAGTGCCCGTGGTCTTCAGGCTCGTCTTCGGACGAGCTCTGGACCTCATGGACGTTTCGGACACCTTGACCGCTGACCTTATCTTTTTCCCATATTTGCTCAGCGGACCCCACCTCCAGAATTTTCCAGAAACTTGTTCCCATTCCTCCAAGTACGGCACAACTGGCTGCCGTCACGAACATGATCAGGACTGCCTCGTTGTTATTACGCGCGGGCGTGTCATCCAGATCCTGTCGCCATGCAAATCCAAGATAGAGGCCGAACCCGGACAGGAAGCAGACCACGCTCACGGCAAGGAAGTTCTGAGGAAGCGATAGGAGCTGAAGCGATGCCACTGATACTTGAAGTCGTCGTCGTCCGCCTTCGTCGTTGTCTTCGATCGCCGTCCTTTCGCTTGTGAGGCCCCACGTGCGATCAGTATGGGCACTGCTGTCCGCCTCGCCGCAATTTTCGTCGTACAAGGGATGGCAATGGTGGTGCGGACTGTAGAAGTGACCGTTACTCAACCACATCCGAATGCCTTCGGCATTGTTTAGCATGCCGAGGAGTTGTTGTTGCATGCAGGACAGGATGACGGCGAGGACTCCGAACAACAGGGAGGCGATCATGAAACCAGGAGCGGTCCAGTGGACATTGCTAAGGCCAGGCATTTGCAGAGTAGTCGAGGAGAGCTGGGACATGATAGCTGCCTATATCGAAGTCTCAGTGGATTGATTGTATGTACTGTGCATCAATCAAGCGTGTGCGGAATTTGCTCAGTCATGGTCGCTTGACCATGGAATGAACGAGGACAAGTCAACTTACAGAAGTAGACATGCTCCCTACAGCATTAAGATGGCTGTCCTTGAAAGCTATCAGCGTCTCATCCTTCCCCTCTATCATCTCCTCCATCTTTCGCATATGCCGCACGTTCAACACAAGGCTGGCAAAGACTCTCATGACAGGCCCGAATCTTCGGCGCGAGTACATTCGGTCTTCAGAGTCGAGATCGGAGAGGCCCTTCATGTTTGGCGGCTGTTTAACTATGTGATTGGACTGGGTGAATGTCCGTATGTTAAATGTTGGCAGAGGTTGTGACCAGAGCGATGGGAGAGGACTATATATCGGCGGCAGGCATGGGAATCTCCAACTAGGTAAGTAGATGCTGAGTTACACTGTAAGCATGGCAATTCTGCTACACAGAGGCGCCGTCGCATGACCTCTCTGCTCACGAGGTTGTTCCTGCGGTAGTTAGCGCCACAACGGCTTCAACTGGCGCTGCGGTGTCTGCCCCGCGCATGTGCTTTCTCGGAGAATACATATGAGCACATTGCGAGCCAGTGGGATTCAGGCTTCTATCCGAGTACTGTTCACTTTGCTGTCCATAGGTAGAATGGCAGACTGATCGTCGAAGAAGCGTCGCGCAAGTCGATAATCTCTCATTCTCATTCTCAAACTCAAACTCAACAGATCGAACGAGGAAACGGATAGAATGAGCCTGCTATTAAAATGCCGAGCCAGCATTCGAGCAGAAGACGAAAGTGCGAATCAATGTTTTGCTCTGCCTTTGTTTAACCCGCGTGTTTGTTGTTAGAAAAGACACGCTCGGCCGGGCTGTGTGGCCGTGACCGATCAGGCTTAGCTCCAATCGGCGCGCCCTCGTTACCTTCCGCCCCGGTCGCCGCTTCCACCACCGCTGCCTCTCACCAACAACCGCCGCCTCGATCGCTGCGCAACCACGACAACCCAGCCCACAGCGATCGCTACGCACCGAGCCACCCCAAGAACCTCACACATGCTAGCCGTATAGCTTCTGACAGCTCAACCAAGGAAGCGCACGGATCTACACTCGCAATACCCGGGTCAAGATGTCTGACGGTACGGAGTACAGCTCAAACTTGAGATCTTGCTATGCTGACAGATCTTATCCAAGCCGACTTCGAGACCATCACGCGCCTGCAAAAGGAGCGCAACGAAGCAGCCGCAGGGAAGAAAGGTTCCAAGACCTTCGACCCGACGAGCCAGCGCACTAACAATTCGACGAAGGCATCGTTGACTGAAACCTTCGATACCGATCTCTACGAGCGCAATGGCGTCGACAAGTTTGCCGGCTACAACACTTCTATCGCCGTCAATGATGATGACGACGACGACGCGGATGGAGATGATGGCAGGCGACTGGTTGGCCAGTACACCGCCACCAAGGAGCAGATGAACGAATTCGCTCATGGTGCTACTGCCGAGGAGGACATCCTCATAAGTCGCGAGAAGCAGGCCCAGATCTCTTCTCGCGAGACGGACTACCAGAAGCGGAGATTCGAGCGTGCTCTGCCTGACGATGAGAACCTGACCTACCGCGAGAAGATGGCAAAGAGAGAGCTGGAGAAGGAGGAGGAGCGTGTCAAGAAGGCCATCGAAGAGAAGAAAGCGAACGGTGAAGATGGCGTGGTGGAGCATCAGGCAACACTGAACGACAACGGAAAACGAAACGGCGAGAACGGATCTGCCATGGGCGCTCCTGCTAAGAAACGGAAGCAGCGATGGGATGTCTCCTCAGAGGCAGCCTCTACTGGTGGCGCCGATGCAGCGGCTTCTACCGAACCGAAGTCGAAGCGCTCGCGTTGGGACCAGACGCCAGTGCCTGGAGCTGCTCCAGATGCAACTCCGAAGCGGCGCTCCAGATGGGATCAAGCACCGTCGCTTGCCGGCGCCACGCCAGTCGGTGCTGCGGGCTTGGCTACACCGATGCACCCCTCGCAGGCAGGCGTAGGTGCTGGCATGTCTTTCGGCACGGATGTTTCGGGTCGTAATGCGCCGTTGTCAGATGAGGAGCTGGATCTCATGTTGCCGTCTGAGGGTTACAAGATTCTCGATCCGCCCCCCGGTTACGAACCGATCCGGCCTGCCGCGCGGAAGATTGCGGCCACTCCGGTCGCCAGTGCAGGTGGATTCATGATGCAAGAGCCCGAACGGGCTGTGAGCAGTCAGCTTCCTGGTGGCGCAATTTCCGGCGTTGGTGAACTTGTGTTCTTCAAGCCTGAAGATACAGCTTATTTCGGCAAACTCTTTGAGGAAGTGGACGATAACTCGCTGAGTGTCGAGGAGCTGAAGCAGCGTAAGATCATGCGCCTGCTCCTCAAAATCAAGAACGGCACACCTTCCATGCGAAAGACCGCTCTGCGCCAGATCACGGACAATGCGCGTAGTTTCGGCGCAGGGCCCCTCTTCGATCAGATCCTCCCCTTGCTTATGGAGAAGACCCTCGAGGACCAAGAGCGCCATCTGCTCGTCAAGGTCATTGATCGTGTTTTGTACAAGCTGGACGACCTTGTTCGCCCATACGTTCACAAGATCCTCGTTGTCATTGAACCCCTGCTCATTGACCAAGACTACTATGCTCGCGTTGAAGGACGAGAGATCATCTCAAACCTGAGCAAAGCTGCTGGACTTGCTCACATGATCAGTACTATGAGACCTGACATCGATCACGTTGATGAGTACGTTCGAAACACGACGGCCAGGGCTTTCGCGGTTGTTGCCTCGGCTCTTGGTATTCCGGCTCTCTTGCCATTCCTGCGCGCCGTCTGTCGCAGTAAGAAGTCCTGGCAGGCCAGACACACTGGTGTCAAGATCGTGCAGCAGATTCCTATCCTCATGGGCTGCGCTATCTTGCCTCATCTGAAGGGTTTAGTCGAATGCATTGGCGGCAACTTGAACGACGAACAGACCAAAGTCCGGACCGTAACCAGTTTGGCCATTGCTGCGCTGGCTGAGGCAGCCAATCCTTATGGTATTGAATGCTTCGACACAATTCTCAACCCTCTCTGGAACGGTGCACGCAAGCAGCGTGGAAAGGGATTGGCAGGATTCCTGAAAGCCGTCGGATACGTCATTCCGTTGATGGACGAGGAGTTTGCCAATTACTACACTGGTCAGATCATGGAAATCCTGCTCCGCGAGTTCTCTTCGCCAGACGAAGAGATGAAAAAGGTTGTCCTTAAGGTCGTGTCCCAATGCGCCGGCACGAACGGTGTCACGTCGGCTTATCTGAAGGAGCACGTCTTGACCGAGTTCTTCAAGTGTTTCTGGGTCAGGCGCATGGCTCTTGACAAGCGTAACTACCGCCAAGTCGTGGAGACTACGGTCGATCTTGGTCAGAAGGTCGGTGCGGGTGAGATCATCGAGCGCATCGTCAACAGTCTCAAGGATGAAAACGAGGCCTACCGCAAGATGACGGTCGAGACGGTTGAGAAGGTGATTTCCAGCCTAGGCACAGCCGACATTTCGGAAAGACTCGAAGAGAGACTGGTGGACGGCATCCTTCATGCTTTCCAGGAGCAAAGCGTGGAGGACATCATCATGCTCAACGGTTTCGGCACGGTCGTAGCTACTCTTGGAACCCGCTGCAAGCCGTATCTTCCTCAGATTGTCAGCACCGTCCTCTGGCGCTTGAACAACAAATCGGCCACAGTGCGACAGCAAGCCGCTGATCTGGTGTCACGCATTGCCGTGGTGATGAGGCAGTGCGGTGAGGATCAACTCATGGGAAAGCTCGGCACAGTGCTCTACGAATACCTCGGTGAGGAGTACCCTGAGGTGCTTGGTTCCATCTTGGGAGCACTCAAATCCATCGTAACCGTCGTCGGCATCGAGTCGATGCAGCCTCCCATCAAGGACATTCTGCCTCGTCTCACTCCGATTCTGCGTAACCGTCACGAGAAGGTGCAGGAGAACACCATCGAACTTGTTGGACGCATCGCAGACCGAGGACCGGAGAGCGTCAATGCTCGCGAGTGGATGAGAATTTGCTTCGAGCTTCTGGACATGCTTAAAGCACACAAGAAGGGTATCAGACGTGCTGCCAACAACACCTTCGGTTACATCGCCAAAGCCATCGGTCCCCAGGATGTCCTTGCTACTTTGCTCAACAACCTTCGCGTCCAAGAGCGTCAGTCTCGCGTGTGCACGGCCGTTGCAATTGGTATCGTTGCTGAGACCTGCGCTCCTTTCACTGTTCTGCCGGCCCTGATGAACGAATACCGTGTGCCGGAGCTGAACGTCCAGAACGGTGTGCTGAAGTCGCTTTCGTTCCTCTTCGAGTACATTGGCGAGATGGCTAAGGACTACGTCTACGCCGTCACTCCTCTGCTCGAAGATGCGCTCATCGATCGCGACCAGGTCCACAGGCAGACCGCTGCCTCGGTCGTCAAGCACGTTGCCCTTGGTGTCGTCGGGCTGGGCTGCGAGGATGCCATGCTGCATCTGCTGAACCTTCTCTACCCGAACCTGTTCGAGACGAGCCCTCACGTCATTGACCGCATCATCGAAGCCATCGACGCCATCCGTGTGGCAGTTGGTACCGGTGTGGTCATGAACTACATCTGGGCAGGCTTGTTCCATCCCGCCAGGAAAGTCCGTCAGCCGTATTGGAGACTGTACAATGAGGCATATGTTCACAGTAAGTCTTGCTCCCCCTGTCTGTTTGGGTTCTATGCTAATCGATCATTAGATGCTGATGCGATGGTCTCCTACTACCCTGACCTCGGCGACGAGCAGGTCAAGAGGCACGAGCTCTTCATCATGATTTGAGATCGAACAAAAGTGCAATGTGGTGTTGGGAGTTGGATGGGTATGTCTTATCGGCGCCACTGGCTAGACTTTCATTTTTTGCACGATAATTTCTACATTGACAAACATTTAGGACCAAGTATATTGAGGACTTTCTCTCACCTTTGACACGTCAACAGCGCCTTGAAACGGAAAAAGGAGATTATGCTCTGAGGGTGTGGAGAGGAGCTATCCAAGGTTGTCACCTGTACTAGTAATACGTTGCTAGTCTTTCCATTCAAATCCAAACATCACTGTTCGAGCAGCCTCCCGGCGCGTCATCGTGACCTCTCACCCAGGTGCCCAGACCGCCAAGCCAATGCCGCCCAGCAAGTAACCAGCAAATCCCTCCTCGACCTCTGCACCTCCCGCTCAACCCTCAACTTCGTCCACGCACCCTTCTTCACGACTCCGTTTTTCCTCCCGTTCCCCGTCACCACCACCACATCCTCCGTCGCCACGATCACTCCCCCTCCATCCCGCCACACCCCGCCCTTCCTCCGATACAGCAACTCCCTCTTCCACTCCCTCTCCGGCCTATACCCATGACTCCGCATCCTCGCCTCGTTCCTCTCATCCAACGCATCCCCAGCCCTATCCCGCACGTACCACCACACCTCCAATCCACCATCGCGCTTCCAGCCGCCAAACCCACACCGCACGATCCTGACATAGCCGGGCAAGGTATTCGCGCGGTGGCCGCGCAGCTCCAACTCGCCGCCGACGGTGCTACTGACAGTGTAGATGGTCGCGTCGTCGTCGTACCGGTCGATGGCGTGGCCCCGGCTACGGCTTTCGCGTGGCAGCAGCCGGCGCATCTTGAGGGACCAGGGACGACCGGATTGTGTGGTCGTGGGGTGGAGTTGGTAATGGGGAAGTGGGGAGATGGTAGCGGTCGTGGAGGAGGAGGGATCCGTTCCAGCAGCAGCGTGGATGAGATTGAGGGCAGAGTCAAGTGCGAAAGTTGTGGCGAGCGGGTTGAAGGGGGCGTAGGCGGGCGGGAAGGCGGGTGTTTGGACGTCCATGTCGGTGGACGTGGATGTGTTGGAAATGACGCTGTCGGCTAGTGATGGGTGGCGAGTGTGAAGGATGTCTGGTGGCACATGGCTTTCATCGGCGCGCAGGTGCTTGGAGTAGTTGGGTGGTGCGTCGATTTCATGTTCTCTCTCCTGCTCTGCCTCTTGCGCTCCGTCTTCGTCTGTGTTCCAGAGATTCCAGCCAGCGTTCGTGTCGGCCATCGTGAGATGTAGGAGCGGGTCATAACGTCGCAGATCGCCCACTCTCTCGTTCTCAACTCCGCTTCGTGGTAGCATGCTGTGTTGATAAGAGGTCCGTAAAAGACATGAGAGGTGCAGTCATGTTAGACAGGAAAAAGAGCGATTCAGAAGCCTCACATCGAAGTGGCTCTTGTGTGTAGGACAAATCCGAGGTCACGACTTAGCTGAAGTAGGCAGGGCGGGGTTTGATGAAGCTTCCGGAGCTGAGCATTAGCCTGGCTGCAGTACAAAGTAGTCGCAAAACCATTCCATCTCCTCCTTCGCGATAGCTAGTTTTCTGTTCCCAATAATAAAGTCATTGTAAAGCTCGGGGACGAGTGTTGGTCGTTGTGTTGGCCCTCGCTCAAAAGACCCCACTTGTCACAAACATACCAAAAAAAAAGACAAAAAAGAAAATTCGGATTTACGCGACACCTGTGTGATTCGAACACACGCTCCCGAAGGAACTGGCTATCAGCTAAGCCCTTTCAGGTATAGCAGGCCAGCGCGTTAACCACTCCGCCAAAGTGCCTGAGCTTGGTTATGCTGTTGATGGAAAATCAGCCAAATTATTTGGTATATAATGTGTATACCGCGACGCGCATACTTGGAGCGCTTGACAAGAGTCTGCAAGCCTAACGAGATACTGGCATTGTACAAGCCGCGACCATCACCACGAGACGCTGTTACATTTTTCTTCTGCACATAACATCCCGCTGCACTTTTCTAAGTATCGGCCGACGCTTACTCTCTGCCAGCAAAAATACGTCTAGCGATCAATTTCGCCACATCAGTCGCGTGTAATCTCAAGCATGCAAAACCGCCAACGCAGCGCAAGTTTTCAAAATTCACCAAAGCATGCAAGAATCTTGCAAAATGCGACTTGAATCATCACTCGATTTCTGCTCCCGCCTACAGCACCCCGCCACTCCGCTCTACACTGCCATGAACACTGAACCGCGGTCTAAGGGAAATTGGAGGAGTAGATGCATTAAGTGACAACGACGAAGCCACCCCACCCTGCTTTTGGCCCTTGCTATTACAACAATGACAGACTGCACGAAAATTATTTGTATACCACGACGTACGCACAGTATTAGTCGAAGCGCCAAGAGAAAGCGCACTGAAATAATGACTTTAGGAAAAGTTGCCTGAGAGAGGCGAGGAATTCGAACATTGGGCTGGTGACTTAGCCCGCTTCTCGAACGGGCTATTCTCCATGGACCTGCCTCCCTCGACTAGAGAAGCATTCTGAAATAACTTAAGTGTAGAAACAAAAATAGGAAGATAGATAAGGGGATAGATACCTCAAAGGAAAGTCGTGCGAGCCTCAGATTGGGGGATATATCACTAAGCGCCGTCGTTGCCAGCGTCTTTGGCTCCCGGCGGGCAGCACTTGTTGTTGTTGTCGCAGGCATCGCCGCACTCAAGAAGGCAAGCTTCGGGCTCATCTCTCAGGCTGCCAGTCTTGCTGGCCTGCTTTCTGACCTGACGCCTCGAGCCGCTGTTCTCGCTTCCGCCATGCGTCTCGTCATCGCTGTGCTGCGACCCGGTGTGGTCGTGGGTCTCATCGAGGCAGAACTCTGGTTGGATGGTTGAAGAGTGGATGCCGTGGCCGTGGAGGCAGCGACGGATGGCGCGGGCCAGTTCCATGTACCGAGCAGAGCCTTCACCCTTGAAGTCGAAGTCGACCTGGACGTGGAGAGAGGCGACGTATTTGCTGTCGCTAAGCTGCCACACGTGGACGTGATGGCAGCTGATGATGCCCGGGAGATCGAGGATGTCGATTTCGAGCTCGGCAACATCAATGCCTTCAGGGGTCGCTTGAAGGAGAATGCGCGAGGCGGCTTTGCAGAGGGGAATGGCCGAGCAAAGGATGATGACGGTAATGATTAGCGAGATCGCGGGGTCGGAGTAGAAGCGCCATGAGAAGTCCGTAAGCCAGATGAAGAGTGCCGATGCAATGACACCGACGTTGCCAAGCGCATCACCCAAAACATGAAGAAAGACACCCTTCATATTGAGATCGTCATGCGAATGACCATGGCCTCCCTTCTTGTTTTCCTTGGGCTGCTTGTGGTTGTGGTGTGCGTGCCAGTCCTCATTCGAGTGGCTATGGCTGTGACCATTTGCTTTCTTCGATGACTTGCTCGATGCACCCAGCAAAGCAGTGCTCTCGTCAGCGCCCGTATTTCCGTTCTGGCTTCCATCCTCGTTCTCTGTCTCTTCGGCAGAAGCAGGATCGTATTCCAGTCTGCTGGCGTTGATGATCTCATTCCTGAAGGAAGCCGGATGAACAGGGAGGTCCGGAATACCAGAATATCCAGAGTAACCACGAGAGCGGGAGCGACTGTGCGCCCCCTTAGACCGGGCTTTCGACGAACTGTGTTGATGCGAACCGTCCTCAACAAAAGTGACATCAGAGCTGTCCATGTTCATAGACTTGGTTTGTGGCCAGCCTCCAATCCTGTTCTGGGGCAAGACATCTGCCACATTGCCGCTCTGGTCTGCAACAGCATTGACGCTGTGCTCAACGCTTCCGTAGTGGGAGTGAGAATGACCGTGTCCCTCCTCGGCCGCGCTCAAATCGTTGCCATGCGAGTGTCCATGATCTCCTCCACCGTGACTGTGTCCTCCGTGGCTGTGGCCGTGGTCGTGGAACAGGAATAGCCCAAGGATGTTGGAAAGAAGCCCAAGAGATCCGACGATAAGGATGAGTTTGGGATTGCTGACTTCCTGCGGTTCGACAAATCGCTGAATGGCCTCGAGGAAGATAGAGAGACAGAGGGCAACGAGGAAGACGCCGTTAACAAGGGCACCTAGAGTTTCGGCGCGTTGCCACTTGGACTTGTCAGCGTTGAGTGACTTGGTGGCGCGACAGATAACTCACGCCGTAGGTGTAGGATCTAGATTGCGTCTTTTCGTTCGCAACCTTGACAGCCCATAGACCAACACAGAGGGACAAGACGTCGTTTAGCTAGTATATCGTCAGCGGATCGCGATTCTCTCCTGCGCAGCTCAGGCGGGACAAACCATGTGGAAAGAGTCCGCCACCAAGGCGAGAGAGTGGACGGCGGAGCCTAAGCGTGTGTTAGCTGCAGCAGCTCCCTGCTTGAGAGAAGAGTTGCATACCAACGACGAGCTCCAGGAGGAAGAAGGCGCTGTCAATAGCCAGCAGGATTATGATCCTGCTGGACTTGGAGAGGCCCATGGTCGCGTGCGGTACCGGTGATGGCGATTGCTCAGCAGAGGATTCAAAAAGCAGCGCTCCGCTGCGTCGTAGCAAAGTCTGACCGTCAGAGAAAGGAGAGGAAGTACAGGATATTGCTATATGGGGCAGAAGGGGAGAATTTGCAAGAGTGGAGGGTGGTCGAGTGGTAGGAATCGGGTTGGGTTGCCGTTAGAGGAAGTTACGGGCTAGCGGCGGTCGGGTTCTGGGTCTCTGCCCTACGAAGCCCGGGCGCACCGTTAAAGCAGGCCGGGTGTGAGGGTCCGACGAGCCGAGAGGGACGAGCAAAAGAAATCCACGCCCGAGCTGCGAGACACGGACGGTTGCGGCTTGCACCTCTGCTGCTCTGCTGCTCTGCTGCTCTGCTATTCTGCTGCTCTGTCTATCACTTTGGTCGCACTGTCAGAGGATCATGTTGTGAAGGGCAGACGATCGCTCAGATTCCCCCTGTCTGATCCAGCTGATCTCAAGCCTTAACACCATTCCAGAACCAAGTCAACCAACGCCCACCAGTCGCACGACGCGGAGACGATGCGCTACCCATCATCTAAGCTTTAGCAGCAATTTCATTACTGATTAGATTAGATTGTCGGCCAGGCCACCATACAGTATGGCGCGCCAACAATTGCTCCCGCGAACCGTCCCATCCTCCTCCGCAATCTCCAAATCATACAACGTTCTTCTGCAGCCATTCCTCCCACTGTTCCTTGGAGAAGCTGCTCGAGATGCTGTTCTCCACAACGCCCTGCGCCAAGTCAATATCCAGCCGAGTCTCCTTCCAAAGAGTGGAAACTCACATTGAAAACCACCGTCGGCGTGACATGGATCCCCACCAGTCTGTTAGTCTGCAAATAGTCCGTCAATACGCGTTCTCACCTCCGAGCTGAAGGCGCGTGCTGTGAAGCTTTATCGTACCTTGACCATAACCTTCACATCGTCCGTGACCTTGTTTCCTGAGTTCAAGCTTCCATCGTCGCCAGGCTTGTCCGGGATCTCCAGAAGGCCATAGACCTCCTTTTCATCCAAGCCCACGCTACCCGCGATCTTAGCCAGCCGTTTGTACGTGTTGTTCCTGGTCTCGTTGACCACGGTCACGTCGAAGAAGTCCGTCTGCTTGTCGAACAATGCCTTGCTGAAGTCGTAGAACTTTGACGGCGCCAGGCGCAAGACGGCGGCACCGGCTTCATGGACCAGCGTGCTGGACGGGTGCCACGGCTGGATCTGCTGCCTGAAGATGATTTGCAGCTTTGACGCATACTTTGACTTGACGGTTGGGATGACGGAGTCGTAGAGCGTCACGAACATCTTCTTGGAGAACTACAGTCTTCATGAGCGCGGAACCATGAGTGGCTTTAAACCGAGCTTACCGGGCAAACATAGTCAAGGTCTGTCGCGTGCGGACTTTATCAGCTCTCATCACGTCCATGCTATCCGGTCGAACGTACATAGCTCGAGCGTGTGTACAGCTTGTGGTGAAACGCCAGCAGCGAGCTTCTGCCCTGCGAACTTAGGTGCCAATGCCATGGTAACGAGAATGAATGAGCTCGAGGGTTATGGGGAGGTGTCTGGTAGTCAGAGAAAGGTCGAAGCTGGTGATTTGGAGCTGTCCAGAAGTTGGCGTCCGTAATCAGATGACGACCCTTGGATAGCGGGGTAAGAATTGCGAGAACCCCGCGATTGGTTGCACCACCATCACCAACACCACGCCTCCATCACAGCTACTTCCATCTGCCTCCTATGGAAGTGATGGGCTAGCCAATTGCTACTATACGCCACGGTCAGGATCGCTTACTCTGCTTTCCGCCGCAAGTACATCGTCTTCAATCACCTAGAGTCCTGGACGAAGATTTACTATTCCCAGAGGACCCCATATTCATGATTTGAGGAAGCGAATACAAAAGCCAACACTATCTCCTGATTTATGAAGTCATATTTCAGTCCTGGAATTTCAATACTAAGTTATACTTGACAATCGGTGTCGTGGGTGAGTCAATGACAAGGTGAAATCAACCAGATTGACTGGTCAACGCCGCGGCCGTCAGCAAGACAGGATCTCATTGCTGGTTTCTGAGCCTCCCTTGGGCTGGAACTGTACGAGTGGTTGCAGCGTGGCCTGTTTTATTGGAGGACACAAGGATTTTCGACGCCCTCGAGGGCTCTCTCGAGAGAGGCCCAGCGAGAAACGTGAAACTTGGAATCTCAAGCAGGAAGCATCATGTCCGTTGCAATACCGTCTTAACATTTCGAACTCTTCTCTGTATGAACTTTTCATCATCCTGCGATTACTTGTACATCTATCTCGGCGTGTCGATTTATGGGCAGCACTTGAAGCCGGACAAAATTCATCCATAAGAAGATGCCGATGACAAATGTGAGCTGTCAATGAGACCCAGACAAAACAGATAGATTTGCTTAAAGTATACTTGTCACCTCGGATGTGGGATAGGAATCCTTCGATGCCTTCTGGCCCAAAATTGAGAGTAAAAGCTCGTTTCCGGGTTGTCTCATCTCTTGTCCGTAACGTTAATATTGGAGGAATATGTGCGCCGCATCTGCTGAACTCGGAGCTTGGTTGAAATAGGAAGGTAGATACGTTCGGGCTCTCGGCTCACATGAGTACCTTACTAAGATTAGTCTAGCTAAGCTAGATCTCGCCTGCCAGTCAAGGCTCGGAAAGCCTTGAAGTGTATGTATGACATGCAGTGAGTAGTCACTTGATTACCACACTTTCCACATAAACTGAAACGACAACGTCCAAGCATATCACCACAATTCTGTCGTTCTGGATACCGTCAGTATCCAATAATCCGAACGCTGCTCCAGTTTGAAGTCCACACTTGGCAAAGACACCTTCATACTATCTATCCAACCTCGCCAACATGGATATTCCACAAGTCTACGAACATCCAGATCCCTCGTCAACACTCCTCCCCCTCCTCCGTCCTTACCTACCCTACTCTCTCCCCTTATATCGACGCATCCAATTCGCCCACTTCACTTCATCCACCCGTCTCCTCGCCACAATCCCACCACAGCCGCCGCAAGAATCGATATCAACTTCCGCATCGACCACCGATACCACGAAGATATCCTCAGTCCATTTCTGCGCCGCCTACATCGACCGCTCGCGCCGACCCGAAACCGAATCCTGGCTTTTCCTGCCCGACGAATCTAACCTGCATGTCTCATCCCACGACCACAGCCGAGAGATGATCTCTACCTCCGCCACCTCGAACTCGCCTTCATCCTCAGCATGCCCAACCTGCCACAAACACATGCTCGCCCTCCTCTCACACGCCGGCAAAACGTGCCCCTACCCCGCCATCACGCCGGAAGATGAGAAAGACATCTTCGCCGCAGTCCGCGCTTCGGAAAACGACACCACCACCACCGGCACCCAGCAGGAGCAGCACCAACACACCGCAGCCTCAGCACCAGCCTACCTGACCGACCTTTCCGACCCCTCCATCCTGAAAATCGGCTCCCTTCACAGCGTTGCGGCGGACTTCCTCGCCACGCAAGGATGCGCCCCTTCCCACCTTCCGGGCGTCGGTTTCCCGTACCGAAAGTACATCTTCGGCAACGGTGGCTCTCATCCGCTCTCGTTGAAACTGCCGTCAAGTTTGCGCTTCGGCGTTGTGCGCGAGGCGCATCTGGCGCTTGTCAGGAGCAGAACCGCGATTCCCAGGACGAACCGGACGTTGCGGACGTTGCCGTCTGTCGCTGTCTTTAGCGAAAATGCAATTGCAGCTGATGGTGAGACAGCGGATGCGCAACCCGCGACTTTGCCCATTGCATGGGCATTTCTGAGCCCAGATGGAAGTTTGGCGAGTTTGCATGTGGAACCGGAGTACAGGGGGATGGGCATTGCGAAGGCGGTTGGAGCGAAACTATTCAAGGATGAGTTTGAGAAATTTGGCGATAGATTAGACGGGCTGGCGCATGCGGACGTGGCATTAGATAATGTGGAAAGTAATGGCGTATGTAGGAGCCTGGGCGGAAGAGAGGTGTGGGAGGTTTATTGGATCAAGGTCGATTTGAACAGAGTACGAGAAAAGCTCGAAGAGACGCCATAGTATCGCTGGCCTGACATTGTGAAGTAGAATTGGTATTATTTTCAGTAATGGATGCCAAACTATGAGGGCGATTCATGTTCACATTGACTGTCATGTTATCGAGTTAGTCCTTCGCTCACTGTTCAGCGTTTTGGCAACTGTGGGGAGCCATCGTAGGTTCGAGCCAAACGTAAGTACTCCGTCAAGATGACATTATGTCCTGCAATACGACGCAGCGCGCCATGCACCAGTCGCTGCGTGCGGGCGAGGGCGATTCCTATAACATTTCCAGTCAGTCATGAACATTGATGATGATGGTATGAAAAGTAGGTTTGGAGGTTTGCATCATTAAAAAATTAGAGTGTTTGTTGCATTTAGAATCTTCATATGGATTCAGGGTTAAAAATTTATAATCCTTTGCAAGAGGGTAAATGAATGAGAAGAGAATTTTGGCTTACCTTACAGTTCAAAGCAGATACCTCGCTGTATCTCAGTGTTTAGTATCAACTTACAACCTGGCAACGGTTGGCGGAGGTTCCAAAGTCTACATTTCGGTATCGTACTATTAGAATGGCAGCGTATTCTGCGCGCACTCAAAGACAATCCGTCCAGTAGCCATGTCGAACATCGTCTGGATTTCAAGGGCGATGCGCTTAGTCGAAAAGACCGAAGCCCATGTCATCGTCCTCCTCTTCCTCCTCCTCCTCCTTCTTCTCCTCCTTCTTCTCCTCGGCAGCCGGGGCAGCACCGCCAGCGGCAGCAGTGGGGGCGGCAGCAGCGTACTTGTCGGGGTTCTGGATGCGGTCCTTGAGCTCCTCGATGGCCTCCCAAGAGTAGTCGGTCACAACAGCAACGGACAGAACCTTCTTGTAGGAGTTGACCACGGAGTGCATGACGGAGGGCATGGTGGGGTAGTTGAGAGCCAGGGAGATGGAGGCAATGGTGGTGATCGCAGAGGAGAAGGTCTTGAGCAGCTGGGACTCCTCGATGTCCAGGACGGAGGAGTCGAAAGTCTGACCCTGGTCGTAGATCTGGGAGATACCCATACCGTACGTGAAGGGAGAGATGTTCAGCATGTTCAGCAGGGTAGCCTCGGAGGCACCGACCTTTTCGTATGTTAGCATCGATCTTCGCGTCTATCAAGCGCGGGGTGTATTTACCTTGCTACCAGCCTCGACGATCTTCAGGTCCGTGGTAATTTCAATGGTACCACGGGCAATCTTGGTGGGAACACCAAGAGCCTGGAAGAAAGAGGTCTTACCGGGCTCCATACCAGTGTTACCGGCAGGAACGAAGACATCGCCGGGGGCAACGGCACCGGCACGAGCGGGAGCAGCGACACGGTTGCTCAGGATCTTGTCACGGATCTCCTTGAGGTCGCAGTTGGTGAAGACGAAACCAACGTTGCCCTTGACGTGGGCAAGCAGGCGCTCGTACTCGGGGTTCTCGGTGAGGAAGCCCTTGATGGCACGGCGGACCATGGTGTTCTTGCCCATCAGGACCTGACCCTCGCCACGGAGAGACTGACGGATCTCGTGCATCTGCTGGGAAGAGACACTGCGCAATGTCAGCGCGCATCCGTGAGCGGGAATTGGGGCGGCGCATACTTGTCGACGGTCACGATGAAGATGGACCTGTACTCCTCCAGAAGGGCCTTCAGCTTATCGAAGTAAGCGGCCTTGGTTTGAGACTTGCCCCCCATAGCTTCGGTGAGGTATAGGATATTTCAGGCGAAGTCGTTACTAGGAAACGGGTGGGAAGAACAAGAGAGTCGTTGACGTTGGTGTTTCTAGCAAGCCCTCAATGTTCGGCGGAAATGCGTTCCTCGCGTTGTGGGTGCGGCCATTAGTTCCGCCGCCTCCGCGAAGAAATGCGCCAAGACATTCGTGCATCAGAGCCGCTTTGATGCTCCTTCTCCCCGATGCGTTCTGCACCCCTGTATCCTTTTTCCTTCCAGTAAACACGCTTTGCAGGAATTTTCTTGCATCGACTGCCAGTTTACTGTCATTCATTAGAATAGATTCTCTCAATTGTCCGTAAACTCTTGATCTGGAGGTAACGTTAAGAGCGAGCACTTTCGAGACCTTTTATTTGTCCTGCTATTCTTCACTCTTTCGCCATGCAGCATCCTTATCAATGTCTGAGAGCGCTTGAACGGAAGGAGGGTGATGGTTTTGCTGAACGCAGCCTCTTGCTGGCGGCAAGCGGTCACAAGCTCTACAGCATCAGCCAGAAAACTGGCAACATTCTGTTTACGTGGCCAGACGATGCACCAGTGTCTTCGGTATGTCTCTGGGTCTCAATAGTCACGGCTGGATTTTCATTTATCGACTCGCCGTTCTGATTTTACGAGATACTGACTGATCTTTCAGGAGCGGGATCAATCGGAGGAAAAGTCCGAAGGCCCCCCTGAGAAGAAGAGAAAGGTTTATGAAGCATCGGAGACCGGGCCAATTTTCATCAAGCTGGTCACGACCCAAGATGGCGAACACGCAGTCGCAGTGACGGGCGAGGACAAGTGTATTCGTGTCTTCTCAGTCAACCCTCATGGGCATCTAGCGCAGCTAAGTGAAAGGTGAGGCTATCCATCTATCTTCGACTTGGGATTTTGCTTATGCATGAACTGCAGGTCTATGCCCAAGCGGCCTTGCGCAATAGCTGTTACTCCGGACAAGGAGACGATCCTTTGCGCGGACAAGTTTGGCGATGTGTATGCTTTGCCATTCTTTGGAGTGACTGGCGATTACGTCCCCGAAACTAAAGAAGAAGACTCGAAGAAGGCGTTTGTGCCCTCAGCCACGAATCTCACAGTTCACACGGCTCGCAACCGCAAGGCACTGGAGACACAGATGAAGTCTGATATTCACAAGAAGACCAAGGAGCCACTCAAGTTCAAGCATGAACTTCTTCTTGGACACGTTTCGATGCTGACGGATCTCCTCTTCATCACGCTGGACGACAAGGATCTGGCAAACCAGCTGAATGGAGCTGCCCCCGAGTCACTGAAGCCGCGCAGTTATGTTCTGACGGCAGACCGCGACGAACATATCAGAATCTCGCGAGGGCCGCCGCAGTCGCACATCATTGAGGCGTTTTGTCTCGGCCATGAAGAGTTCATAAGCAAGATGTGCCTGGCCGCGCCGCACCTGTTGGTGTCAGGAGGAGGTGACGATAGCCTATTCGTCTGGGAGTGGATGAAGGGCCGTTTGCTGAGGAAGATCCCGCTTCGTGATGCGCTCAGTTCGCTGCCCGACACTGGAAGCTTCAGCGGTGATCACAAGCATAACAGCAACATTGCCGTTTCGGGCATGTGGGGTTTCCCCGAGCACTCGAAGCGCAAGGTGCGACAAGCTTCACTCCTGGATGGCGATAGACTGCTGACATGGACAGACGCGGCTGCTGGTCGCATTCGAGGGCATCCCGGCGCTGCTGGACGTGTTTGCGGGCAACCTGCAGAGCATCGGAGAAGACGTCAGGATACAGGCAATCCCGCTGGACGGGAACGTTCTAGACGTGGCACAGTTTGGAGAGCATTGCATTGTTTCCGTGGACAACGTGCACAAGGCTGGGTCGACGACAGAGGAGCGAGGGGAACAGGTAAGGCGTGGTTGTCTCGATGCAAAGGTGACTCAGCTAATTCGGGCGTGGCAGGAGACGGCTCCGCGACTACGGTGCTTTGTTCGAAGCGCCGACGAGGGGCAGTGGACGGCGGCGACGGGTGCGACAGCAAGACTGGTGGACGAGGCCAACAACAAGGCTGCGGGCGGGGCGCTGGCGACGACGACGACGGCGAGCCAGGTGCGCGAGGCAGTGTACGCGGTCGAGCAGCTTCGCAAGAGGGGAACGGGGGGAGGGAGGGAGGTGGAGGTGGAGGTGGAGGTGGAGGTGGAGGGCACGGAGGGCGCGGAGGGTTGATTGATGATGGATGGGAGGGCTGGAACGGGGTTGTGGGTGGTGGTGGGCGGTGGTGGGCGGTCTTGGGGGTTCTCGGTCTGGCTGTTCTTCTAAGCAGCGCTGGCTGGTGGGGTCTCAGGGCGGCACCCACGCGCGCGAGTCAGCCCCCGTTGGCTGCCAAAGTGCCGATTGCGCCATGCCGAAGTGGTCGAGGTGGTCGAGGTGGTCGAGGTGGTCGAGGTGGTCGCAGTGGTCGAGGTGGTCGAACTGCTCAAACTGCTCGAACTGCCAGAGCTGCTTCGAAATCAAGCAGATTACGTTACCACACATCCAAGCTCCACCGCCACGATACATATACCGTGCTGCTGTGTCGCTGAACTCCGGTCTCGTCCCGACCTCAACCTCCAATCTCATCCGCGCGCCCGCCGAGATCCAGGCCGAACGCTCACCAACTCCCATTCCGTCATCAGAAGGAAAATCTAGTGGACCCTTTGCTGCGGTAACGGATATAACTACGGCCACCAAGCCCACCGCATCAACCACCACCACCACCACCACCACTACCTCTCCGTCCACATAGACTCGTCCCCACCAGCCGCCAAGCTGTTCTTCTCCGCCGCCTTTCGCAGAGCCTCCTCCATCCCTCTCCGCTCCGCCATCTCCCTGCCCCTCGCCGTCGCAGCCTCCATCCAGCAGCGCAGCCCCACCACCCCGGCATTCCCCTCCGTGTCCACATCCCTCACCACCAAATCCACCCGCAACATGCACTCTAGACTCGTCAGTAAGTTGCGCCGCATTCCCGCGCTGCGAGAGCCCAGACTAACCGATTCCCAGTCATTGGGTAAGCTTCCCGCGCTTTCGTCCTCCGTGGCACGCGATGATGCAGATCCGAGACACCACTGCGACCCGATCTGGCATCTTGTGCTGACTGCCTGTTCCTCGTAGCTCTGGCCCTGCCGGCCACACCGCAGCCATCTATGCCGCCCGCGCCGACCTCAAGCGTGAGTCTCCCCTATCCAGCACACCGCAAACTCTGCAGGAGAGACAGCACATGCTAACCGGGCAACAGCCGTTATGTACGAGGGTTTCCTTGCCCTCGGCATCGCCGCCGGCGGTCAATTGACCACCACCGACGAGGTCGAGAACTACCCTGGTTTCAAGATGATCCAGGGCTCCACCCTCATGGTACGAAAATCTCGGTTCGAAGACCACGTGGCTGCGTACTGACATGTTCTCTGCAGGACCAAATGCGCGAGCAGTCCGAGGCCTGCGGAACCGAGATCATCTCCCAGACCGTCGCCAAGGTCGACTTCTCCAGCCGGCCCTTCAAGTACCAGCTCCACCCGATGGGCGACGACGACACTATTGAGGAGGAAGTGCACACTGCGGACGCCATCATCATCGCCACCGGTGCGAAGGCCCGCCGTCTGGGACTCAACGGCGAAGAGAAGTACTGGGGTGCCGGTGTCTCCGCCTGCGCCGTGTGCGACGGTTCTCTGCCCATGTTCAGGAACCAGCCCCTGGTCGTTATCGGTGGTGGTGACTCCGCTGTCGAGGAGGCCATCTACCTTACCAAGAAGGCGTCGAAGGTGTACGTTCTGGTGCGGAAAAACCAGCTGCGCGCCTCCAAGTCAAACGCCAAGCGCCTTGAGTCGAACCCCAAGGTCGAGATTCGGTACAACACCCAGGCTACCCAGATCAAGGGCGAGGAGAAGGCCGGCGGTGTCATGACCCACGTGCTCCTCAAGAACAGCGCCACTGGTCAGGAGGAGGAGGTTGAGGCCAAGGGTCTCTTCTACGCCGTTGGTCACGATCCCGCGACCGCACTTTTCAAGGGCCAGCTCGACATGGATGAGGACGGCTACCTCATTACCGAGCCCGGCCGCTGCCTGACCAACGTTGAGGGTGTCTTCGCCGCCGGTGATGTGCAGGACAAGAAGTACAGACAGGCCATCACCAGCGCTGGCGCTGGCTGCATCGCCGCGCTCGAGGCCGAGAAGTGGCTCTTGGAGCAGGACGACGAGGTCGACCCCACCGTCGAGGGCGAGAACCAGGCCGAGAAGAGCCAGTCCAACGGCGTTGTGCCCGAGTACCGCTCCAACCCCCTTCTCTAAACCAATTCGCTACACGCATTGTACAGCACGCCTTCGCCCCCTTGGGACTATCGAGCATATTCTAGCGACTTGAGTTCCTGTTTCGAGGCCATCGGTCCGCCCACCATAACCTCCACCCGGCGGCGGAAATGTGTTTGATAATCTCTTTCCCACACCCTGAGAATTGGAGAAATTTCATCTCGCTTGGAGGCCGCAACGGAAGATTTCCCATATTAGAATTCCGAGGATATACGCGCATGGAGCCCGGTATCGGGCATTCGCGCATCGGGAGGAATTGCATCTGGAGCTTATGGAAAGACGGTGTTTTGTCCATATAGAGAGTACCAGCGGCATAGATACCAATGAATTTATTGTTACGTTTCATGACATTCATCTCCATCTTGCTTTACGTGACTGCCTGCCGTGCTCATCATGCATATCTTTACTGGAGGCATGATCATAATCGGCTTTTCTGACTACGCCACATAACATGAGTACGTAAAGCACGAAGACATCGCGCGTATTAAACACTAGGCTTTTCTACCTGCAGCAGCGGTGGATCTCCTCGAAGTAGAACTTCAGATCGTCCGGGTTGACAAACGGAGTGATGCCTGATTTCCCAAGGTCAGCGATTTCCCCCATGTCGTTCGACGTTCGATACATACCGTGACCCAGATTCGCAATCCATCCCTGCTTGCCGCCTCCAAAGCCCTTCACCATGTTCTCTACGACCCGCGTGATGGACTCCCGGCTTCCGTACAAGACACCCGGGTCCGCATTACCCTGGAGCACCTTGCCCTTTGCCTGCGCAACCCTATAAGCCTCGGCTGGCTCGTGTAACCAGTCAAGACCGATGGTGTTGTAGTTGGTGTTGCAGAGATCATCCAACGCGTACCAAGCGCCCTTGGCGAAGACGGTCATGGGCACAGGATCCTGCTTGAGCTCCTTCAGCTTCTTGGGTAGCTCATTGGCGATGAGCTCGAGATACGGCAGCGAGAATTCCTTGAAAGACGCCGGGCTCAGCTCGCCGGCCCAGGAGTCGAACACCTGGATCATCTGGGCGCCTGCCACCACCTGCAGAGCCAGATAGTCGACGCAGAGCTCGGCGATCTTCTGGAGCAGCTTCTTGCTCTCCTCGCCGTGCTTGAACACCCACGTCTTGGCTTCCTTGAACATCTTGCTGCCTCCGCCCTCGACCATGTAGCTGAGCAGCGTCCACGGCGCGCCGCAGAAGCCGATCAGCGGCACCCGCCCGTCCAGCTTCTTCCGCGTCAGCGTGATGGCTTTGTACACGTAGTCCAGCTCCGTCTTGACATCCACCTTGCGCTCCATCATCTCCTTGTACTGGGGGTCCTCGGGGGACTTGAGCGGGTTGGGGAAGTGCGGGCCCTTCTTGTCGACCATGACGACCTCCATGCCCATGGCCTGCGGGATGACGAGGATGTCGGAGAAGATGATGGCGGCGTCGATGAGGCCGGCATAGCGCTCGATTGGCTGGAGGGTCAGGGTGGAAGCGATCTCAGGCGAGCGGCAGCAGGCGAAGAAGTCGTTGGTGCCTTTGGCTTCGTGGTACTCGGGGAGGTAGCGACCGGCTAGCGGGGGATGGGGTTTCAATATACTTCTTCATACTGGACTTCCTCTTGTAGGTGCGGAGGAGGCTTACCCTGCCGCATCACCCAACAGGGCGCACGCTCGACCTTTTCGCCTGCCGGAGGATTAGCTGCTGCTGTGTTGCGGGACGAGGGGAGCTGATGGGGAAGAAGCGGGGAAATCAAAGCAACGTACCCCTCGCGGTCCGCAGGATCAGATCGTTCTTTAGGGGTGCGAATTGAGACATTGTTGTTGTTGTTGTTGTTGGTTGGTGTTGAGTGGTGATGGTATCACAACCTCAAGCTCCCCGCGGTGGGGTTCCATCTGCTTTTCTCAGACTCTCCCCTGCATGATCGACCTCATCACCGTGTACCGGTAGAAAGTCCGCGCTAAAGCCGATAGGTGACATCTCAACGTCCAAGGGACCAAGGGACCAAGGACAACCACCGCACTTGGCGAACCTCGAAAGATTTCATCTTTTGATCATGGGCCTTGTGCCTACTGTCACTCATTTGGGTCGCGCCACCACATTCGCAAGCCATTGCTGCATTGGACGCCAGCTTCGTCTCTCCCTCGTTCAGTGCAGCGCGTACCACGTTGTCGCGTCGCGATGCCCGACGCGAACCGCGCTCAGTTGCACTCGGCGCCCCGGAAACTCAATCATATTCGTCCGGGGCAAGAAGACGAAAACAATAAGTGCTGCGGATCTCCCTCAAGGACTGACCGGTCCGCCATTGAAAGATATACCCGAAGATGCTGGACCATCATATCCTACCGTCTTGCAGCAGGTCAGGACTAACATGATCAAATACGAACAATGCGTCATCCTCACCCGCATTGGCAATTTCTACGAGCTTTACTTCGAGCATGCCGAGAAGTATGGCCCTCTGCTCAATTTGAAAGTCGCCAAGAGGAGGACGAGTAAGGGCCCGGTTGCAATGGCCGGTTTCCAGATCACCCAATTGGAACGATATCTGAAGATTCTTGTCCTGGATCTTGGACATCATGTCGCAATCAGTCAAGAGTTTGCGAATGACGTTCCCGGGAAAGTCAAGTCTGGCGGTAATATGTTTGACAGGAGGGTTGTGCGCGTCATATCGCCCGGCACGACCGCGATAGAGGCATTCATTGATCCCAAGGAAAACAACTACCTGCTAGGCGTACATCTGCAGCCTAGCAATCAATCAAATTCCGGTGACGAGAATACAGACGCCTCTGAAACGAAAGAAATTGGCCTTGCATGGCTTGACTCGACGAGCGGAGAATTGATTTTGCAAAGCACGACTAGGCTCGAGTTGTCTTCTAACATCGCTCGCATTGGCCCCAAGGAAATAGTGGTGGACAGCAGTCTCCAGAAGATAGAGGAGTCAGGAACCATTGCACTGCTTAAACAGGAATGTCAAGCCGTCACCTTTCATAAGCCCGATCCTGATTGGGAGCCAAAACAAGACATAGGAGAGTTTCGAACATCTCAATTCACAGATATCGAGAAAGCAGCTGCAAATCTAGCACGGCAATACATGGACACTAGACTTCCGGGATGGGAAGTTTCCCTCCAGCCTCCCCAACGACTTACGCCCAGAGACTTTATGGCCATCGACAAGAACACTTTGAGGGCTCTAGAACTGAGGGCAACTTTGCGGGACGGGAACTTTGAAGGGTGCTTACTCCATACTATCAGGAGGACAGTGACCCAGGGTGGCGCTCGGTTGCTGTCAAAGCGATTGACATCCCCATCAATGTCTCTCGATGAGATCAACGCCCGCTTGGACTTAGTCTCACAGTTGGTCGCGGACGAGGCTCTGCAGGAAAATCTGACCACACGGCTGCGTCCGGCTTCTGATATAGCTCGCCTCGTACAAAGATTCACACTAGGCAGAGGAACCGCCGACGATTTACTAGAACTCTCTAGGACGATCCAAATTACTCAAGACGTGGAAGAAGTACTCAAAGAGAACAGCTCCAACGGCTCCGCCTTTCCTAAGCTGGTCGATCGTTTGTCTGTCGAAGGACCCGCCGAGTTGGCGCGTCAAATTTCCGAAGCCATCGACGAGGAGGGCCTCTCTGAACAACATCGCGTGGAGGAAAGCGACAAGGACGAGTTGGCAGGTCTGGTAGGGGAGGTTCTCGAGGAAGCGGGCGTGGAAGAGAAACCTGCCAGCGTGGCGAAGCGCTTGAAGGCACGGCAGAACGGCAGTCCAACTATGCAGAAAACCGTCGAGAGTGGGACGCCGGACATCTGGATCATGCGGCAAAGGTAACAAGCTCGCCATTCTATGCTGTGATTGCGGAAGCTGATAGACGCAGCGCGAGTCCAATGCTGGGGATGTTGCACCGAGATCTCGACGAACTCTGGGAGAAGAAATATCAGTTGGAAACCGAGTTGAGAGAAAAGACAGGTATTTTTTCCCGTACACCGCCTCAGTCCAGGTTGCTGACTTTCCATCAACTTGATAGAAAACTCGAATCTGACCTTGAAATGGACTCCTGGTTTGGGACATATCCTGCACCTCAAGGGAAGAAATAAGGGCATGGGTAATCTCCAAGATGCCCGGCCCGTTGGCTCCAGCAAATCCACGCAATCCTTCTACCACTCTGACTGGACTCGCCTCGGCAACAAGATCGAGGAAGCCAAATTACGCATACGCACAGAAGAGCAGCGGGTGTTCGGCGAGCTGCGTACGCTGGTCGTCAGAAACCTTGTCAAGCTCCGGCAGAATACCGAAGTACTGGATGAAATCGATGTAGCGTGCTCGTTTGCGGCGCTCGCCCGGGACAAGGGATTTGTGCGTCCGATCATGAATCTCAGGTTCGTAGCATCAGGCACAATGGATGGTAGCACGAACGCTGACTCTTTAGCACCACGCACAAAATCATCGGCGGAAGACATCCGGTGGTCGAAACCGGGCTCTGGGATCAGGGTAGGAGCTTTACCCCTAACGACTGCAACGTAGGCGACGGCGAACAGATTCTTCTCATCACCGGGTAAGGCGCTTGTCCTTCGCCTCTTGTAACCGCATTCACTGACCGCCAGAACCCCAGACCCAACATGGCGGGAAAGAGCACCTTCTTGCGGCAGAACGCATTGATATCCATCCTTGCTCAGACAGGCTCCTTCGTGCCAGCTGAGTACGCAGAGATTGGATTAGTAGACAAGATCTTCAGTCGGGTCAGTTGTGTCTCTCGTGATTCATGCAGTTTCCCTAATGAACCCAATAGGTCGGGTCCGCAGACAATCTTTACCAGGACCAGTCGACGTTCATGGTCGAAATGCTCGAGACGGCTGAAATCCTCAAGCAGGCGACGCCGCGCTCATTCGTAAGCCTCGTTCTTGGCCCTCCTATTTCTAAGGCTGCTTTTCGTGGTTTGACGTGCGCCACTAACAGCTCGCCCCGTTGCAGGTCATCATGGACGAGGTTGGTCGGGGAACGACACCCGAGGACGGCGTCGCGGTCGGGTACGCCTGCCTGCATCACCTATACTATGTGAACCGGTGTCGTGCGCTGTTCGCAACCCACTTTCACGCGCTTGCGGACAGAACCCGCCAGTTCGAAAAGTTGGCCACCTGGTGTACCGATGTCGTGGAAGAGGTCGACGGAGCCTTTTCGTATGCTCACCGTCTGCGCCGTGGCGTGAACCGCAGGAGCCATGCACTCAAGGTGGCGAGGGTTGCGGGTAGGTGATGAGTGAAGACGCAGCTCTGTTACCGCTCTGACTGACTAACTATGCGCCCAGGTCTACCACAGGCGGCCATCGACGTCGCGGCAGCCGTGCTCGAAGATCTGAAGTCCAGCACATAGGATCATGCAAGTCATGCTCACGCGCCATCTCGCGATACCTACGTTAGGAAAACCATTGCAATCGCGCGGTTGTGTTGATGCCCTACGGATCGCAGACGTCTCCGCGGACGGATCATGGCATACCCGCATCCCACGCTTGATCAGCATTCAGCATTCAGCACTATATCGGATCTCATCTCCCCCGAAATCTCGCGGCGGGACGAGGCGCTGCAAGGTGATGGCATCCCGCGCGGGGAGGTCGGCTCGCCTGTCCACCGCCCCCTGATTGGAAACCCAGGTCGGGAAAAGGAAAACCAATACATAGCCATCTGCGCCCACCAGCACATTGGAACCTCAGGTCCCCGTCGGGAAGACGCCTTATGGACAAATAATTCTAGGCTTCCGATTGGGTTGCCTTCACCAAAGCTGTGCCGCTGTGCAATAGGTGCTTCGCCGCTCACATCGCCGACCAATGTCGAGTAGCCTTGGCGAGAAATCCAAGGTGTGCTGTATAACACATGCACGTGCTGACCCCTTGTAGGACAGCCGTTTGTTGATCACCACATGAGGCTTCGTTCTCTTCCATGACTGTCGGGCCAGCGCAGGCTGAAACAGATATCCTCTGGGTGCATTTTCTCAACACGCCTACACGCTTACAGGGTCCGGCGAGTGGGTTGGCTCTCCGAATATATTTTACATATCTTGCTCAAATCGCTGTCCAGTGTCCTCACTACTTCACCTTGATCTCCTCTATTTGATCGCTTAATCTGCCCGAAGAGGCTTTGAGACTTCCACACACTCACTACTACCTCTTTCGGTTTGCTGCTCTACAGCCTCATCAGTCTCTCACACCTAACATAGTCCGCAATGGCTTCCGGGAAAGCAAACCAAGTCACCTTCGCTGCAGGAGAGCCAGAGTTTCGTGCTGCCAGACTTCGAAGCGCCAAGGCTTGCAGCCTATATAACCAACAACCCGAAGATGCTTCTGTCGACAAACGTACTGCGCTCTGGTGGAAGTAAGCACATGTGCAATGGATTCCAGAGAACTTCCCCCGGGCCCACACTGACAACTTCCCAGTATCGTTACCACCGATCCCCCGGAAGTCCATCACTCGCCACCAAATCCCGACTCGCAATCGCCATCGTCGAACACGCCTTTTGCCAACGGTGCTCCCTATGTAAAACCTCCAATCAACATTGACTACGGAACGAACCTCCACATTGGTGCTGGAACTTTCATCAACCGTGGTTGTAAGATTCTCGACACGCCCGTGCAGCCCGTCCGCATCGGGGAACGATGCCTTATCGGCCCTGACTTTCACATCTATGCTGTGGGACATCCGCTCGACCACCGGCAGCGCAGTGGAGTAGGGGCGCCGAGTCTGGCTATGGAGGTCGAGGTTGGTAATGATTGCTGGATTGGCGGCCGCGTCTCCGTACTGTAAGTGCTCGAACAGTTCATCGCTTTTGCCGAGTCGACCAACATACGGTGAGAGATGGCGGTGATGGCTCGTATATGTAGCTGTCGTGAAGCAAGCAGCAGCAGGCGAGGCATGAAGGAATAGTGAGGCTAATATCATGCGTGTGCTGCAGCGCCGGGGTAAAGATCGGTTCCCGCTGCGTGATCGGATGTAGCAGTGTTGTAACGAAGGTATGTAGGCCAATTTTCCGTTGTAGCCAGCCTTAGGCACAGTCGGGACGACCTCCGACTGTCTCGGCTCCTCCACAGTTTCGGGTCTCCCGGAGCTCTGTCCCAGTCTTTCCCCGTCATCGGGTCGCTCTTCATTCCCAACAGACTCATTTGCTAACCCAATCGGTTTTTCCCATAGGACATACCTCCAGGTCATCTCGCCGTTGGCAATCCTGCGCGTATCGTCCGCAAGATCGACGACGAAGAGCCCGCCACGACCCTGCCGCCACATGAGCAGAAACGGGAGCAACACTTCACCGCGCAAGAGAAGAGCACCACTACATCCGAAATTAAATCGATGCACACGCTCAACAGGACCGACACCGACTGGCTCGACGAGCACCACCAAATGATCGAAGCCGCATTACTCCTCGCCATCAGTTTCCTCGCCAAGGGAATCGTAGTCATCCTCACCGTGGCAGCGCTGTGGCGCCTCGTCGGCTTCTTCCTACGGCGCGGCGGCAGAAGCAGCAGATTCGTCCCGGCGCCGGGATTCGAGGCGGGCATTATGCAGCTCGAGCTGAGGCTGTACGCTTTTGCCGTGCGTTTGGTTGAGTGGATGGCGAGCTGGGGGATGAGGAGACCGGGACGGTGAGCAGAGCAGGGCGGCACGGCACCGCGCAGAGCGGGAAGAAGAGAATCCTCCGTCTACGGCGCGTTTCTGCGTGCGCTTGGACGGGCGGATGTGCGGGTGGCATGTGGTTCGCCATCTGCAACTGCAAGCTGCGGCCGCGGCTGCGGACAAGGGGAGTTCCGAGACGCGCCCAGCCAACAGCATCAGCAACCCTGATGCCGTGCTTCCATGTACTGCGCTGTGTTGTGCAGCACTACTGCTTCTGCCCCTCTTCTTTCTTGTGCTTGCATTTATATAGTAGCGTCTTCTCCCTTCATGTTCCTGGTAGTAATTCCCGGGGCCTGGGGCTCACCTCGTACACGGTACCTCGTTGCTATTCCCTATTCCCATAATATTCGCCGACTTTGGCGGACTTCACATTGACTGGAAGTTTGGCGTCTGATCTTATTTGGAACGACCGGTACATTGGCGGAAGGGTAGCGGATCCTCACAGTAGAGGCAGGAGAGAAAAGATTACGAATGCGTTCTTTACCTTGGGCTCTGGTATGTGGAGATATGCGTGTACCGGTCTGGATTGCGGTGATGGTCTCTGTACATGTATATGCACAGCACTGCTGCTTCGGCCGAAGACTCAAAACACGGACACTGCTTGCTTGCATAGTGACATGTATCACCGAAGCAGCACCTACGGTCCAGACCCGACTCGACAGCTTCGAGGGTCCGCGTACCGTATCTTGGCCCGAGAAGTATACTGACTCCGCAGCTAGGTTCAACTTCGTCGAGTTGCATAAGGCGACTTGGGCATACTGCTTCACGATGAGAGAACCACTGTCGCAAAGACTTCCACGACGGCTTGCCGAGACTAGGAGACTTCCGCGTGTCGAGTTTACTTCTTCAAAGAGCCTGTTGGGAGCGTGGACCAATCAGAAAAGTTGCGTCAGCTTCACGTGGCGCCAGCTCCAAGCAAGCAGATTATATATAGCGAGGCGTCGACGTCTGACACCACACTACCACGGCATACCGAGCACCGTGCCTCTGGCTGCGGTGCAAAGTCTTGGCCACCGCACTAGCTAACGAGTGGGATGGGCAGACATACTCCATTCTCACAGGCTCGAGTCCTGAAGGCTTTTGGTCCGGTGGAATCCACCCATGTGCTGTGCTTTGTTGATGACGGTCACCATCGACTCTTCACATGGCCCATCTTCATCGTCAGTTTCTTTTGCCGTTCATTTCCTCATCGACTTCTCATAAGTACATTGAGACGCAGTCGATAGCGTATGTTGATGGGAACACTAACTACATGTTACAACAGACAGTCATAGCCAACGAATTCGGTGAGGATATGTATTATGCAAAAATCTATTTCGAGTGTAGGCGTTGAAGGAAGCGCTACAAAATGATGCCATTATATACCAAGCACAAGGTTCCGAATGCGCTGTTGCGGGCGGTCAGTGCTACGTCACTCCCATTAAGTGTCTCAAGGGCCTTCGGCAGGCAGGAGGCTATATAACGTAGCCCTCCCTACCCCCAACCGATTCTCTAAGCTACAACTCCAGTCCCCAACAGGGCTCAGAATGCTGACCAGGTATTCACCTGAGTTTCTGAGAGGCCTGGGCTAAGCATCGGCTTCACAGTCGCGAATTGGCTACATTTTCCTCTCTGCGTCTACCAGTGTGAGTGGCTGGAAACGGTGTCATCCCGCAGTATCAACGTTTGATAATGATGACGATGTTCATTATGGAAGGCAGATCGAGATGATGCGATATTATTGATATAATTGAGGTCGACACCTCGAGTCATGGCGAAGCTATACCATTATGATTGCTAATGGCGAGCATAAGTTGCTGTCTCTGTTCTGATAGCTCCGTATAGTCAGAATGCGAGAGCACATGACCCGGTCGTAGCGCGTTCAGGCACTTCCAAGGCCATTCACGAGCCACAAATATGTACCCAACTGGGCCCAGATGGTTCCAACTCCAGAAGGTACCAACAAGCCGTGTTCCAATGTAATCAGATGTCCCTTACCCGGATCCGTCAGGTCACTGACGTCAAAGTAATTAACGTTAAGCAGAGGGAGCGCGGGACGAGGCGGAAGCGGGCCATTTCTTTTGAGCTCGTGGTGCCGAGATGCTGTCGAAAGAGCCCCTGCCTTCTGCTGGACAGGTAACAGACGGAAGATGCGACTCTTCCGTTGCAGTCAAAGCCGTTCTCGCACCGCCGTTCGTGACGGGATCAACTCCACATTCATAGCAAAGCTTGAGATACCGATAGACCAGAGCAACGAAACAAGCCAGATTATCAAGCCCGAATTCGATTCTCAGAAACCAAGGGAAACCCACCAATCCACCCCAAAAACCAAAAAATCATAAGGGAATTTCTGTACGGAACGGATGCCTATAGTTTCTTTACCTCCATTCCCATTCTTTCCCCCTTTCTCCTCCCTCCACTCCACCACCACGACCGAAGCTGCCGTCCCCTAACCTCCACCACCCCTCAAACACGCCAGCAGCCACAACCTCGACCCCACGCCCCCACCGCGCCCAACATAAAGCTCCAGCCAAACAACACCACCACCCGTCCCTCCCTCTCACGGCCCGGTCAGGTGCCGCACCAACAGCACGCACCAGTGCCGACGAGCCCGACGGAACCCCATAACTTGACCAAAAGCTCCACATGTTAACGTTAGTTACTCCGGACAAACAAGCAACGGATAAACGCGCGATATCACAGCCACAGCGTCAAAGACGCCCATTCAAGTCCCCACCAAGCGCCGCATGCGGAGTCCTGTTTTCCGTGTCGTCGATGGTTTGAATGCCGTTGGAATAACGTTAACTTAGATAATGGTTCCGAGCATCGCCGGTACTGTGTGATTCGGAGGAGCAACACCAGCCACACGCATGCAGACCAACTACTCGGACGGAGCAGGAACAAGACGGCGTCGAGCCAGACCAATCCGATCCACTGCTCGCACCACCCACCCGTCCCGCACCAGTGGATTGAATCATCTCGTTGTCCCGTCGCTGGCAACTTGAATCACCGCCATCATCACCACCACCACCCAACACAGCAAGACATCACCAAACGGATGCAGAGTGATCAGGGAAATCCCTTCGCTCCTCGCAAGCTACGTGACCGTTCGCTGCGACAGCGGCTCTGCAGCCCTTGACCCATCGCCACCCCACTTCCCAGAACTCGACCACCCGCCTCGCCCACCCACTGCAACGAAAGAAAGTCTCGGGGAAAAAAAAACGAAAAAAACACCATGCACGACCGCGCCAAGCCAACGCATGCAGACGAAGCAGCAGCGAGCGCACCGAAGAAAGTCCCATATCCCGTCCCGGCCCCAACCTAAAAAAACCCCCCCCCATGAAGCTTCAGATACCTGCAAAACGCCGTGGCTCCCGGGAAAGCGAAACCACCCATGATCCCCGACATTTCCCCACCCATATGCTACGCCAGTAGGAGCAAGAGTCAGCAGAAAAGACAAACGTGAAAGAAGCTACAGAAAGCGATCCGCCTGGCCATCTCTCTCGTGCGGAAGGCGACGAGGAAAGGCTGCAAGTGTAGATGAAAGAGAGTAAGAAGTACGGAAAAGAGTCATGACACATGAATATCTTGGAAAAGCTTGATGTGGCGGACGTCAATCAAGCGAGAAGCTAGATGATGAGATGTTGAAGATCGATGGACGCGGTTTTGAATGCGGATGTGGTTGAGGGGAGTCGAGATGCGCCTGGGATGCTCGTACAGCAGATGGAAAGGCCGTTCCATTTCATGCGTGGACGGACGTGACATGAAAGTACTTTTCGGTGGTGAAGGCGATGCGAAGGCGATGAATAGATGGTAGTCATGATGCTGGAAAAGAAGACGGGACGAGGAGCCAGACGACTACCGGGTTCCTGCTTCCAGCTGAGAGGGCGTGGGATCGGTAACCGGAGTGGCCGAGACATCGGCGTTGGAAGTCGCGGCTGTGGTGGCATTTCCACTGGCATTGCCGCGACTCGAGCGCTGGAACGGGTTGCTGAACGTCGGCGTGCGGAAGCCGCGGAGTCGTGACATCAAGGTGGCATTACTGTCCGTGCGTTCAGCATCAGTGTCGCCATTCCGCTGCTGTTGACGACGTCGCTGATTGCGGCGCTGCTCGCGGTTATAAGTGTCGAGTCGAGTGCCGGCAAAGAGCGGGCCGCTGCGGAAAGGGGCGTTGGAACGAGCAGATATCCAGATGGATTGTGGTTGCTGAGGAAGACGGGCGCCGGCAGCGCGACGGCCGGTACCCGTATCCTGAGGCACCTCGCCTTCGGGCCTGGGTTTCGGGACGTAGTAGTCGGCCTTGCACAGCGGACAGCATGCGCGACGGCTGGTGAGCCAGGGATCGAGGCAGCCGGCGTGGAAGGCGTGGCCGCACTTCAAGCCGCGCACATCATCGTCGTCTTCGAGGGTGTCGAGACAGATGGCGCAGGTGTCGCCGGGCGATTGGAGCATTTCCGGGGGTGCGGCAGTAGCGATGGGGTCGTCGTCCTCTTCGTCATCTTCTTCGTCGTGAACAGTGGCTTGATGCTTGGGATCTTCGGCGACCGTGCTCGCTACCGTCTGAACTCTCTCCAGCTCAGCATGCTTCTCGTTCGGATTGGGTTGCGCAGCGGTTCCGGGGGCAGACTCGGCCGCCTCAGCAGCAGCAGCCGCGGCAGTGAGCCTGCCGTAATGCTCGCGGATCTCAGACAAGCCGCTATTTGGTCGCTTCGAGTCCACAGAGCGACGGTCCCCCTCAGCAGTCCCAGCAATTCCCTCTTCTTCCCTTATAGATCCAGCACGGCTGGCAGGCGCGCTGATGCCGCCAGCAGACGGGAGCCCTTCTTCCTCCCGAGTGGCCCGCCACATCTTGTACTTCATCAATGGGAAGCGTTCATTGACCTCTTCCATTGTCATCAGCTTCTTTTCCCTCCTGCGCCGGTGCGGACGCGGCATGGCGTTGAGGTCGATAGGGTCGCCTTCCGCATTTTGTCTAGCCTGGCGGTTGCGCTGGTTGTATCGAAAGCAATACTTGACTCCGACGATGATCCTGAAAAAGTGTCAGCATGGAAAGCACGACTGCTGACGGTCGCAGTCGGAGGTGGCGAGTATTGCGAGAGGCTAACCAGAGATTGGTGAAGACGACACCGAATCCGAGCGCAACGAAGAACAGCAACGGCGAATTGGTAGGACCGCCGCCGCCTTGATTGCTGGTCGAGGCGGCGGTGGTGGTGGCAGCCGCAGAGGCGGACGTGATTGTTGGTAGAGACATTTGCGGTTACGGATTGCGAAACATGTGGCGAAGGGTAGACCGGCTACCGAGCGAGGTTATGGCGCCGGCGATGGTGAGGTGTGAGGAAGAAGGGTGTGAAAGTCCTTGCGTCAGCGACTGCAAGGCGGGAGGTGAATGGGACGGGAGGACAGGGGATGATGTCCTTTTGGTCGCAGGCGTGGTGATGTGGAGGGTGGAGGGTGGAGGGTGGAGGGTCGACTATTGTGTGTAGTGGCGCGGGAGCCGTGGATCCGTCGGGGCGATGGGCGGTTGGTATCTCACAAAGACTAGCAATCGTTGATGACGGGACTATGGGCGGATGGATGGATGGATGGTCTAGAGAGCGCGGGATGGCAGTCGAGTGTTTGCGGTTTGGACTCGATGGATGTGCGACTCTCTCATCAGTCTCTCGGTGTTTGTGGTGGAGGAGTGGAGATGGCAGAAGGGCAGTCAGTCAGTCAGTCAGTCAGTCAGTCAGTGGTCGTCGGTCGGGGCTACGGCGAGAATAGCGGCAAGATGGACCGGCAGCAGGGAAGGTCTGGCTCGATATTGGCTCGATATTGGCTCGATATTGGCTCGTCGATACTGGCTCGATACTGCACCGACGTCGCAACAGTGCGGAGTCGATAGTTGTTGCTTGCGAGAGGGTGTGCCCTCGCGGATGATGTTGATGTTGTTGTTGTTGGGTATCGAGGGGTTGCAACGACGGCGGAGGTGTCGAGATTATTACACCAAGTTTGGGCTCTTGTTCGACTCGTCTGGCACGGCACTGGGCCAAAGTCAAGTCAAGTCAAGCAAATCAAGCAAGTCAGCACCTGGGCACATGGTGGCTTTCCATTGCATGCATGCATGGCTGCACGCACTCGCGTTGATGCATCCGTCGGCTCTTTCTCGCTTCACGCCCGACACTGCACTCACTGCACTCACTGCACTCACTGCACTCACTGCACTCACTGCACTCACTGCACTCACTGTACTCACTGCACTCACTGTACTCACTGCACTCACTGCACTCACTGTAATCTACTGTCCCTATCGACCTTCCGCTTCCAACACACGCTAGCCTATTCCTATTCCTGCCCTACAACACCTGCCCTAACCTTAACCTACAGCATCACTACTCACAGAACCTCCACCATGTCCAACCCCATCGTCTTCTTCGACGTCACCCTTGGAGGTAAGTCGTCGCAATTCTTTTTTCCCTTCCTTCAATACGTACATGGCTTCGATATTTCGCCGATCCCAACTTCCATCTCCACTGTCTCGCCGTCTCGCCGTCTCGCCGTCTCGCTGTCTCGCTGTCTCGCTCACGATGCATTTCTTTTCGTCGCCCGTCCAACGTCCAAAACAAAGTGCCCAATCATTTCGCTTTTCCCATCTACGTCATCCCGTGGAATGCTGCCGATTGCATCCATGCAACACCACGGGAATGCTCAATCGCTGACCATGTCCCCTGTCGTAACCAGGCGAGCCTCTGGGCCGCATCAAGATGGAGCTGTTTGCAGATGTTGTTCCCAAGACCGCTGAGAACTTTCGCCAGTTCTGCACCGGCGAGACCAAGAACCACCTCGGCCAGCCCCAGGGCTACAAGGGCTGCAAGTTTCACCGTATCGTATGTACCTGCATAAACGTCTCGGACTATCTGCACCACACCACGTTGACACGTCCCTAGATCAAGGACTTCATGATCCAAGGCGGCGACTTCATCCATGGTAACGGCACGGGCTCCACCTCCATCTATGGCTCCAGCGTCTTTGCCGACGAAAACTTCAAGCTCAGCCACGATCAGGCGGGGCTGCTGAGCATGGCGGTATGCATTTCCGAGCCATCTTCACTTTTTGCTTTCCTGTCGCTCTCTTCAAGCCACTGACTCGGTCCAGAATTCCGGCAAAGACAAGAACGGCTGCCAGTTCTTCATCACGACGGTGCCGACGCCGTTCCTGAACGGCAAGCATGTCGTCTTTGGCAAAGTCGTCGATGGCCTGGATGTTGTCAAGAAGATTGAGAACACGCGCATCGTCAAGGAAAGCATGCCGGCATCTCCTGTCGTCATCTCCCAGTGCGGTGAGATGTGAAGACCTGGCTGGCTGCCGAAATTCCTCACAACTATCCCGCTTGCGCAGCTCCCATACCACTGCAGTCACAAGAACCATATCTTGCGAATCCATGCTTGGCATATGACGCCGATATCAGACCATGGCGCAATAGAGCGCACACGAAAGACACCGAAGGGTTGCGATGATGCATACAAGTAGCTTGCCTCACGGCGCAACACCCAGATACTTTTCCCATCTGAAAAATAAATAAATCCACCACCATGGCCATCTCAACTGCCATTCGTTTCGGAGAACCTAATTCTCCATGACCGCTCAGCTGACTCCCAGTCAACTGCCCCAGAAAAGTGACGCCGACAGCGCTGCCAGTGCTGACAGTTCAAGCAGGCTGAGCTCCCCGCGAGCTGATGAGCCACGTCATTGCATCGGCTTGTCGATCAGGAACACCAACGTCCTCAACTCCTCGACAACAACACTTCTCCCCTCTCAAACCTTACTCTCCCTCCCACTACACGCTACCCACAAAGTTCTACCTCTTCATCAAAGTAAGTCCTCCGTTTGCAGCTCCCGCAAGCCACATTCAGCGTTCCAGGGGGTGTCGCTGAGCCCAGCTACCCCGCCACAGCCCCACCAAGGGTCTGGCCTGGAACCGCAGCACCACACACCGTTCCCTCTTTAACCACACACACCTCTGCACTGCCACCATCCACATCTCCCTCTTCCTCAAATACCCCGACTCTTCTCAATCATCAATCATCACCAACTGCACATCTTCGCCAGCAACGATATCTGACACCTCTGCCTCTACCTCTTAGCAACACCCCACACAACAATGTCCTACAACGACGAATACAGACGCGAGGAAGGCGGCTACGGCGGCGGTCGTCCCTCAGAGTATGGCGGCGGCCAGGGCGGTGGCTACGGCGGTGGCGAGTACGGCGGCCAAGGCGGTTCTTACGGAGGTGAGCAACAGCAACGCCAACACCACGGCCGACGACCCGAGGACGATTCCTACGGCGGCGGCCAGCAATCCAGCCACGGATACAACGACGGAGGCTCATACAACCAATCTCTCGCAGGCGAAGGACGACACCACGGCAGCAACACAGGCACCTCGTACGGCGGCGGTGGTGGCTACGGCGGCGACGACGACCTCTCCAGCGCCGCCCACCACGCCTCGCAGCACGCCGGCGACAGCGGCGACAGCTCCATGTTCAGCAACATCATGAGCATGGTGTCTGGCAAGAAGCAGAGCCTGCAGAGCGAGGACGTCGACGAGGAGGAGGCGGTCAGGCACCACCAGTCCATGTACGGTGGCGGTGGCGGCCAGCAGCAGCAGCAGCAGCCCGCGTCGTCGAATGCTATGGGTTCGGCGGCGGCGATGCAGGCCTTGAAGATGTTCTCGGGTGGGAGCTCGGGCGGTGGGAGCTCCGGTGGTGGCCAGAGCCAGTTCATCGGCATGGCCATGGCGCAGGCGAGCAAGCTGTTTGATCAGCAGAGTGCGTCGGGGAACACGGTGAGTTGGCAACCTGTCGTGTTGGTATTTGGATTGGCCAGACATACTGACCCGAGACTTGCAGCACCCCGAGGCTACCAAGGAAAGCGCAGTCCAGCAAGCTGCCCAGATGGCGCTCAAGATGTACATGAAGAGCGAGATGGGTGGCTCCTCCGGCGGTGGCAGCAGCGGGCTCATGGGCTTGGCCAGCAAGTTCTTGTAAGGAAAAACAACAAATACGCCATGTGTGTTGGATGATTGTATGTTTGCACAGAGAAAAGGACAGCTACTGCTCTCAAATAAATGAGGTCTATGATGAATGCACGTTTCTGGTCTGAGCTTACTCGGCTTCATATGCGATTTGAGTGTCCCGGCCGCAGTGTCCAACGGGCTGTAACGACGTCCGAAACACGACGGAGACGGTCACGCAGAACGTGAGTGCAGTGTCCCAACAAGAGCACATCATTCCCGTCCGTCTCAGCGTTCCCTAGACCCTTTGCTTGCTGGGTAGGTGGTCTGCTGCGTCCTTTCGCGATTGTGGGCACTTAGTATTACTTGCTAGGTGGTCTGCTGCGTCCTTTCGCGATTGTGGGCACTTAGTATTGCTTGCTAGGTGGTCTGCTGCGTCCTCCCGGCTGATGGGCACCTACGTTGCCAAGCGTCGGTTGCTTCTCCAGCATGCAGAACAAATCACGCTTATCACAGCAGCGCTTGGGTACTTTAGGAAGTGGTAGCCAGGCCAGAACCTACATCCATCCACCCATCTCTTCGCGGACACGATGGCGCATAGTCCGAGCGAGGAATATCTGCGCGACCAGATCATCGGTATCATGCCCACACAGACCTCCCGTAACATGCGTTGCTTCACTAATCGTTCCGGTACAGCGAATGCCAGTTGGCTCAGATATGGCAATGCGAGCGAACCATACCGCTACATGATCGTGACGGCCCCCGTTTCCGAGTACACAACGTGCGCCTATCTGGTCGTCGGAGGCCAGGATGAGATCCACGCCAAGGGAGAACCGGGGTATTCGGCTTACGAGGCGTTGAAGGATTTGCTGGCGACGATCGAGAAGCACGTCAAGATGAAGGTCGATGTTGTGGGCATTCACGCCGGCTCCAAGCTGCTCCGTTGGAGATGAGGCTTCGGTGACCACGGCGATCATGTTCACGTTTGCGCTTCATATGGCCTCATGTTCACATTAGCTGGATTCCAAGAGAGTACTTTGCGTCTTTTGACTACTTCATGGTGTTTTGGATCGGTGGTGGTGGGATCAGGTCCCCTTTGGGTTTAGGCGCCAAATGTCATTGCCGCGTTGGGTTTCGTGTCTGGTCAAAAGCATGATGGCATCCATGGTCTTGAACTCTGAAAGAAGCCCTGTCTTTCTTTCTTGGCCGCTCATAAAAGCCGTTTCTTTTCCCACCTCCTCTTTCTGCAGAAGAACACCAGAAATCAGATTGTCTTACCAGCAACGCCAGAATCATCTTCCCCTTCCAAGCACCGCGCCATCCAAACCGAATATCAGACCTCTGCCGGACCACTGCAAGCATGGAGTCATGCCCGGAGCTCTACCTGCGCGCGCAAATCTGCGGTAACCCAGGTCAAGCCAGTCGGCCCGCACGAGCCCGCTAATTGTATCGAACAGAAAATGTCCAGTTCCTCCAAACGATTAGTGGTTGGGACCCTTGTCACATCATTACCGTCCCCGGCGAGGCTGGCGAGATGTGCGCCTGCTTGGTCCAAACAGGCTCTATGGGCGACGTTTGGGTGAAGAAGTCTGGGAAAACACGCAGGGCGGCGCTGGAGTCTTTGCTTGTGTTTGTTGAGAGGGCTGCTGGAAGGAAGTTGGTGGAAGTTGAAGCGAGGCCTGCGAAGCATAAGAGGACTCCTCCAAAGTGGATTTGAAAATCAAGCTCTCTTGGATCGTGCTTGAGATTTGTGAAGATGGCGCAGATAGGCAATTATGTTGTCTTCGGGTCGCTTGGTGGGCATCTCTAGACACTGTGGACTAAGATAGGCTGTTTGGAGAGGAAACACATTGCAGTCACAAGGTTTCCACATGAGAGGCTATTGTATCGTCTTTGGATACGATACGGCACGGCACGGCTCATCTCGTAGTTGTCAGATGCACTAGGAGGAGAAGGCAGGATGATAGTTGTCTTCGGAAGGGCCTGACGCCCGTAGTCTAAACCGTTTGCAATGTCAGAGTAATCTCCGTTAAACCACTTTCCTGGAAGACCGCGAGCCCATAATCATCCCCACAGGTTCGTAATAGCGGTGAACGGCCTTGACAAGACGATTCGTAGCGCCAGTCAACCCTCATTGTACTAGACAGGCGGTACCACCCAAGCATGCACTAGTGACTGACACTCTCCTCCACCGTGACCGCAGGCATGACAATACGGATACAGGCCATAATAATCTTCTCGGTCCAATCGAGAAGGGATTCCAACGCCATCGCACGATCTTCCATCGGCTCGCCCGTACCGTGAACCGTCTTGTCGCCGGGCTTCACCAAGTAGGCCCGGAAAAGACAGTTAACATCATCGAAGCTGGTGATGATGTGAAGGTATGTGTTGGGCTCAATGTACTTGGCATTGTCTGGATCAAGTCATCAAGCACTACTTGGAGTGGGGCAGAGGGACGTACCAAGAATTTGCTCGCGAAGGAATGACTCATTGGCTTGCTTTTGGGCCGACTGAGAAGGCACGCCCACAGGTGAGGCCATGCTTGCTGGATGTTGTGGCACTGAAGGACGACTTCGAGATTAGCTACGTCAAATGCAGAGGTGATGATGATCTTGGGTCACTTACGGAGGTCTTTCTTTTCGGAGTGTTGTGGCGGGGAGGTGGTTTGGCGATGGAGAAAGTCTTAATTTATGGCTGCTGTGCCAGGGTTATTCAAGTGAAGTCGGATTCCCAGCATCAGCCGCCATTGGTCAGGATGGTGTAATATTCGATGAAAACGACGTAATGTTCTATTTAGATTACGCTCCGTCCTCCAGGTGCCTGGCTTGCAATTTCTAAGCGAAGTGAGTCATCTTGCTGGCTCACCGTACACCTACCTTGACGAAAGATCTCTTTCCACAAAAACCACACTTCCTCCGAGCCAAATTGCGACAAGGCCACGCAGGATCCCTAGCCACCAAAATCACGATCCTTTCTACTACTCCACAACGACGCTGAGCCATGCCATCCGACAGCGACCGCGGCTCAGAGGAGCCTGAGTTCCCAACCATATCCTTTGAGGGCGTGTACCACCTGTTCGACGAGGTGCTCGGTCAGCCTTGTCCCACATCCTGCTCTCCCAAGAATAGCTGATTACACTACAGACGAAGCGCACAAGTTGTTCCCATGGGCTGAAGCCGGCTCACTGTTCGTTGACTTCGAAAAAGACTGGAACAGCGGCCGAGGTCTTCACCTCGTTCGCCTTTTCGTCCAGTTGGCCGGTACTCACTCGGTCCTGTTCTCTGGGGCTTTCTGCCGAACTGGGAAGGAGGCTGCGGAGACGATGTTGGCCATGATCAAACAGGCTGTGCAGCATATGATCGAGCGCGGCTCGGGCACTGGCTAATTGGTGTCTCTGCTCGGCTTCGAGGATGCGTGGACGGGTCATTCGGGCTTGCTCCTGCGATCTTACTGGGCATGTCGGGGCCACTGGCGCTGGGTTGATATCACTGGCGACGGTTCAACTTCATAAAACTGCTGCAAGAATTTGGGATATGAAAAGTTGTCAGTTTGAAGTATCAGCGGGGGATTAAGGACATCGGGGGTCAAGACAAAAGCGCATCACCTCTCTGTAAGCTGGCTCATTGAACTCATCCGCTCAATGAGCCAGTTTCAGCAACTCTTCCGAAAAAAGTGAACTTCTACCTTCCTTGAAATTCTGCCCAATGTGACCGCCTTACTCAAAGCGGGCCCGCTTGAGGCTGCCTTCGCATGTGACTCCCGCTCGCTGCGACGCTGCCGCCGCCATCAACCTTTCGCCCTCCTCGCTCCACCCGAGCATCCACCCCAAATCATCAACCGACAGACCTCATCAGTAAGTTCATGCCCGTAGAGCTTTCCAAAGGACCTTGATGACTTCCTCGATGAGCTTGCAGCGACTCTCACTTCAAAAGACGACAAGCGTCGAAACAAACAAACATGGCCGACTTCTTCCCCAAGAGCGAGGCGTTCCTGCGCGACCAGATCCTCGGTACGTACTACAGTCTCTGGATTCTGAGCAGCTACTGATCCAGCATTAGCAAACGCGCGCCACGTCCAATGCGCCGTGGAGGATCACCGTCAGGGCCACGACGTGATCATCGCCGTGCGCCCCTCTGGCGACTACCCGTTCACCCACCAGGCCCGCGCCATGGTCGTCGGAACCGAAGATCGCAAGACGGTCTACGTAGGACTGTGGTCCTACACCGTGCTCGTCGCCCTGCAGGAGCTGTTCACCGTCGTGGCGAACGATGTCCAGAAGTTGGCTTAGGAATGAACAGCGACGGAAGAGTATGGGACAGATCGGCACCGTGACGAGCTACGCCGCTGAACCCCTCGGTTCGAGTGATGGGCTTTGATCGGTGGTTGATCTCGGACTTCGCAGGCGTCAAGCAAAGACGTGAGAATACGGATTTCTTTCCAAGGCTTGTCAGACCGGTATACCAGCAGTGGTGCGATAGCTGGTGCCAAAAGACGTCTAGGAAGACAATGCATCTCTTTGCCGCACTATCAATCCATGCAGTGGACAGCCTTGCTCATGGCAGTACATAATTATCTTCAAGTGATGACACGCTACCTGTCTTATCAATCGTAAGTGACAGTTCAAGATCAAAACGGAATTTTGTCAATTACAAACTCGAGTTTTCGACAAGCTTATGCGGCTGAGATCCGAGCCGCATTCTGCATCTCAGAACCCGAATGTCCGTCAATGAAGCGAGGGCCCCAGCAAACGCGTGATGAAGGCCAATTTCCGTAATCGGCATCGCCGTGCAACACTTCGCGCTTGTGTTATAAAGTACAGCCAGCTTTCTTCTTCACCACTTCCGCAGCATCGAAGACGCATCTCTAGATAGAGCCAGGTTAGTAAGACCATGCTGCACTCCATTCGCCGCTTGTTCTTTTTGACACCGAACAGAAACCTCTCGGTAGGACCTTAACGTACTCGTCCACAACCAAAGACCACCATGGTCGACTCTCGCGAGCTGTTCCTGCGCAAGCAAATCCTTGGTAAATCCTGAAAACCCACCCCGTCACTAGCTTGACTGACACAAAGACAGCCAATGGACGCTTCGTTCACCAGTACCAGCAAAAGACCTTCCATGACGACCACACACACACCGTCTCCAGCGCCGATATCGAGGTCGTCTTGGGTGGCACTCACTCAGAGCGGTCCCGCGCGTGCTTGGTCAATATGACCACGGGAACGATCATGTTCACGGGCGGTTGGCACTATCGTCGCATGGAGGCTCTGGAGGCGCTGCTTACCGTCCTGGAGCGCCAGGCCGAGGTCATCTTGAGGGCTATGGCGCCGTATGATGAGTAGCGCGGCACAGTCGGTGTAATCGGGTTTCCATACTCTTAAATGTCAGCTTGGAGACAGCCCTTGGAGGATAGGAAGAAAGGTTAGGATGTATTTCTACTGGTCCCAGCTTCAAAGTAGAGTTATGTCAGCACATTCTTCTCCCACATGTTGTTGTGCGATAGTGTTGAGTTACTCAACAATGAAGGGTGGTGGACGAAAGACATGCCGTACGCTGGTATAGACCACTTAGATGCGATTACTGGCTGATTCCGAGTGCATGCAGAGGAAGACTGTTCGCACTGCGTATCTCAATGTGCCGCAAAAAGCCTAATCTCGTGGTTGAAATTGTAGAGGACAGATCTGACTCGATGCCTCAATTCGGTGAAGCATTCCATGGTTTCCCATGTATCAGCGAGCTAAGCCTGAATTCTGAATACGTGAAGCGAGCTGCGTCTACTGACGGGTCCAAATACGAAATAAGGTTGTTACGCTGCAATAAACTGGGTGTAGTTTTGAATCAACGGTACGGCAGGAAGACTGGGCAATCAATTAGGGATTCCATAATGCTAACCTACGAGATCTTAGCTTGAACACGTGAAATCTGTATCGCGCTGGGGCAGCGGCCGCTTTACGATAGCTGAAAGGGTGGAGTTCGATGGCACGTGATGCGTGAAGAAAATGCTGAAATCGATGCTACGTACCTATTCACAAACCAAGCAACACGATCTCGTAAAGAACGAGTTTGTCGCACTGATTTCAAGGATCGCTGAAGTAAAGCTCACACGAGAGTGGCGTCTTGTTGCTGTGCAAGCTCTGCGGCCCGACTAGCAGCTCGATGAAAGTTCGAGCGTCCGCTCAGTCGGAGAAGGCTTTCGACATTGACTTCGAAGCACAGATATTGCGCGTTAGTGACGTACGCCCTATGAACTGGGAAGACAGTACTAGAGTCGAGTTACGAACAACATTGGAGAGTCGGGACGAAGATTGAGGTTGAGGTTGAGGTTGCAGGGTCTCTGCCATATCACGTGCTGGCCGACCGTTGCCCGATGCTCGCTAGCTCCGACATGGATCGTCCGCCTCCCGCCGCTCAAGAACTTTTTGTGCGAAAACCGTCGAAATTTCAACCCATCCCTCCACAAACTCCTCCCATCACCCCTACCATCCCTTATACCCATCATCATGAGCGACGAGGTCTACGAGGGTGCGATCGGTATCGATCTGGGTATGCCATTTTGCTCTCCTGCCGCTGCGCAAAACCCAATTCATGCTGACACCGCACAGGCACCACCTACTCTTGCGTCGCCAACTATGAGGGCACCAACGTCGAGATCAGTATGTTTTCCTCCAGTCCCTGATAAAGCGAGAACCGGAAGCTCATCGTCAAATTTTGCAGTCGCCAACGAGCAGGGTAGCTTCACCACTCCCTCGTTCGTTTCCTTCACCTCGGAGGAGCGTCTGATCGGTGAGGCGGCCAAGAACCAGGCTGCTATGAACCCCGCCAACACCGTCTTCGATGTCAAGTAGGTCGAGTCCAGGAAAACGCGATTTTTTCGCAGTGCTGGATTGAGGCTGACGGCAATTGCTAGGCGTCTTATCGGTCGGAGATTCGATGACGAGACCGTCAAGAAGGACATCGAGTCCTGGCCCTTCAAGATCACCGACCAGGGCGGTTCCCCCATGGTCCAGGTCGAGTACCTGAACGAGACCAAGACTTTCTCCCCCCAGGAGATCTCCGCCATGGTCCTCGGCAAGGTATGCGCTCGCTCAGCGCCTTTCCGGAAGAATGCCAATGTTGACTCTGAACGAACAGATGAAGGAGGTTGCTGAGACCAAGCTCGGCAAGAAGGTCGAGAAGGCCGTCATCACCGTCCCCGCCTACTTCAACGACAACCAGAGGCAGGCCACCAAGGACGCTGGTTCCATCGCTGGCCTTAACGTCCTCCGTATCATCAACGAGCCCACCGCTGCCGCTATCGCCTACGGTCTCGGCGCCGGCAAGTCCGAGAAGGAGAGGAACGTCCTGATCTACGACCTTGGTGGTGGTACTTTCGATGTTTCCCTTCTCCACATCCAGGGTGGTGTTTTCACCGTCAAGGCCACCGCTGGTGACACTCACCTTGGTGGTCAGGACTTCGACACCAACCTCCTCGACCACTTCAAGAAGGAGTTCCAGCGTAAGACCAAGAAGGACCTTTCCGGTGACGCCCGCGCTCTCCGTAGGTTAAGAACTGCTTGCGAGCGTGCCAAGCGTACCCTGTCCAACGGTACCCAGACCACCGTCGAGATTGACTCTCTTTTCGACGGCGAGGACTTCAACTCCAACATCACCCGTGCCCGTTTCGAGGACCTGAACGCCAAGGCCTTCAACGGCACTATCACCCCGGTCGAGCAGGTCCTCAAGGACGCTAACCTTGACAAGAGCAAGGTTGACGAGATCGTCCTGGTTGGTGGTTCCACCCGTATCCCCCGTATCCAGAAGCTCCTCAGCGACTTCTTCGGTGGCAAGAAGCTCGAGAAGTCCATCAACCCTGACGAGGCCGTTGCCTACGGTGCTGCCGTCCAGGCCGGTATCCTCTCCGGCAAGGCCACCTCCGCTGACACCGCCGACCTCCTTCTGCTCGATGTCGTCCCTCTCTCCCTTGGTGTCGCCATGGAGGGTAACATCTTCGCCCCCGTTGTTCCCCGTGGTAACACCGTTCCTTGCTTGAAGAAGCGCGTAAGTAAATTCCAGTCTGATGAATAAATTTTCAAACAAAATTTGTCAGATGCTGACAAAATATCCAGACTTTCACCACTGTTGCCGACAACCAGCAGACCGTTCAGTTCCCCGTCTTCCAGGGTGAGCGTGTCAACTGCGAGGACAACACCTCTCTCGGTGAATTCACCCTTGCTCCTATCCCTCCCATGAAGGCTGGTGACGCCGTCCTTGAGGTTGTCTTCGAGGTCGATGTCAACGGTATCCTGAAGGTCACCGCCACCGAGAAGACCTCCGGCCGCAGCGCCAACATCACCATCTCCAACTCCGTTGGTAAGCTCTCGTCCACTGAGATCGAGGACATGATCAACGGTAAGTCAACACGCAAGCCCAACAACTCGTACACTACTAACACTGGTATCAGACGCCGCCAAGTTCAAGTCGTCCGACGAGGCTTTCTCCAAGAAGTTCGAGTCGAGGCAGCAGCTCGAGGCCTACATCTCCCGTGTCGAGGAGATGGTCTCCGACCCTACGACTGCCATGCGCCTCAAGCGCGGCCAGAAGGAAAAGATCGAGTCTGCTCTGTCTGACGCCATGGCTCAGCTTGAGATCGAGGACGCCGGCTCCGACGACCTCAAGAAGAAGGAGCTTGCCCTCAAGCGCGTCGTCACCAAGGCTTTCTCCACCCGGTAAACGGCTCTAACGAACAAAAATGAGGGGACGGGGTTTTGGTTTCTTTTAAACTCTTTTCATGTGTGTCTTTGCTGCGGCTGCTTTCTTTTCATCTAGATTGGGGGTTGCATCATGAGCTTCAACCAAAAGCGTCGAGTTTTATGAACCCTTGATGCTCCCAACCGAGTCATGAACGATCGGGGCCTCAATTTGTGTCACGTAGACCAGGCATCTGTAGCGATCAGGATGGGGAAAACAAAAAGGTCGCAATCACCGTTTGTGCGTAGCTTCGTGGTGATCAAGCTTGTATATCAATGCGCTATCTTCTCAACTGAGCCCTTTCTGACCTAAACCATCATGCCTTGTATCCCTGAAGCTGGAGGGTTGTAGATTTAACATAGTCTGCAATGCGGGAAGAGGTTGTAAGGTATGGTCTGCGAGGTGCGCCAGTCGAAGACTTGTTTGGAATACACGGTCTGCGACTTGGGGTGCGCGGTTCGAGTCTAGAACTTGTCAAGGAATATGATGTGAGACTTGAGATACACGGTGTACGAGAGGGTAGTAAGGTTCGCGGTTAGGACATAAGGTACGCGTAAGCGGAGTGAATGTCTAGAAGACGTGGAAGTCTGCAAGGGGTGTCTACGAGAGGGGTGTCTACGAGAGGGGTGTCTACGAGAGGGGTGTCTACGAGAGGGGTGTCTATGAGAGGGGAGTCTGCAAGAGGAGAATCTGCGAGAAGGACTTTGAACTTCCTTAATATAGAAGTTAGTTTTGATTTTAATTTCTGATAAGCGCTGTCTAGGCAAACTCCAATAACGAAGGAATCCAACCCATGGGCTATTCCAAGACAGCTAAAAGCGTAACTCTGGCTTGCTTCAACTAAGCCTCGCACATTCAGAACCACACTTTGATTTGGACCGATGTAGCCTGCTATCAAGCTGTGTGACTTCTTCAAATCGCCATGCAGATTGAACTGGTCGTATTTCGAACAGCCATCTTGACTACTTCGACTTCCCCAGCACATCACTCCAAATCTGCACTGAACATGTCTCACAGCGCCGTCCCGATTTCCTCCACCTTCTTCCACCTAAATCATACGGCTCGTTTCCTGAACATCAGTTCTTTGGCCGGATCCGGTGTGATCTGCGGTCAAGAAATAAGCACAACTCAAAGCTTCAAAAGAACAAGAAAAGGTGACGCTGAACGCAAACCCACCATAAACCCATGAACCAAGTTCTTCGGCCTGATGCCGTCACTCAACTCCAGATCGTACTCCATCAAAACGTTCGCCAACACCATCTTCACCTCCGTCGCGGCCAAGACTCTCCCCGGGCAGGCATGTCTGCCAGCGCCCCAGTTCAGGTACTCGCTTGAGGATCCGAAGAACAGATGCTCGTTCTCCATGCCCTCCTGCTGCCTCAGCCGATGATAGCGGAACCCATCGAAGACATCCGGATCCTGAACAAGGTCGCGGTCGCGCGAATGGACGTTGATCTCGAGCAGCGTGCCAGTAGGGAGAACTGTGCCATCGGACAGAGCCAAGTCGCGCATGACGCGGCGGCGGAAAGTGGTATAGCCGAGGGGATTGATGCGCTGGGATTCTTTCACGAATGAGTCGAGGAGGGAGAGCTTGGACAGTGTGGCTTTGGTGAAGGTGTTGTTGGTTTGGGCGAGGACGGATTGGAGCTCCGAGCGGAGGGGGCCGAGGTACTCGGCTTTGTGGGCGGCGAGGTCGAACAGGGCGTGTGTGAGGGCCATGCTGGTTGTGTGGAGGGCCGCGCCGGCAAGCTCGATCTGCGAAGAGATGTATGTGAGTTGAGTCGATTCTTTTCCAATACCTAGGTGAGGACTTTAAGGAAATACCTGTGAAGTCGCCTGGGCTTCGTAGTCAGTCCGCCATCCTGGTCCTGCCCCATCTTGCATCCACTGAGTCATATCATCCCATCTCTTGTCGTCATTTTGTCGAGCTTGGATATACGGTTTGAGGAATTCCACGGCTTCGCGTCGCACCTTGTATAACTTCTGCAATTCGGGTATGAAACGGTAGATGAACGGTCGAAGCCATGGCTTCCAGTTGTTGATTGCTTGGATGCCGGGTTGCTGGTATGTGATGTAGTCGCGAGTCAATGCTATCCACCTCTGCGAAGATGATAAGCATGGAGTGTCATCTTTAGGCCTGTGGGTTGCCTACCTGATCACGGCAAAGCGGCTCACCGACAAACAAACAAGCCGAAACTTGAGTGATAACATCCAAGACCGCAGGATGAACTCTTATGGGAGTCCAGGCCTCAGTTACTGACCTCAATGCATATTTCAGTGCCGTGTCGATCTCATCAGATATCGCAGGCATCAGCCTTCCCAGCGCTGGTGTGAGGTCCGATTTCAGTGCATGCAAAGTAGTAGGGTCCAAAGATTCGGAGAGTAAGGAATATCTGCCGGCGAACATGTCTCGTACAGCCGCTCCGAAATTGAGTACATCATCAGGTAGATACTTGAGTTCGTCAAGGTACTTGGGGCTAATGATCAAAGTCTCCCCGTATTCGGTTTTCAAACGGTATATCCTGTCCCCGTATCTTGAGTGGTTGTCGTGCAAAATGGCTTCGGCACTTGAAATGAACTCTTGATTGCTGAGATGGGAACCGACCAGAGGAACTTTTATCTTGGCTTTCCGCGGGGAAAGGACCAAGATGAAGCAGACAACAGCGACAGAAATAATTGCCAGCAGTAAAGACGGGGATATCTCGAGGTACGGGAAAGTGATTAGTATTGAGTCAATCAGAGCCATGGCGGTTGATTCGAATTTCCCTTTCGGATGTTTGTGGTTGGCGCTTGATGCTGAAGACTATGGAACAGATTTTGCAACAGACTTGATGGATATGGATGGTCTATTTATATGGTAGAGGATTTGTGTTAGAAGGTGGATATGACGATTATTAGTTGCACGAGTATTTCGATTGATACTTGTCGGCTTGTGTCATGTTGAAGCTCACGCTCTTTGCGGGGCTGGAGTAGTCCCCAGATAAACCAATGTCACACAAAATCCCACGCTAATTGTGCAGCCTGCGTGTCCGGATTGCACAGTCGAAGCAAGCCAGAACGATTGCTCTGGCTATCTCTAAAGAAGACCGCTGTCGTCTTTTTAGGTTCTGAAAGTAGTTCTAGATAGCGCTTGCTAGAACGATGAGAAACCATCTTCTTTGATCTAGAGAGGTCGAAGAAAGCCCTCATAGCAGATAACTTAGCTAATAGGTCAGAGTGCCCTCGGCCAAGACCATATCGATGCAACAGATGATACTACAAACCAGCGGCTGAGGAACAGATAGGTCTGGAACGATGATGATCCAGCATATCCTCTTGCAAGAAGACGAGACATCAGACAGCCAGATCGAGATATGTATGAAGCTCCTGAGATGCTCGTCGGCCGTCGCACAAGTCCAAGAAGGCAGTACAACACATGCCTGGGTCCAGATCGTCTTGTTCGACGGTCAACGGTCGCGCGGTGGCATGAGTCCATAGCAGGCCTAGACGTTGGATATACATAGCCTCAGTACGGTATGTAGTGGGATGCACGAGATGCATTGTCGTGCAGCATTCCGAAGTCGCGACAAGCTTGACTTCGACTCGCGCACAGCGGCGCACATGGATCTGCATGAGTCAGGTGAGATATCAAGCTCCAAGTTTGACTTCGTAGACAGTACATCATCATCCACACGCGACTTGACGCGCCGTCCGATGTTGAATCCATCTTGAACAATCGCAGCCATGGAAAAGGACAGCGCATATGTGAAAGCATCGCCCGTGGCCGGGAACGGCCTCTTCGCGAAGAAAGATGTCCCCGCAGGCGAATTACTCTTCGCAAAGGAACGACCACTCCTCGCCGTGCTCGATAGTCCCAACATGGACGGGAACTGCGCCTACTGCTTCAGCGGCTCTTACGCGAGCATGTTCGATCCGGCCAACTTCGAGCTCAAGGCTTGCACTGGCTGCAAAATCACAAAGTACTGCAGCAAGGTAAGTCCAGAGCCTGTGTCGCCGAGCATTCAGCGATGCGTCCTGTACTGAACTCGCTGCAGAAATGCCAAAGTCGATCTTGGAAGCATTCGCACAAGTTCGAGTGCCCGGTTCTGAAAGACATAGGTACCGAGCGTAAATTGCCCAATGCAGTTCGTGCCTTGATGCAGATCCTCTCGAGAAAGATAGGTGGGATCATGCCAGACGAGGAGTGGTCGGCGGTCATGAACATGGAGTCTCACATTTCGAGCATGAAACCGGAAAAGTTGGATTCAGTCAGGGTACTGTCCCACGGTGCGCTGAAGTTTTCAAAAGCCGAGGGTAGAATCGACGAGAAGGTGGCCGAGGAGATATTCGCGAGAGTATATGTATCGCATCCTGTTTCTCGACAGTCGCTGAACTTCTGCAGATCCTGACCAACAGTTTGACCTTGACATCTGCAAACCTGGACCCCATTGGCATTTGCCTGGACCCCCTCGGCTGCGCGGCGAACCACTCATGCGAGCCCAACGCATTCGTGGTCTTCGACGGCGCGGACATGTCATTCCGAGCGCTGAAGCCGGTCCGGAAGGACGAGGAAATCTTCATTTCGTACATCGACAACACGAATCCCTTTGCGCGTCGGCAAGCAGAACTCCAGGACCGGTTCTGCTTCACGTGCGATTGTCCGAAGTGCCAGAAGCGATTCAGCGCCCGCGAGGACCAGTTCAAGCCCTCGAAAAGCCCCGAACAGATCAGCAAAGAGGTTTGGGAACTCGCAGACATCATCGTCGAGCAGCGCGAAGTTGCAGACGACCCGGCGAACCGCATATCCGACAACCCTCCAGACGTGTGGGAGCGTAGGCTGAGCGCGGTTCAAGGGCAAGCGTTTGATGATCTCGAGCAGGCCAGAAAACTAGGCGACGGCAGCTTCTGGGAACCGGCGCTGGCGAGGGTGACTCGTGGACTGGCACTGCTTTCCGATTCAGACATGTGGCCGCCTACTCGACAGCCTTATGCGGCCTTGCGGGACGAGCTGGTTGTCCTCTATTCTGCTTCCCAACGATTCCCCATGGCGTGGCAACACATGGTGAGGAGGTACTTTGACATTGATCCTATTCTATACCCGGAGCCGCATCACCCAGTCCGCGTGATCCACAACTTCATGTTGTCGACCCAGACACTGTACATGTTCACGTCGCACCACATGGACGAACTTTACGACCTCTTCGAGTTTCCTCCAGGGTTCGAGATCCGTCAGATCGTCTACGGGTTGCTTGCCGAAGTGTTCGAGAATGTGGCCTCGAGCCACGGTCCAACTAGCAACTTCGCCAAGTTTGTGCAGAGTAGAATGCAGTTCATGAGATCGGAGATGCCGGACAGAGGCAAACATTGGGAAGAGACGCTCCCTCGTCAGTTGGAGCTTTGGAAGGATTTCGTATACAAGCAGGCTGATCGGTGACCGTGGTGGTCCCGACATGCTTTCATCCGACCTTGTCGATGGGCGCGAATGCACAGATGAAGCGTACAAACATGCTCTTCACGGTCAGTAGCCAGCGTTCAGATGGGTTTCCGCCAACGTCACGGAGGGAGATGCCGGGCTGCGCCGGATTGTGGGCCTCCATATCGCTGCAAGCGCTCGGCTTCGGAATCGGCAAGGTCAAAGAGCGACCAAGAAGCAGATTCTGAACGGCCTTTTTGTACGTAGAGATAGCACGGGCGACAAACGGCACGCAAGACGTGGTGAATGTTTCTAAGAATAGCGGTCGTCACGGTGGAAAGTTCTGCGCTCGGCCCAAATCTTCCACCAAAGGCCGCTTGTTCGGCACGGCAGCGCTGTTATGTAGCCAAGGCCAAGAAGCGGCAAGTCGGATCGAAACGAGCAGCGTGGACGACGACAACGGCGAAAGCGTGCAAGACCGACGAGCGCGTGGACGGTGGACGCTGGGCGCTGGGCGCTGGGCGCTGGGCGCTGCCGGCGTCTAGAAGCGGTCAGGTATCGTTATGGCCAATGGCCAATGGCCAATGGCTGGTGGCGGACGTTGGCCGGCGCCATCGATTGCGACAGCTGGAGGCGATGTCGACAGTCGCTGGTGGACTGGAGCCAAGAGGCGAAGCTTTTCGATGGCCGGAGTGAAACGACTCAGAGGAATGTGGGTTGTGTGGGTTGTGTGTGTGGCTCAGCAGCGCATAGCCTCACGTAGGGTGGTGAAAGGGTGGTGAAAGGGTGGTGAAAGGGTGAAAGGGTGGCAGGGTGGAAGGGTTTCGATAGACTGACTGGCCGGAGCGGATCCCCCGTTGGCTTGGGCCCCTGTGTTGTGCATTTGGCTGCGCCCACGCAACAACGGACAGCGGATGGCGATTTGATCAGTGGCAGTGGCAGTGGCAGTGGCAGTGGCAGTGGCATTCGCAGTCGCAGTCGCAGTCGCAGTCGCAGTCGCGGTCATCAGACGAGCGACGAGTGTGGCTTTTGTCCAGATCATCGCGCTCCATTCGAACGGTCCGCTAGCTCGCCGAAACTCCCCATTCATATTTCAGCCCTGGACTGCCCATAGCGATCAATCATCCTCCATCGTCAGCTTCATCTCCGAACCCACAACCCTCCACATCACCCTCTCACCTCTCACCTCTCACCTCTCACCTCTCACCTCTGCACCGCTGCACCTCTGCACCAACACTCCCCTAAGCACTCCACATTCTCGCTACTCGCATCACTGTGAGTAAACCGCGCTGCCCCCGCTGGCTTTCATCTCGCCCCCCACAGGACTGACCGCGTCAGCTCGCAACTCTCTTCAAGTCGCAACACCGCCGAAATGAGCAACCAAGGCTACTACCAGGGCGGTCCTCAGTATCCTCCCCAGAGGTCAGTCTCTTTGCCCATCACTCCGCTCGCCACGCGATGCGCGTACTGACTCTGCGAACAGCTACCCGCCTCAGCAGGGTGGCTACTACCCTCCCCCTCAGGGCGGATACCCGCCGCAGCAGGTAGACACTCCCCGTTTTTCGCCCTGCGCCGCTTCACGATGCTGACACGGCAGGATCCACAGATGCAGTACCAGCAGGGCCCGCCCCAGCAGGTCATCGTCAAGGAGAAGAAGGACCGTGGCTGCCTGGGTTCCTGGTGAGCTTCGAGTCGTCGCAAACAACGGGGATGCGCGCTAACACATCACACAGCCTTGCCATCCTGTGCTGCTGCTTCGTCTGCGAGGAGGGCTGCGAATGCTGCGCTGACTGGTACGTCTCTCCAGCGCACTCATCACGCTTTCGCGAATACTGACTTGCTGTCCAGCTGCGAATGCGCCGAAGACTGCTGCTAAGCGCCGAGTCGACTGATGGCAAGCCATCACCCCCATCACGCATATCCGTCTCCACACAGAGATACCCGCTACCCGCCTGCTCCACACCCTCTTAGCCTCTCGCGACGACCCTATTACGGTTCTTGGGTAGAGGGAGAACGAGCTCCACGTCCGGATCTGCATTGCTGTTTTGAAGAAGGTTTTGGAGGATGGCAAGGCGGCATCGGGAGATATTCCCCTTTTCCTTTCGAGGCTTCTCACGACTTTTTGCTTCTCACGACGGATCGATTACCCCCCCCAAATAAGCTTTCTGAGACGTGTCTTCGGCAGAGCTGCTGGCAGTGGACTGCCTGCTTACACAGGCGCGCTGGCCTGGCGGTCCGCTAATACAAGTACTACGCCCCTAACTCGGCCGCATCTGTGTCCAACGTGCTCTGAAGTAACTCGTGCGCATGTGAATTCGGCCGTGATGTGTTACTCCCCGGATCTGAGGACATCATCTCCACTTGGCACTCTCGCAATGGTACGCCCAAGGCCCCCTTTCCCGGGGTTGCACTCTCCGTGCTCAAGGGCAACGGCCAGCCGGTACACTCTGCGATAGGGCTGAATGGTCTGACCCGGTCCTTGACGGCTGGTGCATTCTGGGCAGCCATGTGGTAGCTTCGGTAGGCTGGTGTGGAGAAGGGGGGCATCTCACTCGGCAGTGCCCGCTGATGTGATGAATCCATAACTTAGATAACTAATGGACCCTTGGGGTTTGCCCGGTCCCGTCATCGATTCCCGTCGACGCGCGCAGATCATCCACCGCGGGACACAACCAGAGCTTCCTGCACCACCCATCTCCCACCCCACCCCACCGCACTCCCACGCTGCACAATGCCCCTAACCAGGCAAGGTCTCCCCTCGCCGCATCTAGCTTATCGCGGTGTAGCACCTCATCGATCGTCTGCTGCCGTCTTCAGCCGCTGCCCACCATGACGAACCCAGCGGAGAGGCGGAGAATCGCCTCCCCCACCACCACCTCGACAGCGACCTACGGCACCATGGACTCCTCCGCCGAGCCTGCGCACGCGGCTTTCATGGCTCCGAAGGCCACAGTCAATGCTGATCTCGAGGAAGTCCGGCGGGACAGCAGCGACGACCATACGAATGACAACAGCGCAGAGGGGCAGCAGCAGAAGGCCGAATACGCCGCCTTCGAGCGCCGCGTCCGGCTCAAGGTCGACCTGCGGCTCTGCACCATCGCCGGATTGCTGTGCAGCTTGGATCTGTTGGACAGCGGCGTCATCTCGAGCGCCTCCGTTACGTCAATGCTGAGCGATCTCGACCTCGACCAGGGTAATCGCTACTCGGTATCCATCTTCATCTTCACCATAGCCAGCATAGCCTTCCAACTGCCCTCCACGATCGCGGTGAGAACCTTCGGACCGCGCGTATGGTTCAGCTTCATCACCTTCTGCTTCGGCCTCATCACACTGTGCACCGGCTTCGTACACAGTTGGAAGCAGATGATCGCGCTGCGCGTTCTGCTCGGCGCTTCCATGAGTGGCATATATCCTGGTCTGACTTACCTCATCAGCACATGGTACACTAGGAAGGAGCAGCAACTGCGGTTTGCTTTCCTCCAGAGCGGCGAAGTCATTGTGCTTGCGACAGGCAGCATTGTGAACTTTGGCCTCAATCAGCTGAATGGGAGAGCGGGTCTGGAAGGTTGGCGATGGATGTTCCTGGTACAAGGCTTGATCTCCTGTATCCTCGGTATCGTAACATACTGGTGGATGGTCGACTTCCCGGAGAACGCGCACAAGAGCTTCTCCTTCCTCACGGAAGAAGAGAGCAATTTCGCTGCCCAACGCATACAGAAGGATCGAGGAGACGTGAAGCCAGAACCTCTCTCCCTGAGTAAAGTCCTAGTCCATGGCCAAGATCCCAAGGTATATGGCTTCTGTGTCATGTATTTTATCCTGAACTTGGTGTCGACTTCTCTTTCATACTTCCTACCAATCATCTTGCAGGGCGGAATGGGCTTCTCCAGCGACCAAGCTATCCTTCTGTCAGCGCCTCCATACTACTATGCCGTCATTCCCGCCATCTTGTCCTCCTGGATCAGCGACAAGTATAACATCAGAGGTCCGGTCATCGTCTTCAACTCCCTCTGTCTGATCGCCGGCTTCGTGATGCTGGGCTTCAGCAGCCAGGTCACCGTGAGATATGTAGGCACGTATCTAGCCACCGGCTCGTACGTAGCCAACTGGGCCGCTCTGGCGGCATACCAGGCCAACAACATCGTCGGGCAATGGAAGCGCGTCTTCACCGCCGCCGCCGTCACGGCGTTCAATGGCGCCGGTGGTATCGCGGGTAGCTTCATCGTGCGGAGCAACGAAGCCCCGCGATATCTCACGGCCGTCTGGGTTTCCATCGGCTCGCATGTCCTCATGATCGCCTTTGTCGGCCTCTTCTCGCTCTATTTTGCGCTCGCGAACGGACAGCAGAGGAGTGGGAAGAAGGTCATTGAGAAGACCGAAGGCTTTCGGTATACGTACTGAGGAGCGTGCATGATTGTATCGTCTTCCTCGTTTCTCTTCTTCCGAGGGGTTTCTTGGCTTTCCTTGCAATCTATCGTCAAGACTAAGATGGCTTGCAAGAGCTCGGATGATGCGAATTGAAATGCTGGGGATGACTCGTCGCTTCTGCTTTCTTCTTTCACTGTTGATCACTTGCCCATCCCGGACCGAGAATCCCATGCTCCTTCGTCACCAGAAAGCACTCTCCGAAACCTTGATCCTCGTCAACAGAGTAGCCGAGTCCTCAGTACTTCAAGTTGTTTGTTGCGCACAGCGAAGAAAAGGATCGCTTCTTCGGAGCCAACTCCTCGACAAAGCCGACAGGATTGTTGACCGGAGAGGTAGAAGGCGGTCCTGTCTTCCTCTTCCTTTCAGCAAACACTCCCAGACCGGAGAAGAGATCTTGGGGCTCGGGTTTCCACTGATTGTGGTGGCTGGCTCGCCGTCGACTCCTGCCTCGTTGGTGTTCGTCATCGTCGCTAGTGCTGGGTGCTCGTTGAGTCCCCGTGGTCCATCTCATTGCCTGCGCTTTGGCAACTGCGTTCAACAGCGCAGGCGGTGGATAGCGGGGGCCCGTCTGTTGCTGGTGCGGTACAAGAAGGCGCGTGTGGTCGATATCAATAGACCATGTCTGGGGCCCTGCCGTCGATGAAGCTGCCCATGTCACGTTGTTGGAGTCTTGTTGGCAGCCCGGATTGGCTTGTTACGGAGGAGCTGAGCTTTCGAGGTCTTCGCTCGAGCCTTTCGACTATGGTGTCTTTGTATTCTTGGTCTGGTTGCAGCGCCATGCATCGCTCGATTACGTCGTCCGCTTCAAGAATTCGAGATCGTTGTTCAGGATCGATTGTCCAAGGCTGTTCTGTTGTCCTGCTGGTCTGCATGTTCATTAAGAAGATCAGTGCTATGGAGATCGTGATCATCAGCGGCTGCGCAAACAGGTCAGCAGCCGTGCTGCTTGTTGGATATCGGAGGCTTCACAGAGGTGCGATTGCGGGCAGCACGACGCTCGTGGGGACTGAGTTGGCTGCTCGTTTGTTGTGCTCAAGCGGCCTCTACTACCTCCCCTTACAGCGCCCTCACTATTCACAACTTGCTACGCGCCTCCGAGCCACCTAAACGCAGCTCCTAGCATCGGCACCGCCTTACAATACGCTTCCACAGTTCACCCGCAAGTGGTCAATATGGCTTGGAGATGCTACAACTGCCCCAACTTGACAGTGACCGGCGACACCTTAGAGCACCTCAAGGACAAGCACGGCTGGCGTACGTTGTTACATCCACGCGCAAGCGCGCTCCGCCTGACAACCCTCTTCCAAGATCTCGACGCGACGACTGGCAATCTCACATGCGGCATCTGTGGAGAAGAGTTCCCCGGCGAGGGGCTCGATGAGAAACTCCAGCACGTATCCCTCCATTGTAAGGATCTCCATTCCATCCTACACGATGCAGTGCCCGTACTGACCTCGCCACGGACATGGGGGCGGACGAGGTCATCGAGACGAGGAGGGCAGATAAGCTGAGGAGGGCCCAGTTGCACCAGGAGAACGAAGAGCGCCGTCTGAAGGTGAAGGCGGAGAGAGTCGAAGCAGCTGCCGCCGCCGCCGCTGAAGCCGCCCGGGTGGAGGAGGCCAAGGGCCAGGGCTGGGACCTGCTTGATGCTCCCGGCGACGATGCGGATAAGGTCAGCGAGGGGGAACTCGGCGGTGTGGCAACCGCGGAGTATCCCCAGCTGCACTGCGAGGACGAGGATCCCGAATTCGAAGAGACCGCCCATAGTCTCGTCAGCTGGGCCCTGGACCGCGATCCTTACGGTGAGGAGATGATGCCAGGAGATGGATTCGGCATGTAGAGACTATCATGGCCTTCGGTTCAGATGCATACACAGAAACTGTGTTGTCACTATTCATGTGGAATCTCGACTCTCGGCTCTTCTCGTGAAGTCTTCTCGGGGTGCAGCCTGCGGGTTAGTATTCATCCACGTATCACACTCAATCAAAATGACAACAGCTTTTCGCTGATTATTTTTCTTTATAAAAACTATACGTTCATAACATTTCAAGCGCAAACTTAGCTCTACCTCAATGCTGTGAGCACTGCTTGAACGTTAGCAATCTCGGCCTCGTCATGAGACAGAGCGTCAACATACCTCTCGGCTATCGGGACAAGCACCCTCTCAATCCGAACAATACTGGAGGACTCACGCGCTTTCATAGAGGCGATGATCTCCCTCAATTGGTCGAGCCCATTGCCCTCAGTGGCTTCGCAATCGGGCATCTGCTTAGTAAACAACTCACCAAGCCTAGTGATATCGTAGGACATGATGTCAGCCAAAGGATAAGTAATATCCGCGACGTCCTCAGCATGTCCCAGGTCCCCAAGCTTGAAGTTGACAAACGGAAAATCCGGCGTCTCGACTAGGAGGATGTTGTCAGCCTTGACATCATTATGGATCCAGCCCGCGCGATGCATGAACGACATACCGACGACCAAATCCCGACACAGCTTCCACACAAGCGCCAGCGGCAGCTTGCCGCGAGCGAACTTCCACCCGCCATTCGCCGCCTGCAGCGATCCCAGATCGCAGAACTCGAGGTGCAGTATCGCCTCCCCTGGCCGCGGCAGGTCTTTTATGAGGCGCAGATGGTGCGGCCCGGCCGCGTGCATCACGTGTCTGTTGCCTTGGAATGCGCCGAGTGCGGCTTTCTCTCGCGGCGCCCGTTCGGCCATGTGCTGGATCACTTTGGAGGCGATGAGCCGGCCGGTGGCGGCTTCGCGGCGCAGGTCCACGCTGCCGAAACCGCCGGAGCCGAGCTCCCTGATCTTGGGGAATTTGGCGTCGTACTGTTCCATGGTTGTTATGGGGTCGGGCTTTGGTGTTGATTGCGACATTGCTGCTTCTGTATTGGTGTTGTTGCTGTATGTTGGCTCTGTATGTTGGCTCTGTACGTTTCTTGTAAGAGCGTGTGGTTGGTATGTTATTCGTTGATGGTTGGATGGAAGCTGGCTGTTTTTCCGCTATCTTACTGTTTTCTGACAGGGAGTTTATATATGTATCAAGGTCGTTGCATTGCTGTTAGTTGAACAAGTCATGAGACGGCCTATTGTGTCGTTTCGGCCTTTGTCACTGCAGCAGCAACGTCCTTTCAGTACCGCGTTGTTCGAAAAGTTCGGCGTGGAAGCCTTTGTAGTGTCGTGTACTTCCAATCTATATTTAGCGCCGTTGTTCACTCCGGACGGATTGGATATAGTGATTACTGGGTTTCGATGAATGACTCGACATCAGCGTCTGTACGACTATGTCGTAAGCCGCCGTTGGGATAACGGACGTCACAAACACATTGTCCTGTTCTCGTCAATAAGTAGAAGAAAGAAAACATAGAGGAAAGAGTTCAACGTAGTCATTTCATGGAGGCCCGAAGACAGAAGGCATGGGTTATACTTATAATCATAGACGAAGTATGCCAACAGCTCCAGCATACGTCACGTCTGCCAGACTGTTGTAGACTTATGTTCGATCACGACTTCTCAGACCAGAATGAAACAAGGGAAGACATTGACATAGACAAAATGCTAGACATGTTCATTGAAGAGCAAATAAAGCATGTGGCAAGTAAATCGAAGCCATGGAACAATCAATGTCAACCCTGCCTCCCGACACCAGCAGGGCGCCTGAAAGCTACACAGCGGTGGTTAGCGATGCACCGCAGGTGATAAGAGGAAGTAAGACTCTAAGGGGATCGTCTGGATTTTCTTTGTTTCAGAAAGGGATGTTTGACCCGTGTCAACGACTGAAGTAAGATGAGCGAGGCCGGGTCAAATTGGTCGTGGACGGGCCAACTTCGACGTCCTCTTCGCTATCTGCTGTACAGGCCCACTTCGGCTTCCTGAATATAGAAGCCAGGCTTGATTCCGTCTTCTGGTAGACTCTTGTCTATACTTGCTTCAAGGACATGGTGGGTCGATCTTAGGCTTACTTCGAGATAGGTAGAGGCGTGGTTCTGGCTTGCTTCGACTGTGCAATCTGGCCATGAGGGAAATGACCGGGTCTTGGAAACAGCTATGGAACAAACCCATTGCACCGACCTGGCATGGGAAAAGATGTCTTGAGTCGAATGAAGAAATGATGACACATTGGGACGATTCAAATATGTGATTTCACCCTAATCAATGCGCCTGTCCAAAAAATATACCTCTATATACACATAACGCCGTGCGAATACTGCTATTCATTTACAAGTGCGCAGCGGACATGACATGGCAGCGCCACTTCTAGCGCTCTTTCAGGCGCCCTTCAATCTGAGACAACGGCACCGGGTTCTCCGTCCTGCTCCACTCTCCGTTGAAAGCATTGACAAGCCAAGCGCTGAGTTCTGTTCTGTCGTCAGCATACCGCCCTCTCAACTTCGAGGTTTCGGTTCCAAACTTACTGTCGTAGACGATTCTGTTCGCATTGTGAAAGTAGATGCTATGATCCGAGTCCGGGAAGACATGGACGTCATAGTTTTCCACACCCGCCAGGTCCAACCTGTCCAATAAAGCCAATGTGTTCTGCATGTGGACATTATCGTCGCCAGTCCCGTGCATCATTAAGAATCTGACGTTCTGGCTCATGGCAGTCGTGTTGGTAATTGTAGCGTTGTCGTAACCCGAGGGATTGTGTTGCGGCGTGTGCATATACCTCTCCGTGTACACGGAGTCATAGTACCGCCAGTCTGTCACCGGTGCAACAGCCATGCCGTAGCTGAATGTCTGACCGGCATCTTGCTCGAGCGTCTTCAGCGTCATGAAGCCGCCGTAGCTCCAGCCCCAGATAGCCATACGATCGGCGTCGACGTATTTCTTGGCAGCCCACATCTTGGCTGCTTCGATCTGGTCGTGGGCTTCCCAGTGGCCGATGTTGCCGCGGACGATGCAGCGGGCTTTACGGCCGATAAAGCCAGTGCCTCGGCCGTCGACAGTCACGACGATGTAGCCTAGGTTGGAGGCAACGTAGGCTTGGAAATCGACCGCGAACTTCTTATTGACGGACTGACTGCCCGGTCCTTGGTACATGTAGAAGAGGACGGGGTACTTCTTTTTTGGATTGAAATGCGGTGGTCTGCGCTCAAGGACGTTGAGGTCGTAGCCGTCGATGTTGATGGTCGAGTAAACTTGAAGAGGCAGCTCGTGCGAACGTGCCAGTTCCGCGAGGCCAGGGTTTTCTTCGATGGTACTCGTGTATGTTTCGGAATTGCTCGGTGTGCTGATGACTTTTTGCCACGGGATATCGGGGCCTTGGTACGTGAGAAGAGCGTACCCAGCGCCTGTAGAGAACTTAGAATCGTAATAGCCTTCCTTGCCGACATCTGTAAGAGCTTCCAAGCCGGTGCCGTCTAGTTTGACACGGTAAGGATGTCTCTGTATCGAGCTCTCTTTCGTAGAAGTGAAGTATACTAAGTTGTTCTTAAGGTCAATCGCCGAGGGCGCATCAACCACTTCCCATTTACCTCGGGTCAGGAGGAGGGGCTTCGAGGCATTCATGGGCGTAAAGTAGCCGAGATGGTCATATCCATCGGCAATGACAGGTTCAACATATCCATCTTGCGGGCGGCCGTTGGCGGGATCTGCGGGGACGAATGTCGTTTCGTGAGCTACCTCGAACCACCCGCCGTCAAGCGCGTTGACGTCGTCGGTGCGAACGATACTGCCTGAGCGCTTCTCAACGTTGATGAGAACGATCTTGAGCAGATCGCTCTCGCGGTTGGTCTCGCGAATGATGACCTCATTGCTTTGACCCCAGACGACCTCTGTGATCAGACGATCCAGGTCCTCAAAGTCTCCGTCAATGGCTACATCGAAGATCTGGTTCTTCCCGATGTCGAAGAACTGTAGGCTGACAGTCGGATTAGGCGCGCCTGCTTTTGGATATTTGATGTTGCGGACTTCAGGGTAGTTCTCTTCACCGGCTTTCGGCTGCGTTCCACTTGGTCGCCGGATGAAGTACTCGACAGGGTACGTAGGCACAGCTGATTCGTCTGTTCTAAGAAAGGCGATGAATTTTCCGTCTTGAGACCACCACGTAGCACTGTTGGCGCCGAGAATCTCTTCTTCGTACACCCAATCAGGAACACCGTAGAAGAGCTCTGAACCACCGTCGGTCGTAATCTTGGTGACGGTTTTAGTATCTAGTCTGCGCAAGAACATGTTGTTGTCTCTAGTGAACACCACGGCGTTTGACTTGGGCGACCATTGGGCAAGCTGAATTTGCCCCTCGGGGTCTGCGGGATCGAGTGCTTCGCCTTGTTGCGTTTCCACGTCGAATATCCAGTACTTTCCGAAAAACGAGTGCCTCCAGTTGGACTCCTGATCCGACATGACCAGGACCTTCTTAAAGTCGGCACTAGGCCAGACCTTTGCCGGTCCTACCCACCTGTTGTTGACATAGAAGCCGGCGTTTTTCATCAAGACCCTGCCATCGGGCGAGAGCTCCTTGTCATCTCGGCGACGAACATCATCAACGTAAAGATATCCTTTTCCCATGGTTCCTCCTCTTTCCAAAAGCAGTCCATCTTCCCCATTCGGTCCAGCTATCCAAGAGATGTCATGCTGGGATGCGCGCCAGTATCCCCCCAACACCTGGTCAAGCGTGACCTTCTTGCCCGAGCCCCTAGATGCGGTCGCAAGCGGATCGTGCGGCTTTGTCGAAGAATGCTTGTATGTCCCTTGGTGGATGTATGCGAAGGCGGCGAATACCCAACTCGCGAGGCAGACCGCGCCCAAGATCCATATCCACCTCCGCAGCTTCCTGTCCGCCGATTTGATGCCATAGTACGGACCGTCCTCGATGTCAAACTCCCCGCGGCTGCTGCGTCTTCCGTTTGTGTCTGCGTAAGGTTGCGGCTGGCGCGGCTTCTTCGATGCGTTGCCACTGAGGCTCTCGAGAACGAGTGAGGTCGTGGATGCCGAGCTTATCGAGTCGCGAGGATCGTCCAAGTCGTGGGAGCCTCTGTACGGAGCTTCCTCCTTCGTGAGAGGCTGCGTCTCCTCTTCATTCACGGCACGCTCCTTCGCCATCTTGTCTAGGGGTCCCAGGGTGGGGGGTAGCTAGGTGTTTAGTTGCGAGATCCGTCTGATGTAGCTCAGTCACAGCATGACTTAGCGTTCGGATTTAGAACGACGCGAATTAGTCGTGACGCAACACAGCGGTCTGAGATCCAATGGAGAGAAGAGAGTTTCTACCGCGATGCAAATTGACTTTTGTCTTGGCCAGGTAAATCGCGGATAGTATCCGTAGTCACGCCAAGAAGTTGCTTTATTGGGAGCTTTCAGGCCGAGTCCTATTGAGTACTGTATGCGGCAAAATCACCTTTTATTGTTTCTTTCGACTGCCGCACTGTTTCCAACTGATCGTGACAAAGTCTACTCTAGGTACCACCCCCTACTATCGCCTGCCGCACTGCAAATTCGGCGGCATGTCATCAAAAGAAAGTGCATTGGGCGGGCCGCAATCGATGTGCTCGTGCGCGGCAATCGTTGACCCAATGCCCCATCACCATCATTAATACCTACCGGGGACGTTCTCAAAGGGTCCTCTTGCAATCCCTCCGTCCCTCGAGAATGGCGGTATCCGCGGAATTGCGGTCGTTCTTTCAGAACCTTGCCTACTGTCCAAACTGATCTGAGACATTTCAATCCGCTCGGCACCAGCCAATCACCCACCAAGCGGTCTATCATCTGACGTTAGTATCATGCTCGTGAAATTCGCGACATTACTCACCCGAGATAGTCCTATTCAGTCACTGTCAGCGCGCGTTCCTAGCAAAGCTTTCAGGGGAGACAATCAACTTACCTCCTTGATCGTGGCAACCGCATACATCCTACCTAGCTCAGTGCGGAGACCCTTGATCTTCATGCGCAGGTGAGTGCCTTTCTCGATGACCTGTTCGCTGTTGTCCGTCCACTGCTGGGGCGTAGCATTGCCGTCGAACTTGATAGAGCTCGGGATCATCTAATACTGTCAGCAAAAGACCTCTCGACAAACAATCGATTCACTGACAGTTTGGGAGACGAATGTTTCGAGCGGTCCAATGTCAACGAGGATACCCATCTCGGAAACACTTGAGACTATGCCATCCAGCTATTTCCTACCGTCAACACTAGACAGTCCTCAGCGAGTTCCAAGGACTTACGATCTCGCCTCTGAACGGCTTCCACACCACAGCCTTGAAGTGAACCTTGTACTCGATGTATCCCGTTCCCGGGAGGACGCGGCCAGCAGACAAGTCCTTTGCGTCCATCACGCAAATGATGAAGAAGTCCTCAATCTGAATTCCCTCGACATCCCTCTTCAGCCGGTCGTCAATGATATCGTCGATCTTTGCGCCGAGGAAGGATGGATGGATGGTAATGATGCGCTCGATCTCGTGAAGAAAGAACATTCTGGCGGATGAGGCCCTGGCCTGGCGCGGTGTATTCGGCGGTCAAAGGGCGCTTCCTGGCACAGCGCCCAGGGCGGAAGAGGGTGCGCTGGCTGGCGAGGGTCTGGCAAGTGTTGGTTGCTTCTCTATTCGTGGGCACGGCGAGCGAAGGTGAGAGCAGTGCTCTAGGACGCGGTCGTCAGAATGGTATTATTCGTTTCCATGCGCGCACGTGGGTGGGCGCCAGTACTTGAAGCCACGCTACTTTCACGACCTCCGGCAGATGCGCGCGCGCTGTTTGTACACGGTAATGAGTGACGGGGCCCCAGGGTGGAGCTTGTGGTTGCGGAGTGAAGCTGTCGAGGCGGCGGACGGGGCTCCGCCAAGATTTTCCGCGCTGTCAGGTGCTTGCGGTTGCGGCCGGCTTCTTTGACCAAGCTACCTACTGGCCAGCTGCTTCACCACAATCCCGCTTATTCCGCCCCACTGCCGTGTCGTGAGGTGCCTCCTGGAGGATTCGATGCAGTAACTTGCTGGAATCAAGTCTCGTTGCTCGCGCTCACAAAGCATGCCCGGCCTGTCTTTGCGTTCTTGATTAACTACGGCTCTTTGTGCACTCCCGCCCCCGCATTCGGCCGAATCGTACGCGGCGTCATGGCGCTGAACCTCGAGAAGCAGTTGACCTTTGTACGTTTTGTCGCATCCTCCTTGACCGCACAATGTCTTGGTCTAACATAGCCATTAGTATGGCAGCTATCACCACAATCCGGTACGAGGGTTCTCCTTATGCGCTTGCGGGGCTTCCGATCACAACACACTGACACAGCTCAGGTGAACGTTGCCGTGCACATAACATGTGTCCCTATGATCATGATGACAGCGTTCCTTTTCGTGAGATTAACCTGGCGCCGAACCTGTATCCCTCCTTGGTTGTCTGACTGTCTCTAGCTTTCCAATACGCCCTCCGTCCCCATCCCTCCCGCGCTCTCGATCCCGAACCTCCCACTTAATGCCGGCACAGGCTTCGCCGTCTTATATGCAATACTATACATATTGATGGAACCCGTCGCCGGTGGTCTTCTGGCGCCTTTGCTGCTGGGTGGAACCGCCTGCATGCAGTATTTGCTCGCGACCTACGGCATGGACGCTAATTACTGGGCTCTCGGATTACACATATTCTCTTGGATCGCGCAGTTTGTTGGACACGGCAAGTTCGAAGGACGAGCACCTGCGCTGCTTGACAACTTGGTACAGGCATTGTTCCTGGCGCCGTTCTTCGTCTGGCTGGAGGTACTGTTCTCCCTTGGCTACCGACCCGAGCTCAAGAGCAGGGTCGATCAAGCCGTGGAGCAGAACTTGAAGAAATTCAAGGGCGAACAGGAGAAAAAGAAGGTGGCAAACGGCGGGTCCAGTGTTGGGACATGATGCCATGCTAACTTTGCTGGTTAACGGTATATGTGGGAAAACGAGCAGCTTAATGCAGCGCGCAGACCGCAGAAGGACATTCATGAGAGAAACGGCCTACTCCAAGACACGTGAAGCATTAGTTTGCGCGGGCAGATGGATTGGTGCTAGGTGATTATTCCGAATAAGTGTCTTAGGGAGAGGCCCGAGGTGGTGAAAGAAGATACATCACATTGAGAAACTGTTGAGTCCCATTCGATCAAATAGCTGTGAAGCCGACATCTCAGTATTCTGAACGCTCTGTCATGACTTGGGCCGTGCTCGCAGTGAGCTCTGGCGACAGATTGATGCCAAGCACCGCCTGCGCCCAATTGATCACGACGGAATGTTCAAACAGCAGAGCTTCCTACAGCTTCAGTGACAATCATAGTAATGCTCAAGGTGCTGCTGCAGCAGCTGGCGGAGGGCGCTCGGCGAGGTGGATGGATGTCTTGGCGCGCATCTCGTAAGCGGCTAGCGCGAAACTCGAAGTTGAGGAGACCGGACCTGGTCCTCTTCCTCTTCACCAGAAGCTCATCGCATCGAGCACCACTCTCCCCTCTTCTTCCCCGGCTTCATTCTCAATTGGTAGCAGTGCTACTCGAAGAAGCTTCTGAGCACCGCAACCATGTTCAGGAACGCCCTCAGACAGTCGACCCGCACCGTCGGGGCAATCTCTGCTGCTGGCAGGATTGCTTCGGTAAGTCCATCCATCCCAACCACCGCCGCTTCATCGAGGGACGCTGCGTGCAGCTTGGAAAGAGCTTCATTTGGGCTGGAAATACCTTCCGAGTTCATCCTGCGCCCGCGCTGCCCATTTGCCGCCGCAATGGAGCTCTTCGCGACAGCCGAGCGCTGACGATTTTTCCGCTCGACCTCAGACCCGTACCACTCCGGCCGTCTACAGCGCCGCCTCCAACCAGGTCCGTAGCTATGCCGCCGATGCCAAGGCCACTCCCACCGAGGTCTCCTCTATCCTCGAGCAGAGAATCAGAGGTGTGCAGGAGGAGTCCGGCCTCGCCGAGACCGGCCGCGTTCTGTCCGTCGGGTATGCTGCATCAACTACAACGTCAACAATCGACATATCGGCCGAGCCGTATCTGACAATGGCTTTCTAGTGACGGTATTGCCCGTGTCCACGGTATGAACAACGTCCAGGCCGAGGAGCTCGTCGAGTACGTTACGCCCAACGAAAGCGGTATCGAGGATCGGATAAATTGACAACATTTAGGTTCGCCTCCGGTGTCAAGGGCATGTGCATGAACCTCGAGGCCGGCCAGGTCGGTGTTGTGCTGTTCGGTTCCGACAGACTGGTCAAGGAGGGTGAGACCGTCAAGCGTACCGGCGAGATTGTATGTACCGGATCGCCAAGCATCACCCACGAGCAACCATTTTCCGCGAGCGAAAGCTGACAACTTCAGGTCGATGTCCCTGTCGGCCCAGAGCTGCTCGGCCGTGTCGTCGACGCTCTCGGTAACCCCATCGATGGCAAGGGTCCCCTCAAGACCACCGAGAAGCGCCGTGCCCAGCTCAAGGCTCCCGGTATCCTGCCCCGCCGCTCCGTCAACCAGCCCGTACAGACCGGCCTTAAGTCTGTCGACGCCATGGTTCCCATTGGCCGTGGTCAGCGTGAGTTGATCATTGGTGACCGTCAAACCGGAAAGACTGCCGTCGCCCTTGACGCCATGCTCAACCAGAAGCGCTGGAACACCACCAACGACGAGACCAAGAAGCTCTACTGCGTCTACGTCGCCGTTGGTCAGAAGCGTTCCACCGTCGCTCAGCTCGTCCAGACTCTTGAGGAGAACGACGCCATGAAGTACTCCATCGTCGTTGCCGCCACCGCCTCTGAGGCCGCCGTAAGTCAACCCAGTCGAAATCAATTCTTCCAAACTTCAGGATGCTGACCATTGCCCAAAGCCGCTGCAATACTTGGCGCCCTTCACCGGCTGCTCTATGGGTGAGTGGTTCCGTGACAACGGAAAGCACGCTGTCATCATCTACGACGACTTGTCGAAGCAAGCCGTCGCCTACCGCCAGATGTCCCTGCTGCTCCGCCGTCCTCCCGGGCGTGAGGCTTACCCCGGTGACGTTTTCTACCTCCACTCTCGTCTGCTCGAGCGTGCTGCCAAGATGAACGACAAGCTCGGTGGTGGTTCCCTGACTGCCCTGCCCGTCATTGAGACCCAGGGTGGTGACGTGTCTGCCTACATTCCCACGAACGTCATTTCCATCACCGACGGCCAGATCTTCTTGGAGGCCGAACTCTTCTACAAGGGTGTCCGTCCCGCCATCAACGTCGGTCTTTCCGTCTCTCGTGTCGGTTCCGCTGCCCAGCTCAAGGCCATGAAGCAAGTCGCTGGTTCCCTGAAGCTCTTCTTGGCTCAGTACCGTGAGGTTGCTGCCTTCGCCCAGTTCGGTTCTGACCTGGACGCTGCCACCAAGCAGACCCTGAACCGTGGTGAGCGTCTCACCGAGCTGCTTAAGCAGAAGCAGTACAGCCCCATGGCCGTCAACGAGATGGTTCCCCTCATCTACGCTGGTATCAACGGTTACCTCGACAGCGTTCCCGTCAGCAAGATCCTCACCTGGGAGGCCGACTTCCTTTCCCACCTGAAGACCAACGAGTCCGAGCTCCTCGCCACCATCGACAAGGAGGGCGCTCTCAGCAAGGAGCTCGAGGCCAAGCTGAAGGATGTTGTCCAGAGCTTCACCAAGAGCTTCCTGTAAACGCGATCAATGGTTGAAGAAGATGTGGGTTTATTTTTTCTGACTGCTTTGGGTGACTGGCAAGGTGCTGATGGTTGCTTCCAATAGATGTATAATAGAGCATGCGTATCCTCCAAACACGTCGCGATCTGAAATAGGAAAACCTAAAGTGCACTCTTGAAAGGCAGCCATCACCTTCGTCACCTCTTTGCTCTGATTGCGACCCCGATGATTTTTCATTTGTTCACGAGCAACTGTTGATACACCGGCCACATGCGGGTCCTGTGATGACGGGAAAGAAAGTCATTGGGGCCATTGTATTTAACGGAAATCTCATTTTCTCCTTGTTCTCAAAAAGCGCGCATTGTGGTCGTCTGTTGTCTCCGTGCGGTGTTTGATTTTGAGTGCACCAAGTTTCAGAAATCACGACTGACGGAGTAGGCCACGATTCCAAGAGAGTGGTATTGAAACGTCAAACGGCGGTCTTTTGGCGCGATATCGGAACTCGATAACAACGAAGTGCTGCCGACAATTCTACCACTAGCACGCTCCAGCAGCCAAGTCACCGTAAACAACATCATGATCAGATTTGCTGATTACTTGCAATCACTGGGCGCGCTGACTTTTGTATGAAACAGTGCAGACTCACTTCCCGTGTCTGAAAATAGCACCAGCGCTTGCCTCAAGTCAGTTGACGAATCTGGAAGGACTTGCTTCGACTGCTCTAGGAGTATGAACCCTTCTCTGACGACTACCTCAAGATCTACAACGCGTTACATGTAGCTCACTTACCAATGGATTCGATAGAAGTCGAATTCGTATCGCGATACCTACAAAATGTAGTCCAGGCTTACTTCAGGTACTCCACAGATGCATTGTGGGTTTAGCACTCATGACCTCGATCAGAGTGCACTTGGCTTGGTCTTACATTCGTTCCTTTGTCGTTGCTAAGGTGAGGGAGTGCCATCTTGGCTCAGATATCGGAATGATTTGAACAGCAGAAGCTTGTGCAAATCTGCGTCGCGAAGAGTTCCAGGTATGCCAAAGATATATCCAATTGAAGATTGAAGTACGTTGAACAACATTCTCAAACAGCTCGTACCGAATTCGCAGGCGCTCCCTCCTTTGTACTTTGCATCTCCACAGAGCCCTCGTCAATGGCAGTGAAATCCTCCTCCCTCCGATCGCGTTTGGAGAACTTCCCCGTCATCCCTAACTTCCTCTCCGTAACCCACTTCCTCAACGCCTGGATGCCATGCACAATCGCTAAGATGATGATCATGGCGATCAAGATGCCAAAGCAGTAGCCCGTCACAACACCCTTGCCGTTGGTACTGGTGTTCAGGAACGAATATACGTAGTAGTGCTGTGTGCCATAGGTGATCTCGGCCACAGCAAGGTACAGCGCGAGCAGTATGATCAGTGGCAGGATGTGGATCCAGGGAAGGGGATTGGTGCGGGGAATCAGGATCTCGAAGAGGGCGAAGACGGAGTTCATGGCATGCACAGATATGTTATACCATGCGTAGTATTCGTCTGCGAAGCCGGAATAAAGCAGGGCCCAGAAGACGACTATGTGTTCGTTAGCCATGTAAGCTTGATGCGGGGCTCCGACGGCACGGGTGGGTGTGACAACGTACTGGTCACGATGAACGGGAAGACGCAGATGGTGCTGTAGAGAATGCTGTGCATCTCCTGTAGCACCCTAGGCCAACGGTCCAGCAAGGGTCGCCCCGTCATCCAGTAGGTCCCGGTATGCAGGGCGCTGAACAGCATGTAGAAGGATATGCCCCAGTAGGTGAGGTTGGTGAAGTAGCTGAAAGACTGGCCGGCCTGGCCATAGTGCGTCCCGGTCCAGCCCAGATTGAAGAAGGTCTCGAAGAAAGCGTAGAGGGCCAGCAGCGCTCGTATGCCGAACAGCAGTCCTGGCGGGAGGAGCCATGATGTGCAGAACCGATGTGATGTGTCGAACGGGGCGGCCACGCTGTCGCGAATCTTGCTGAACATGCTGGTCGGATTGCTTTTCCTCGCGCGCGCGGTGGTGGTGCGTCTCCGCTACTGATCCTCTTCGCAGGCCTGGCAGGGTCCAAGGTCTTTATATCGTAGCTCTCTCCAGCTCTCTTCCGCTTTCAGTGGTTCAGCTCGCCACTAAGGTAAGGGCGGCGGCACCAGACGGGGAATGTCGAAGTCAAGACTTGTGACAACGGGGCGGCAACTTGGGGACGATCTCTTCGCACTATTTGCGGCCGGCGCGGCAAGCCAGTGCGGCCCTCGTCTACAGTACGGAACAGCAAGGTTTTGTGTGTGTGTGTGTGTGCCCATGATACGCGTACGGGGGGTGGACACCCATCAGGAGGCTGATAGGCCCGGTCCTGGGCTGAAAACGGGGCTTCGTTGAGGGTGTGTGAACTCCCAAGGTGCCAGTGGTCCCGCACCTTCAGTGCTCGTGCCGCGCAGGCGTGCAGGACGGTCGATCATGCACTCGCCAACGGGAGTTTCACGCTTGAGAGATGGTGGTGTCAGGGCAGAGTTCGGCGTACTGTATTGCTCCATCTTGCGCTTTCCGTCAAACCTAGGTTTATCAATTGCCATGCTCGCTCTTTTGGAGCCGGGAAGAGGCCACGGATGTTCTGCTTGTGTTCGGGCATTGGACATGCAGCTTTCCGGCGTGGTGCAGGTGTCGGAATCGCAGGGTCAAAAATAGTGACCGGGAAATCAGCTGTTCGGTTCCAGAGATTGGATGCTGACTCGTTGGGTACGGCAACGTTAACGTTACGGGACAGCTGCTGATGCTGAGTCCCGATGTTGACACGGATGAACCACTGGACCCGGTTCCTGTTATCAGCACCACTGCAGCTGTCTTGCAGCATGCCTCGACTTGACGTGCGCTTCTCCTGTTCGCCGAACTTTGTTGTCCGTGTTTTCTGGACGCCACCATGCGGATATTTAGCGCCAAGTAAGCTCCTTGACCCTGTGAGCTCGAAGCTAGTGCTGTAAATACTGTACAGTACCGCTTTGGGTTTTTTGAACAGCTATTACACGTGTAGCCTGCAGTAGTGCTCGAAAAGCTTGTCTGCCCTTTGGACATTTGGAAACTTGTTCTGCCAATCAGAAGTCTGGATCGCTGCATCGTCAAATTCCGGGGGAGAAGTAGCGTGTCTTGCTGAAAGCTTGTTGGGCGTCGACGGTGATCTCATAGCTGCATTATGTATGTCTTGCTGAAGCTTTCGGATAAGCTCAAACCCGATGAGCCTCGCACACCTCTCTGTTAGACTGGCAGCCGGATGTTTCATCACGAGTGTCAGTTTCAGCTTGCTGCCAGGGTTCATGTGCCCTGATGCAGCGTCTTGGGTATCATCAGTACAATTCTGTTGAACGGGATAGACGTGAAACTTAAAGCATGCGTGTATGGCAAGTTCTTCACCAAGATATCGAATGTCGAAAGGTTTCAGCGATGCACATCCATGGTTATGGTCTGGAACCTGCCGCGGAGATATTGAAGAACTCAGATGATTAATGTGGAGGAGCTCCTACTACCTGTACCGAGTAAAGAGAACTCAGAAAGTCTACCACCTTTCCATCAACTTCTCGTACGCCTCGTTGATGATTTGCATGCGCTGGTGCGATCCAGAGTCATTCGGGTTCCTGTCAGGATGGTGGATTAGGGACAGTTTGCGATACGACGCAGAAATCTCATCCCGAGTTGGGAACATCCCCAACCCCAAGATCTCGCAGTGGTTGTTCCTGGTGCTAATGAACTCATGAGTCTCCCTAGGCCTGGGCCCGGGCCTCGCCGACTGCGCTTCGGCGTGAGCTCTCGCCCACGCAGCCCTCCACTTCAGGTTTTCTTTCTCTTGCTCTACTCGCATCCTCTCCTCGGCAGAAGGCTCGTCATGATGTGATCTGTTTTGGAAGTCACTGGAGTCTTTGATCCTTTCGTCGCGGCTGTTGAAATCTTCATTGTGGACGTTTTCCACCAAGATCTCACGAGCGGAGGCGTACCACGTTTTTGCGCTATCGACGGCAAAAGCGTACCACGAGTCTGCGCTGTCGAGAGCAGAGGCGCAACGGGAGTCTGCATCCGAATTTAGTTCTTACCCTTAAGATTGTCAGCCGACGTTTGCTTACATGCAAGAAGAAGCAGTCGGCCTACATAAGCAAGCAGACAGTAGAGGTCCAGGAGGATAGGAAATTGTGATTGGCACCTCACGCAGACGCTGGCTGCGCTGCACCGACAGCCAAACCCCTGGTCTTGTTGGGACCCTTCTGTTGACATTGCGGGCGTTGTGGTGTTGGCAAGTGCCAGAGGGTGAGAGTCGAGGAAGAGGAATGGATGAGAATCGAAGAAAGGTTTGCTTAAATATTGTGGACTTGGAAGTGAATGTACATGAGGACGTGAATCAAGTCTGTCACATGTCTGCTTGTTTGTGTTGTTCCAGGTTTCACTCCACAATGGATTTTCACACGATGTCTTCCGTCTACGTCCACGAGCGGCGCACGACCTCTTAACATCATGACTGTATGTTCTTCATTTTTTCTTCTACGAACAGACCCTAGGACCCGTCCTGGGCCAACCGCATCGCGATCATTGGACTTCGAGGTTAACGGACTCTTGAAAGGGTCAAAAAGTCAGATGGCAGAAGATTTGACAGAAGGGAACTGAGCCAAACGGTGGAATTTAGCAAGTAGAAAGTCTGATTAGCAAATGGGTAGCGAATGTCCTAGCATCCTTAGAGGCAGCATCATCAGATCTACCGCCTGTCCTTATATCAGAGTTTTGGAAAGTGAATAATATGCACGAGTACCGATACCGTACTGTAACGTTAGGTAAGTTAACTTAGAGGGCAGGCTCGAGCTCAAGGGATGACGCTGAGGTCCACGGTGCCGCGCCAAGACCCAGCCCAGCCAGGCCGGCGACCACCTCCACACCAGCACTATCTCCCGCCTCCTAAGCACCGATGCACCCGGACACCCAGCATAGAGCTGCACCAGCCTGAGGCTTTATTATCCCAACCCATCGTGAGCGCAGCAGCGCAATTGCTCCTCACTCCGAGTCTTATCCGCAGCAATCTCACAACAGCCCTCCGACCTCCCTAAACTCGTATCCACCATGGTCTTCCTCGGCATTTACAGGGCGGTTTATGATTACGTGCCACAAAGCGACGGCGAACTCGCCATCCAGGATGGTGATTTGCTATTCGTTCTCGAGAAAGGTTCCGACGATGACTGGTGGAGGGCCAAGAAGAAGGCCCAGAACGAGGATGAGGACGAGCCGGAGGGTCTAATCCCCAACAATTATGTGGAAGAGGTAATTCGGTGCTCATATGGCTGTTGTGCAGCTGCTGACGAGTGGTGGCTGGCCAGGCGACGCCCGTTTTCAAAGCGAAAGCTCTGTACGATTACACGCGACAAACCGATGAGGAGCTGTCCTTCACGGAGGACGCTACACTTGATGTATACGACACTTCGGATCCAGATTGGACGCTTGTAGGGGCAAAGGGCGAGTATGGATTTGCTCCTGCCAACTACATTGAGTTGTCAGGATCAGCCGAAGCGGAAGAGGAGGCGCCTCCAATGCCGACGAGACCAACTGCTCCCCAGGTCGCCGAGCCCGAGCCCGAAGCTCCCTTGACTCCGCAGTCACCCATGAGCGCTGAGCCAAGTCCAGCTGCTGCTCTTGCCGGCCTTTTGGCTCAAAAGACTGGTTCCAGCTCAGCTGCCGCCCCTCGAGCTGTTGCCTCGCCTCCCCGTGCAATTCGCCAACCACAATACACGCCCGAAGAATCAGAAGAAGAACCGGCTCCGATCCTTCCGCAGAGACCAATCTCTCAGATCTCTCCGCAACCCTCGGGCGCTCCCTCGGCGCGTTATGCGTCGCCTCGCTCTCCACAGTCACCACCGGGTGTCGTTGCTTCTCCACCGTACAACCGCGTATCTTTTGCAGACAGCTCTGAAACCCAAGGTGTACATTCACCTCATGGATATCACCTGTATAATATCCATGAGATGGTATCACACATGGGCAAGAGCAAGAAAATGCCAATGACACTTGGCATCAACATCCCCAAAGGCATGATTATGATATCCCCTGAAAAGTCGAGGGATGGCCCGCAAAGAGAATGGACGGCGGACAAGATGTCGCACTACTCGATTGAGGGCAAACACGTTTTCATCGACTTGGTCAGACCCAGCAAGAGCGTTGATTTCCATGCCGGAGCCAAGGACACCGCCCAAGAGATTGTGTCCGCATTGGGTGAACTTGCAGGAATGGCGAGAGGTGAGGGTTTGCGGGAAGTCTTTGCTGCTGCTTCCGGTACCGCCACTGGCCAGAAGAAAGGAAAGATGCTCTACGAGTTCATGGCGCAGGGTGACGATGAAGTCACGGTTGCCGTGGACGACGAAGTCATCGTCCTGGATGACAAGAAGAGTGAAGAATGGTGGATGGTTCGGCGCCTTAAGAATGGTAAAGAGGGTGTCGTGCCAAGCAGTTACGTTGAAATCACTGGGACTATAAGCTCGGCGCCCCCTCCTGGCCTCGCGGCGGCTCGGTCGACTGTCGAACAAAATAGGCTTGAGGAGGAGAGATTGGCGAAGGAGGCCGCAAAAGCCAAGAGGGCTTCGAGTGATCCGAGAGCAGAGGTAGGCCCCGGATTGAAATTGCCGCATCGTAATAGCAGTTTGATGCATGGAGATAATAATTCGCGCGCCACACAGAGAAGTAAGCGCGAGAGCTCAAAGACGCCCTCAACATCAAAACCGAGTAAGTCTTGTTACAGCTGCATCGGATTCTCCGTTAATGCTGACCAAACTTTAACACAGAACCGGACCCATCGAAGACTCGCACGTGGACCGATCGATCAGGTTCATTCAAAGTCGAAGCTGAATTCATAGGTTTGAGAGATGGCAAGATTCATCTCCACAAGCTCAATGGCGTGAAGATTGCCGTTCCTGTACCAAAGATGTCAATCGAAGACCTCGAATATGTCGAACGGGCTACCGGTGTATCACTAGACGACGACAAGCCGTTGTCTGACATCAAGAGAAAGGGTACGCAGAGACGTGACGAGGGTCCAAGAGCTGGTATTTCCGTGGAACAAAAGCCGGAATACGACTGGTTCGATTTCTTCCTCCAATGTGGTGTGAACCCGCAAATCTGCGAAAGATATGCTTCTTCATTCCATAAGGACCAAATGGGAGAAGAGAACCTGCCGGATATCTCAGAGAAGTTGCTGAGGACTTTGGGATTGAAGGAAGGCGACATCCTGCGCGTTATGAGATTCCTTGACAACAAATTTGGACGAACGGGTGAGAGAGAAAAGCGAAGCGTCAGCTTTGGCGATACCTCCGTAATCCAAGATGGAGAGGGTGCTAACGGAGGCATCTTTTCCGGACCAGGAGGCGCCCTCAAAAACAACACCCGGAAAGGACGCCCAGCTCCGGCTGTGCAAACCAACGACGTGGTCGACCCGAAAGCCTTCGAACAGAAGACTGCCGAGGCTGCCAAAGCCGAAGGCACGCCAACCCCTCTTGCCAACGCCCCTACAGGAGATCAGAAGGCAGTTGGGGGCTTCGACGACAATGCTTGGGAAGTTAAGCCTTCAAAACAAGCACCAACACCTACTGCTAATACAGCATCTGCTACAACCGCCGCTCCTGCGCCGGCTCCGGCTCCAGCTCCGGCACCTCCCACGGGCGCTATGGCAGAGCTTTCTCTTTTGACACCTCCATTACAGCCAACACCAGCACCAGCCCCGGTACCCCAAGCCCAGACCGCTCCTCCGGCACCGCAGCAACAGCCACAGCCTACTGGGGCGACGTCGTCGTTGTTTGAACAGGTCGCTGCGTTGCCTCCACAGCAGAATGCCCCTCCAAGGCAACGACCACTGGCCCCCCAGGTGACCGGCATGCAGAACTCACTCATCGCACCTCCACCAAATCGCTCGTCCTCGGCGCCGCAAAATGCATCGCAGTTTGCACCACCGCCGTTGCAGCCTCAAATGACTGGTTATGTTGCGCCGCCTGGACAAAGCATGGCCGAGATCAATGCACAACGGATGCAACAACAGTTCGCTCCTCCGGGCATGCAACCCCAGCCAACAGGGTTCATGCCGCAGCAAACCGGATTTGGCCAGTTCCCTGGCCAGATGCAACCACAGCCAACTGGCATGCAGCAATTCCCTCAAGCGCAATTCCAACAACCGCAGCCAACCGGATTTGGACAATTCCAGCCTCAGCCAACCGGTTTCCAACCTGGTCTACAGAACCAGTTCATCGCTGGACAGCAGACTGGCAGCCCCTTTGCCGACCCTCCCCGCCAGTCTTTCCAGCCGATGATGCCTCAACCTACGGGCCTGCAGCAGTCGACCTACTCGCCGCAGCCGTTGCAGCCTCAGCAAACCGGTATCAACAGTTTCCTGCCGCCTGCACTACAGCCTCAGAGGACGGGTATGAGCGTGAACGGATTTGGCACCGCGCCGCAAGGCTTCAATGCCCCCCCGGTGCCGCCCATACCGCAACAATCTACCATTGCGCCGCTGCAGCCGCAGAAGACGGGACCGCCGCCGCCGGTCAGATTTGGTGTCGGGTCGCCCAACAAGCTGACGCCTCAGGCGACAGGCCGAAGGGCGAACTTGAGTCAAGCCAGTAAGTCGTCCCACCGATATATTCAAGATCTCTTGCTAATCTGTACGATAGCTCCGCAAAACCCGTTCGGTTTCTAGAGGTTGGGTTGTGCGTGTAAACGAGGGTAAAGGCGGGCGGTGTTTGTGCATAGCATTAGAGGATCGCATTTTACCAGTGCGGACAAAGGTGGAATGTGGGGAGGCTTTCAAGACGCAATTCTTTTCATCTAAGGCAGGTCACTATAGCATTGGGCGCGAGAGCGTATAGGTCGTAATTCATTCTTAGCACCAACACCTAAGCTGCTGGAGTTGAATGACTTGCAGCAGTCACTTGGAGGGATGGCAAGCAAGCAGCGTAGCTGGATATTTTACAAAGTTTCAAGTTCAACTGTCACATACGACCATAGGTCGCAGAATATTGGGCATCCCGTCCGCTCTGCCATACACAAGCTGCGAACCGGCTGATTAGTAGTTAAGTGGGTGACCATTAGCGAATACCAGCTGTTGTATGTTTTTGCCATTTTTTTGCTCGTTTTTCGCTCAGTTGTAGACCCGTGCGTTGAGTGGATTCGGTCCGTTGTTGGTTGACCGGGAACTTACGATGTGTGGGTACATAGAATGCATATTAGAGCCTCTTCACTTCCTTGGCTGCGACTATTTTGCTATTGGCGTAGAGAATGGGAAGCGTGGCTACATTGCGATCATGCGAAGACTATGGGTACATACCACTATAGATCAGAGAACGCCATACATGGATGTTTGGAATCGGATATGGAAGCGTAAAAGCCAGGAACAAATTGCCCAAGTCCGCTAAATTCCGCATTATACGACACTGACAAGGCTATCCGATCCAAGCTACAGAGTCACTTTCGATTCGGACAAGAAGGAAACATCGCTCCGACCACGCAGATCTTGACGACGTTCGCACCCTTCTAGTTGGGGCTGGTGTACGCTATCGCAACAGCGTCGTCCTCGTATCCAGCCTTCTCGTCATCTGTAGGTGGATTCGTCAGGTTCACGAAGGCCACAGGAGCAGTGCCATTGCCGAGCGGAGTCTTATCCTCCGGCTCCTGCTGGTACTCGAAGTCCCAATCGCTCGAAGTCGAGTCGTCAAAGGGGCGAGTGGGAGCTTTTGCCGTCGATGCTGCGATGGACTTCGTAGGCGTGGGGCAGGTGCCGTTGAGGTTGTAGGGGCCGATGGGGATGATGGTGTGTGCGGGGACTGCGGCCGGCTTGTTGGGGCCTCCAGGGCACCGAGAGAATTCTGGGTGCGTGGACTGAGTCGTGTCTTGGATGTAGCCAAGCTTGTCGGTGTACGGGATACATGGAGTGGGTCTGTTGGGAGGCAGAGGGAGGTGAGTGTATCCTGAAGTAGGCACGGGGTTGATGCTGTCGCTGATGCTAGGTGTGGGTTCTATGGACTCGGGATTCTGGGCTTGGATGGGGATCGAGCGCTTGAAGCCGACGGCGTATTCGACGTTGTTGACGGTGATGTGGCCAATCGGGTCGATGAGTTCTTCTTCTTTGGGAAGGACATCACGCTTGCCGAGCTGGAGGCATTTGAAGCTGGCATAGCTGTTGCCAGCGGATGTGACAAATTGGGCCCAGTTGTCTTGGAGTACTGGGGAGGGGCTCGTCTGGCCCTCACAGTCAGGCTTACTGGATGCCGTAATGAAGTTAGCAGATGCTCTTTACAGAGACTTAGAAAGCTTTCTGGAAGGAGAGGGAAGTCTCACGAGTAGAGGGTGCAATCAGAACCGGGCGTCGAGCGGAGCCAGGTCAGTTCTCCTACAGATTCGGCGGACAAGTTGGCGCAGGAGCTGGAGGCTGTGCTCAGGAACAGGCATTTTGCGGTGGTGTTCAAGAAAGGACTCAAGACTGGCTTAGGGAAAGAATCACAAGCTTGTAGCGTTGCGCAGCCGCTCTGGTCGGCATCAGAGCAGGAGATAGGTGCAGGATAGAGAGGGACTCCTCTCGCAGCGTGGAGACTGAGAAGTCCAAGTGCTATAAGGTCAAGCATTGTCATGTTGATAGATAGTGGAGCGGTTTAACATTTGGAGATGTGGAAGTAAAGAGAAAGGTAATGTAGAAAGCAGCGCGACTGCTGCACTTTATAACTGCGTTTGGAAGTCAGCAGAGCCCAGGACTCTGACAACATTATGTGCTGGCGGGCGCAGTGGCAAGAGCAGCGTTCGCCTTCGCGAGGCTAAGGAATGCATCATCATGGCAAACTTCTGCTATGGACCTGCTGGCATCAGAAATCCCACCACTCATCACGACACAACATGCACACTTGCCTCGAAGTCATGATGAAACACTCCTACGACCGGGAGCATTGCCCATAACTTACCCCTCCAAAGATAGCGGTGGTACAAGCCATGGGATCCAGCAAACAAGTTGCCTGACCACCGCCTCCCCAACAGCGACAAAGAATTTCGAGACCAGGCATCACATTGTCCGCCACAGCATGACGCGGAGCACTGAGTACGCGAATGCAGGAATGAAGCAAGATCTGGGAAACCTGCATCAATTGGCTGACCTTGTACACATCCATCCAACCAAAGCGAGAGAAAAGGAAAAAAGGTAGGTTTTCGTCAGTCGAAAGGTATAACTGCATATCCTTTGGGTATCAGAAAGAAGAAGCATACATGACGCCTCGGAAATGCATCTACAGAGAATCCAACACAGAAGATATGACGTGCGCCCCGACGTCCAGTCTGCGGCTGCAACGATCCAAGAAAGAAAGATGGTCATCCCGTCACATGTCCCGAAAAGTCCCGGTGGCCTGCGTAAATTGCCTGATCATATGGATTGGGTGGGTTGATCACATATCGTCGTCCTCGACGCTGTTACTACCGCTGCTGAAATAGCTCTGGTCAATCTTCAAAATCCACTCAATCTTTTCGCGCTCGCCTCTGGCGGCGAAGAGGAACGTGTTCTGAGGCGCAAAGACAGCGAAGACATTTGCACCGTGTCTCTTCAAAAGGCTGGCCAGATGAGGTTGGTGATCTATGCGTGAATTCACGAGGTTGATGACGTTAATCTCGTCACCCTCAGGGACTGAGTAGATATGCAAGTACGGTCGCCGCAGCTCAACGAACCGCCGCACCCAGCGCGTGTTGGTATCATCGGGGGTCATTAGATAGCCGCTCTTGAGCATGGACGGATTCTTGGCGACATAGCGTACTTCGGCGATCAGCGTCGGGGAAGTCTCGCCATTGGAAGGAGTCGCGAATGCTGCGCCGTTCTTGGGGGGCTCGAGGTTCTCCTTCACGAGTATGATTTCCGCGGTATCTTTCTTCGTTTTCCAAAGTGCTAGAACCTTGTTGAGGAGTTCGTGTTGTCTTTGGGTGAGGGATCCGTCATCATTGGTTGGTGCTAGTCCGTCGATAGTGAGGGCACGGGAGCTGAGAACACTGCGAGCGGTCTCGATCTCTGCGACCCGTTGCCGACGCTTGCGCATGCCTATGAAGTCTTTGACAAGTGATACGCCACGAGGTGTCCAGCCGCTGAGCATCTCCTCGCCTTTGATATAGTCGTGTTGCGTGCTCATTCGCCAAAGATCAACGGCGCGCTTGGCGGAGACTGGCCGTATGGCCACAGAGAACATGCCGGTCATGGAATGCACCGTGCGTGTGGCATTCCACAACTGGCTGAACATGCCTGTAGGGCGACTATACGCGCGAGACCGCATCTGGACTGCGATATCGAGAGAAAAGGTCATGGGCTTTGTGAGCTTCGCGGACGAGACCTCCCAGATCAAGGAGACCTGCACACGATACCGGTCAGCCGTTGGACGGTCAAGAAGCAACGATCCATGCATGCTCGAGTCCCAAAGACCAACGAAAGTGACATTGCTGGTACCATCGGCGTTGTCTTTCAGCACTGGCTTGGACAAGAGCTTCATCGGCACTTGCGGTTGCGGTGAATCGGTACCGGAAGTGCGTCCGCTTGGATCGAGTAGTTTGATGCGCCCAACTTTGATGGATGAGATATCTTGCCAGTTGAGTACTTTGCTAGAGCTGTGGGTAAGATCGATGACGAAGCGCCTTTGGAGACCTTGGTGCAGCTGATAAGCACCTTGATCGAGGTTGCTATTTTGGATCACGTCGACGGGCTTGTAGGTGCCATCTTCGGAGATCTCTTGAATCTGAACCCGAGAGAAGATATCATGTCGATCTTCGGTGTAGAACTCCGATTCGGGCAACCGGGAGTTGTGCCGCTTTTGTTTGGGCCTGGGAGCCGAATCTCGCATATCGTCCCAGCTGAGGAGTTTGTCAAGATGCATCGCCGTCACCTTGGCGAAGATGGATATCCTGAGAGATGCGCTGCGGGGACTAGAAAACGGCAAGCCCATGCTATGCACGCTCTCAAAGCGAATCGGACCCTCGTCGAAATCTTTGATCAACTGTGTCGTCGTTGCGCCGCCTTCCTCGGAGATGCCAGGGAAGAACAACTGCCCGTGGACCTCTGTTCCTTCCCGTTCGGGAAAGCCAACCATGTCATGCATGACGACGTTGAACTTCAGTGTAGACGACGGAGCTTCGGCTGAGGAGGGCTCCAAAGACAGGCGGACAATACCTATCACGCCCGACGTGTAAGACGAGACAACATCGATGGCAAAGTCCTGCACTCGAGAAGCAAACACTGCTGCAAGCGGTACGTCCGCATCACCAATGCGGGAATACTCCGGGTTGCAGGACTCCGAAAATGGATTCTCCAGCCGGAAATGCTGTAGGTACTCGGGACGGTTGAGGTACTGATGCATCTGGCGCATGGAGCGCACGCGCCGGCGCAGCTTCTGCAAAGACCATAGATGGATCACGTTGTTCTTGAAATCCACAACTCTCACACCGATGCAAGGTTTCGGACTTGCTTCAAGGTCTTCGTCGTCTTCGCCGGGAACGCCATTGAGAACAAGGTCGTAGGACGAAGCGAAGTTGTGTCCAACGTCAACGACGCAAAACTGGAAAACAACATGCTTGTCCATCTGTTGGCTCATGATCTGGGCTTCTTTGAGTATCGCCGCGTTTTGCAGGACGGTCTCCGCCATCGCGACGTATCGACGCTGCCGCCAGTGCTCGAAGACGCGCTTCGCTTGTTCTATCTGTGCGTCTGTTAGGCCAGGGAATCTGAAGCCGCCGTTCTCAGATGTCGGAGAGGTCAGAGCATGAATCTGTTGCTCGAATTCAGCCTTTTGCTTCTGCAACTGCTGCTGCATTTCCTCTTTAACGGCCCGAAGCGTCTCCTCCATCTTCACTTTTTCAGCACGGATGTCTTCGATCTCGACATTTGAGTCCTCGGCGTCTTTGAGTTTGGTTTGGTAATCTCCCTTCTGCTTTTCAAGCTGGGCCTGCAGGTCTTCCCTGGTAGTCCTCAGCCGATCATCATCATCGCCTTGCTGCGGCGTCGAAGGTATCGTCAGAGCCGTGTCCAACGAGAAATTATCCATGGTGCTGCTCGAAGCGTATTTCTCTCTCACAGGGTAGGAAGCGTCAGAGTCGGCGTCGTCTTCCCTGTCGAGGAGCTTGCTTTCAGGTCTGGCTTTGCGAACAGCGCGCACCCGTTGCAGATCGTCGAAGAGCACGTCGAGTTCGTCATCCGTAAGGTTTGAGATTTTCTGATCTGGTCCTAGTATAGCAGTGACGGCCTCTCTGCGAGCGAACGACCAATCAGAATCGCGACCGCCCAAGTAAGGACCCGGTGACCCTGTGCGTGAACTGTCGGCGTCGAAAACAGAATCCGCTGCACTGATGCTGCTCAGTGTCCTTTCGTGTCCTTGTCCAGGTCGCGGTGTTCCTACTGGAGACCCTAACTGACTAGCTGTCACAGATTGGCGTAGCAGGCTGCCCTGCTCTTCTCTCTCGGCGCGCGCTTCTTGCGGGTGGTTGAATCGAAAAATATGGAAATCACCAAGAATGATGCGGTAACCACTTCGGAGGCGCTTCGGCTTCTCAATGCGAACTCCGTTCACCATCACACCTGCGTTGTCTTTGGGAACCACCGTCACGATACCGTCCACGTTCTCGAAGGTGCAGTGATCATGCAAAATCTTGGAACCATTCAGTCGGATCTCCGCAGTTTTGGCAGTTTCGACATTGCCGACGGTGGTTGTGCCAGGCTTGAGGTTGTACACCAGACATTCCGCCAGTAATGGATCGTCGCTCAGGTTCACCAGGTGGGGCATTTTCTTGGGCGTAGAGAGGCCAATGAAACCCTTCTCGATGCTGATACCCAGTTCTTCCAGAGCAGCCTCGCGCTCCTTGTGGATCTCCTCCGTCTTCTGAAGTTTCTCTTCCCATGTTTGGTTCAGGTCCTTGTACAATTTCTCAGACTGGTTAAGCTGCTCCGCGATCTCTGCTTTGGAAACCTTTTTGACGGTTCCATCGGTCCCTGTTATGGAAACAATCTGTTTTTCGAGCGGTGTATCTGGCGCATACTGTTCTTCGGCAATGCCACCAGAAGTAGCCCCACCGCCACCGCCACCGCCGAGCTTTGATCTAAGCTGCGCCAATTCCTCTTTGAGCTCGCGAATCATCCGAGCGTTGGGGTCCTCGTTAACAACAGCATGGTTCTTGATACGCTTGGCGGAATCGGCATAACGCAATGTCGATAGAGTTTCATCGAAGTTAATGTCTGCCGGAGATATGGCCGCAATCATGGCAGTCAAACTGTTGCCTCCGAGTGAGTCCTTCAAAAGCCATGTCAAGATCGAATCTCGATATGGGACCATATTGGCGCTCTTCTTCTTGCCGTTGGACAGATCTGCCAAAGCAGCGATCACACGTCCTAGGGTTGACAAAGATCTGTTGATCTCGGCACCTTCCTTCAATCTTGCGCCTGTTGCTCCAGTAGATGTCGCTCTTTCTGAACCAGCCAAATCCACCAGACTGATCTTCGCTACTTTCTCCGTGTCCATGCTTGTCTCAGAATCGTGGCGCTTTTGTGTCAAAGTCAGGGTGAAAACAGCGTGTGATCGACTGGACGTTTCGTTCATGTTCGTCGCGGCAACGGTTCTTGCCTTGTTTCCCTCGTCCATCAAGTTCTCAATCTCCTGGAACGAGCGAACGACAAGCTTGGCAAGATCCTCTACGTAAGGCCCCGTTGACGGATGTTCTCGAACTTTCAGATTGCTCTTCGTCGATGGGTTGAGCAGATCCCGTACTCGCTCATTGTAGATTTCGAGATACGAGACTTCAACCGTGCAATTGAGGTGGCTGTCCTTCTGCACTTCATCGATGCGCTCAAACATGCCCATGCAGATCTTTGGTATGACACCCTTCTCTTCGCCATATCCCATCATGGAGTATGACTTGCCCGATCCCGTCTGCCCGTATGCAAAGATACAGTTGTTGAAACCTTGGAAGGCATTGTCCAGCAGAGGCTTTCCGAGGTCGGTGAAGAGGTTCTCTTGGCCCGCGTAGTTGGGGTCATTCTTGTCGAATGACCAGTAACTCCTGTCGAAGTTGAATGTCTTGTTGCCTTCCAGGGCAGCCTTTGCGTTCTTGTTCTTGGGGTCGACGTTCCTGGGCGGGACCAGGACCGTCTGGCTCTCTTTCATCTGAACAATACATTGTGCATTCCTGTCCTTCTCTACGCAAGGAGATGAATCAGCAGCGGCTCAGCAAAGCTCTGGAGTGGCAGTACCTCTGCTGTTGAAGGGCCGGCAGCGGACCACCACCTTGATGTTCCCCCCTCCAGACATGATGTCTAATGATGCGCGGATGGGCCGAGGGGGCTGTGCGTCGCTCGTCGTTCTGGTCGGCGCGTGTTGTTGCAGTCCTTCTATGGTGGCTTCATCGCTCGAGGCTCGAGTGACAGCGGACGACGCGTTCACAGCAGCGGCTGCTGGTTGTTGTTATGCCGGGGGGAATTGTGAAGATGACAAGCATCCATGTCGTGTCTGGGGGCTCCCGTCGCGGCGGCGGAACGTGCTCCTCCCAGGGCTCAAGGCCGAATCTAAAAAAAATGTCGAGTCACGTCGCGACCACCGCACCGCAGCTGTTGAATCCTCGCCCACCATCTCAAAACACACGTTCTCGACACGGCTGCGACTTGCGCGAACACTGCGCCTCGCGAGAAAACAGCCTCCGCACCTCGCAGCACATGCGCGCCGACCTCGATACGCAATAGAGCTTCGCCGATGTCCGACAACATGGTCATTCGGCCACCAATCAACCGGACGATGAGGTCCTTGGACCGCGCATTCTTCAAGAAGACCTGGTCCATCTCTGCGGCGCGCATCTTCAGCAACAAAGATATATCGCCCACCAGGAAGTCGTTGGAGAAGAGTGGCGACTTGCTAAATCTGTCCCGGGTGTCGTCCATTGTGCAGGACCCCGATGCCGATCTGGCCGCGCAGGGCAGGAAGTGTATCATGCTCAGAGATGAAATCAAGCACAATGGTAATGTGCCTATATGGTGTCTGTATGATTGGCTATACTAATGGTAGTAGGCAGACCACTCCACATGGGGTCCAATCCTGTCGGAGCTACATAAGGATGGGAAGGTCGGTGTGATACCGTACACCTTGACGCTGGACTACGACCACTGGACATATGAGGACATAATGACTTCCATACTGCCCGAAGAAAACCAGGAGCACCTGTTCCCGTCCAGATTCACCCAGGTTGGCCATCTCAGTGAGTTCCTGTGGAGGTTTACCAAAGAAAGCCGTATTCTGACCGGAAGACAGTCCATGTGAATATCCATGATACTCAGGAGCCGTACAAGTACCTCAGCGCACAAGTCCTCGTGGACAAATGTCACCACGCCACGACCGTGATCAACAAGATTGACAACGTTGGAGATGGATCCGAATTCCGCACCTTCTCATATGAAGTGCTGGCCGGGGTGGACGACCCATATGTCGAGGTCTGTGAGGGCAGATGCAGATTCAGACTCGACTACTCCAAGGTTTATTGGAACGCCAGGCTGGAACATGAACATTCGCGCTTGATCAGCAAGTTCAAGGAGGGACAGGCGGTCTGCGATGTCATGGCTGGCATCGGACCCTTTGCCATACCCGCCGGCAAGAAAAAGGTGTTCGTCTGGGCCAATGACCTGAACCCCATGAGCTACAAATATATGAAGGAGGCCAAGGAAAGGAATAAGGTCGGAGATTTCGTTCAGACCTTCAACATGGATGGCAACGTCTTCATCCGCGAAGCGACTGCAGAGCTCCGAAAGGATCACCGCGTTATTCCTATCGGTCGCGTATTCCGCCGCGGGAATATAACAAGGTTACCGGAAAAGCTGGAAGAAGGGACTAGAAAGATGTCGCCGAGACAATTCGCCAGGGCATTGTCCCAAGCCGTGGAACAGCCCCCGATCTTCAGCCACTACATTATGAACCTACCGGCTTCGGCGATAGAATTTCTTCCCGCTTTCATTGGCCTCTACAACAACAAAAACCCGGGATTCGACGCGTCCTTCGCCAAGGATTACTTCGAGCGGCACCCGAATGTCAAGCTGCCGATGATTCACGTCTACTGCTTCGGGCCCAAGAAGGAGATGGAGGAGAGCGAGCAGGCGCTGCACGTATGTCGGCGCATTTCCGAGCAGCTGAAGTACGAGATTACGCCGGAGACACCAGAGTGTGAAATCTACGACGTAAGAGACGTGGCCCCGAACAAGAAGATGTTTTGCGCCAGCTTCCGGCTGCCAGAGGAGGTTGCATTTAGAGAGGGTTAATGGATGGAATCTTGGCATGGCATTCTTGGGCGATTTCTTGAACAAGCACGCTCCTTTCCGCGCTTGTTGCGGCTCGTTGCAGTCGAGTTAGAGTTGGCTAGCAGCTGTGCTGGACTGCGGGCGGGGCGTCTGGGCAGCCACGCAGCGTTGGTCTTGGTGGTTGATGCAGGGCAATGAGAAACCAGATAGCTACCGGTACCCTCGGCTGGCAAAGTGATTTATTTTCTTTTTTTTTCGTACGAATGGTTTCAACAAGCTCTGGTAGCGTGCCGAGAAGCAGCCTTGCTAGGATGGACGGAAGGCCTGCGGACGCGTCGTGGCGTTGAGCTTGCAAGAGCGTCAGGGAAGGCATTGGCCGACGATTCTGTGACTCGGCAAAAGCCAAGGCCTCCAAGAGGCCGGCGTACGGCACCGCGTCGAGGGTCGCCGTCAGCGAGCGGGAAAAGGAAACTGGCGAGACGATGAAGGTGTTCAGAAGGAAATCCGTGCGGCTGCTTCAAGTTACATAACTCGTGTCATAATCCGCAGAGGTGGGCGGATGGCGTAGGGACAGCGAGGTGCGAGTGGAAAAGTACGCGCTGAAACAGGCGAAGGGATGTGATGCATATTGGATCAACGGTGCCGCTGGCGACTCGGGAGCTTCGAGGTACAGTACAGTACAGTACAGTACAGTACAGTAGGGTAGCACGGAGCATTCTCCGGGTCACAGACGACGCAAGACGATCCGGGGTAGGGGAATGCAGGAAGCAGCAAAAGGCCGAGACGACGGACGGCGACGGACGGCGACGGACGGCGACGGACGGTGACAGCCGGCCTTGCGACATGTCCATGTCGAGGCGGCGGACGGGGGGATAATAAGCTACAGTAAGTGAGTAAGTAAGTACAATGCGAGGCGGCCTCATCTGGCTCACGGTGCTGCAGCGTGGAGCGATAAAGATGCTGCTGCTGCTGCTGACCGCCTGGACGCGCGCGGCCATGATGCGACCCGGCCAGCTGGACGGATGGAGCATGTCATCGCTCCCTTGTGAGTTGGCAGCAATCGCCTCGCCGGCTTTTCCTGATGCGACGGCAAAGTAGCGGACGGAGGTCGAGGGAAAAGCCCATGGCGCGCGCGGCCTGCTCGGCTTCCTGGTGGGCTTCCGGGTGGGCTTCCTGGTGGGCTTTTGGGAGGGCCATGACGACTTGAAGCCGCGCGCTCTCCGGACGCCTTGGACCGCCTACCGTTGCGCGGAGGCTCGCGGCTGCGATAAGGCTCAAAGCCTCAAAGCAGATGGATGCATGCTATTTTTGTTGCTTGCGTCTGCTGTACTGACTGACTGCATGTTCCAGCCTGCGAAGCCTCGAGCTGCGACGACGGCGGCGGCGGCGGCTCAACGGCAGCGAACTCTCCCGGCGCTGTTGGGTATTGGAGGCGTGCAATAGTGCCGCGAGACTGCACTACTTACTGCTGCTGGGCACTGTCGACGAGTGTGTGTATGGGTGTATGTGTGTGTGTGTGTGCGTGTGTGTGCGTGTGTGTGCGTGTGTGTGTGTGTGGTGGACAAAGATGCCCCCCGGGGCGCAGCCAGTTCGCCCAGTCATCAGTGTGTTGGTGGTCGCAGATCGGTCCTAGTCCTTGGACAGAACGCGCAACTCTCGTGCCTCGCCATCATCCGGCTGCCGTCCAGTGGCTGTACAAAAGTAGTAGATATACCTGCCAGGCCCCTCCCTTCCTGCCACCCTTCGCTTGCTGCCTCCCCCGCCGACTTTACTTCTCATACCACCCCAAAGAAACCTCCACTCTCCACCCTTCCGCGCTCGTTTACTCTGCAACAACCCGCATCCTCTCCACCACCATCATCATATTCCTTCGCCATCGCCATCCCGGCCAACAGCTATCACTATCTCCCCACGCACGCCCCTCGCAGTGGCTTAAGGCTCACCCGTCCTCCCACTATTACTCGGTCCGGTGATCGCTACTAGCCAACCTGGCCAAATTTCCGCGACGACCCTCTAAACTAAGCCCTTTGAACCCTCGGAGCTCAGGCCCTTCTCATTAAAATCAGACCGCTGCAGCTTGGAGACCCATAATTCCCCGTACTTCGGTCTATCAAGCCGCATCGTTAAGCTACGGGCAAATCACATCGCTCAGAAGCCCAACATGGAATACCCGCCGCAGCAGCGTCCGCGCTCAAAGAGTGGCTTCAGCTTTCGAAGCGACAAGAGTGATAAGAGCCATGGATCGCACCCGCGAGAGAGCCTCCACGAGAGCGTCGCAGAGAAACGCAAGACGCACCTCAGCAGCACCTCAAAGGCCAACCCCAACGCAGCCATGGAAGAAGCTCAGCCAGGTATGCGTCCGCAACCTCCGCACTTGCCGCCGTAAATCCGCCGTCTCGTGCATCGACTGACCTGTCCAACAGTTGCCCAAGCCCTCCAGGCGTCGACACTCGGCTCCCTTCGCGAATACCAGCACAAAGACGCCAGCGGCAACCCGATCGGTACGTTCAATGCGTCGCGCAGATCGATACTTGGTTGGAGGTCTCGTCGCGTACGCACGAGGACGATTGACATTCTGGAAGGCTGCCACGGCACGGTCCGCGTGGTATACGAGACGATACGAAGCTAGAAGCTGACATACTGTTCCATCAGATGAGCCCGACATTTCGAACCCCACCCGCCCGAGATGGGAACGACCGTTAGACACGATCCGGTCTTTCGAAGCCGCCGTCGATGGCCGGTACAAGCGCAAGACGTCGATGCAGCGAACGGGTGAGTTCCGGGCATGGCTACACAGCCCGCTCACGTTCCAGCGCAAATCGCTGACAAGGGACAGAATCCACTCCCGAGATGGGCAACGGTTATGCCAGCCGCAGGAGCAGCTACTACGGAGGAGGTACGTTGACGGAAGATCTCATTGTGTCTCATGCATGTCCTCGCACGAGCTATCGCAACTGTATTGGGAGCCGTTGCGTGTTCTGTGGCGGTGTGGTGCGGAGGCAGGCCCCACGCCCACATCGGAACACCATCGGCTGCATGGATGTCGATGCAAGCTTGCGTGTCCCCACCACAATTGCCGTTTCGCACGGTTCGCACTTGGCGCGCCGATCCGGCACTTTGCGATGTCTCTTGATACGCATTCTAAACATATACATCCCTTCGCTGATCAATCGCTAATCTCAATCGCAGGTCACGACGGTCAGAACCATCGCGGCTCGCAAGTCGGTGGTGGCTACTATGGACGCAACCGCGACAGCTACCAAGACGGCTATGGTGGGCCAGTTCCGAAGGGGCCAACCCGGGATCGCTACGGTCAGCGCATGCAGTCCGATAACCAAGTTCCGAGATACCCCAACAGCGGCCCAGGCGTTTACCCCAGCCACTCTTACCAGCATTCACGTGACACCGTCAACACTGGCAACAGCAGCAGTCAGAGCGATCCATATGGCAACTCGACCGACCCGAGTAGCGAGAACAGCTCCATTGAGAGGGCGACGCCAGGGCCCAAGGCCGAGGCAAATGAGCACAACAATTACTCCGGCTTTGGTCAGGACCCCATCATGGAAGAATACGACAGCACACGCCCGCAACCGGTGGGTGGCTATCCGCAAGGCAAATTTGGTCCTCCGCCTGTCCCTAAACACGGCGGTACTGGTGCTGTAGCTGCGCCGGCCCGAAGCGTCATCAAGCTGGGTGACGGCCCGCCAACTCCGCTGAACAATGCCAGCGGTAATTCGGCAGCGCCTCCGCGTCGTCCGCCAATGGAGAGTCACAACAGTGAAAAGCGGAAGAGTTGGTTCAAACGCAGGTTCAGCAAGGACTAGAGGAGCCCTCACGGGACTACCGGCGACGCCGCGAGATGGAGCGTACGATGATTTCGCCAGGTGGTACGCCGCGAAGATCCAAACGAGTCGTGGTAATGGCATGACAGAAGACTTTGCATGAGTTGATGCATTCCTTGGGCGTTCTTGGAGTGCTAGGTTTTTGGACGGCTACGGCCTGGAGGGCGAGCCGTTCCATCATAGGGCCACGACTTCCCACGTTCCTTGGTCTCTTTCCCAAAAAAAGAGCGCTCTCAAGGAGACACGACTGTAATGCGGAGGAGTTCGAGGGACTATTGTTTTTCTTTTTGAAGCGGACTAGACTCCCTTTCTCCTTAGACCCTGTAACCAGGTATCCTTCTTTCCGGCTTCTTACTTGATTTTGATTTGTGTCTGTGATCGTGCCACACTACCTTGCCCCCCGCCAATCTTACAAAGAACTGCCATGCTCAGAACGTGATGTTTACAAGCAGCCCGCTAGCGTGACTTCTTCTTCTCCTGTGCCTCCGCCTCCAATCTGTCAGACTGGTCCTCCTTCATGGCCACGATGACGTAGCCGATGAGCACGACATTGGCCATGATTGCGGCCAATGCACCTGCCCATGTTGTGTGGCCTGCAAGATCCAAGATGTATGATATCAGCGCAACTGATCAATCACTACATAGACTGTCCGTATATATTACCCTTCAGGACGGTGTTGACGGCAAGGAAGTAGGTGCCGATAGGCAGCGTGATCATGGCAAACGTGAAGCCAAGCAGCTTGGCTATAACAGCGCTGTTGGTGGTAAGGAATGCCTTGTGTTAGATATAGAAGGATTGAACAGGTGGGAAGAGTGCGCTTGAAGGCAGGCAGACGCACGAGGGCACTGCAGGCGCAATGATTGAGGGACCAGACGGGTCTCCGGCAGGGAGAGCGGCAGATGCATCGCTCTGGGCGAGGCCGGTCTTCTCGTCCGCAACTATTCTTCTGGATGCCATGTTGCAGTTGTTGTCCAGGTGTCGTTGGAGTGAGTTTCTAGGGTTCTCTTGTCTCGGGGTGCCAGGCGCGCGGCGAGCTGTTCCTGTCTGAGTGGCACACGGACCACTCCGCGCGCCGACCGAGCCACAATAGCCCACGCCGCCAAGGCCAGGATTGACGTCCATCCGCGGTGAAGCGCGTTCAAAGTACATTTACCACCTCCAAGTCAATCACCTCCACACACCTCTCACCACTGCTGACAGTTACCCTGCTCGATCAAACCATTCACGCGACGGCGCACTGTCCACCACTGTTCTCCTCCCAGCCGACAACATCTCTGTCTCCCATCTCTTTCTTCCTCCGACAAACCTTCACCCGCGACCATTCTTTCGCACTTTGACCTACCAGCTTGACCACGCTTCTTTATACCACGCTCTGATACGCCATTCATACGTTCCATACGAGTACGAAGAAACGTTCGACATACGCGCCCGCCATGGCGCAGCCCGGTTCGGAGCCGCCCACCAAGCGGCTCAAGTCGAGCGATGAGCGCGTTTACGATTCCGCTGAAGATAGCGGCGACGAGCTCTTCAAGCAATACAACGAGCCCACCGCTCCCATAGGTACTGTGCCTACCCAGCCCTTGAAGAAACCACACGTTCCGGCCCGCGTCGCGACCGCCAATCCTCTTGCGACCACGAACGGCATCACGCAGCCCACCCAGATCCTCGACACTCCCGTCGCCAGACGCACCGACCCCAATGCAGTGGTCCAGGTGCCAGCTTCTTCGCCCATCCACCAAGCTAGGTCTTCATCCTCGCCCAGCTTGACCCCGCGCAAGCCCGCCATCGCTCCGCCCGGCACCAGCTTTCGTCCTCCGAACCGCGCGCGTCCAGTCGCAAAGCCGAGCTTTGACGACGACCCGCCGATTGACATCTCTTCTGAAGACGATCATGCGCGCTCCAAATCAAACATCAAGCCTTCCTCCTTCTCGAAGAAGCCCGTCAACAGTACGAACCACATTGCTAGGGGCGATAGCACAATTAGTCGGACATTAGGTGCCATCCTTGGCATGCCCTCCAGTGCTGCTCCAAAGGCTCCTCCCAAGGGTCCTCCCAAGGCGGCGCCCAAGCCAGCATCCTACCAAACGGCGTCTCACCTTCCGAAGAAGAGGAACGTCAATGGTGACGTTAGGCAAACGAAGCCTCCTCAGACCAACGCTGCCGACCCGGACTCACCCGAGAAGATTGAGAAGTTGGAGGACATTGTCGACTTCCAACTTCGTGCTACGGCTAAGCGCATGCTATCGGTCTTCTCCCATAAATCAGTCGCTGAGCTTCATACCGCACTGCTGAAGGCGAAGGGGAATTATGATGACGCAATGAATACTATCTGCGAACAAAATGAGGCAGCTGAGCACAATAACGCCGCGGACGCGACGGTCATCTCGTCGGACGAGGAGGTCAGCCAGCCAGTTCAGCAGAAGAAACCAAGCGCAAAGCGCGTTGTCAACACGAAGCAGAGCATCGGCGACAAGTGGACTAGCACACCAAGCGCCAAGCGCGAGGTCCTGAACAAGACTACTATCAAAGAGAAGTGGTCATACAAGCCACCTGGTTCTGCTGCAAAGACATCTGAGGCTGCGAACGACGTTGTCACCATCGAAGAAGATGACCAGGATGACGCACCGAAACCTCGCAAGCGGCTCATTCAGCGCAAACGCCAAGTCGAAGAAGATTCCTCACCTGAACCTAAGCGCCAGAAGACTCTTCCGAAGGCTACATCCGCTGCTGCTGCTACCGAGGTCGTTCGTCCGAAGAAGCGGATCACGGTTGAGTCAGATGAAGAGTCTGCGGACTCTGGGATGGACACTGCTGTTGAAGAGTCGGATTCTGAGGAAAACCTTGAGCTCAGCGAAAAAGTGCTGAAGTTCTTGAACGAGTGCACTGTCAAAGAGCTGTGTGACTTGGCAAACCAGACCGAGCAGAACGCCCAGGCTCTTGTCGACAAGCAGCCCTTCAAGAACCTAGACCAGGCTCGTGCCGTTGCCGTTGAGCCGGCTTACACTATCACCAAGACTGGCTCCAAGAGAAAGACTACGCGCAAGCCCATTGGCGAGAAGATCGTGGACGTTTGCCTCGAGATGTACGACAGCATGGAGTCCGTGGACCGACTGTGCAAATACTGCGACGACCTAGGAAAGCCTGTGGCAGCCGAGATGAAGCAGTGGGGCTTTGACATCTTCGGTGCGAAGAACGGCGAGGTCGCTTTCACGAGCCTTGACCCCGCGAAATCTGCTCCTCGCGACAGCGGCATTGGCACTCCTAGCTCTCCGGATCCCCATGAATCCTCTGACGGCGACGTTGCCACTCCAAAGCGCAAATCGAAGTTCCTCGGAAAGCCTTCCAACATGGCTGAGGACCTTGTGCTTAAAGACTATCAAGTCGTTGGTCTCAACTGGCTTAACCTTCTCTTTTCCAAAGAACTTAGCTGCATTCTCGCCGACGACATGGGATTGGGCAAGACGTGCCAGGTCATCGCCTTTATCTCCCACTTGGCTCAGATCGGTCAAAAGGGCACTCATATCATCGTTGTTCCTGGATCCACGCTTGAGAATTGGCTTAGAGAGTTCAAGATGTTCTCGCCTAAACTCAGGGTTGAACCGTACTACGGCAGCATGACCGAGAGGGCTCACATGAGGCAGAACATCATCGAAGAGGCTGAAGATATCAATGTTGTTGTCACCACATACGAAATGGCCACTGGTAGAAAGGAGGACACCAGCTTTCTCCGCCACCTCAACGCGACGGTCTGTGTTTATGATGAGGCTCACCAGCTCAAAAACAGTGCCACGAAGCGTTATGAAAGCTTGATGCGCATCCCGGCCAAGTTTAGACTCTTGTTAACCGGCACCCCTCTCCAGAACAACCTCCAGGAGCTTGTCTCTCTTCTCGCCTTCCTGATGCCTAAAGCATTTGCCGATGAGAGCGAAAGCCTGGCATACATTTTCAAGAACAAGGCCAAAACTACGGATTCCAGCCACGCCGCCCTCCTTTCCGCTCGCCGCATCGCGCGTGCACGTACAATGATGACGCCGTTCATCTTGCGTCGCAAGAAGGATCAGGTGCTCAAGCACATGCCGCCCAAAGATTCGCATGTCGAATACTGCGAGCTCCTGCCTGCCCAAAAAGAGATCTACGACGGCTTCAAGGAACAACAGAGAAAAGTCCTCGCTGACCGTGCCGCCGGCATCCCGAACCCGGATCATGCTAATGTCATGATGAACCTCCGCCTGGCTTCCATTCACCCTCTTCTATCCCGCCGGATCTACACCGATGACAAATTGCATAAGATCACCAAGACTCTGTGCAAGTCCAATTCTCAGTACGGTTACGACCAGGTCAAAGAGGACTTCTACTGGGAGTCAGACTTCAGCATCTCAAACATCTGCGAGAAACACGACTGTCTGCAAAAGTACGTCCTCAAGGATGAAGAATGGATGGAGTCGGGCAAGGTGCAGAAGCTGGTAGAGCTTCTTAAGAAGTTCAAGGCGAACGGGGACCGCACCCTCATCTTCAGCCAATTCACCAAGGTGATGGACATTCTCGAATCCGTCCTCCAGACCATCGACACGCCCTTCTTCCGGATGGACGGCAGCACGCCGATCGCGGAGCGCCAAGACATGCTCGACCAGTTCTACGCCGACGAGTCGATCCCCGTGTTCATGCTCTCGACCCGCTCCGGCGGCGCAGGTATCAACCTCGCGTGCGCCAACAAGGTCATCATCTTCGACTCTTCGTTCAACCCCCAGGACGACATCCAGGCCGAGAACCGCGCCCATCGCGTGGGTCAAACCCGCGATGTGGAGGTCATCCGGCTGGTGACCCGGGGGACGATCGAGGAGCAGATCTACCATCTCGGCGTCACCAAGCTCGCCCTCGACGAGCGCGTGGCGGGCGGGATGGAGGTCGACGGAGATGATGGCCCGAAGGGCAAGGCCGTCGGGGGCAAGGGAGACCTCGCCGTCTCCAAGGCGGACGAGGCCTTCCTCGGGGAGGTCGAGGAGCTGATGCTCCGGGAGGAGGCGGAGAAGAGGGCAGCCGCCGGGGGCAAGGCGGAGAAGTCTCCTGGTGGAGGTCGCAAGGACCTCAAGGAGCAGTACATGAGCGGCCTCAAGGAGGCCGGGATGGACATGTCGGCGGCGTAAAAGCTGTCGACATGTCCGTCTTCCGGGCCATCGGGAGATGGCCGGGCTCTCTTCTTCTTTTTTTTCTTTTCTTTCCTTTTCTTTTCTTTCTGTTTGCGAGACGGGGTTTTGGTCAATCGGCGGCATGCATCGGGAAGGCGTACGTTAGAGTGGCTGGAGATGGGCCAGAGCGGTCCCATGTCCCCGACGAGCCCTGTTTCGTTTCCTGCCCTCCTCACTGCGAGGCGCGGTGCCGCGGCACCAGAAAAATAGCAAAGGAAAAAAATACCCAGAAACACCCGTTGCTTCGTGAGATTGTTGATTGTGAGTGTGTGATCAAAGTGCCGGTGAGCCACGGCTTCGTTCGCATCGACTAGACTCGATTGACTTCCAGATCATTAAGAGGAGTGTTTTGAAAGGAACGGATTGCAGGAGGTGTTAGAGAGACAGGAGGCCATGCTTGCTCTGTCGCCGAGTGGGTTTATTCGGCGTCAGTGTTATGGGAGCGAGGGGGACTCATTCGAAGCATTGAGCTGTACGTCGGCAGCGTACGCAGCATCTCGTCTCCCTCCACCGCAAAGAACCAATCCACCAGCCTCCCTACAACGCCCACACGGAAGTCTGTCTCACGTCGACGTCACGGAAGGAACTTGTCACGCCAACCGTAACGGCAGTAAGAACACAGCGACTGAGCCCCCTTCCACGACCGAATCCGCCAGCCTTTTCCCGCCAAAAAAAAAAAAAAAAAAAACGTGGATTCAGACCTCGAGTCGCGGCGTTAATGGAAGTGTAACTGGCACCGGAACCACATCTCGCAACGGTTCAAAACCGACGCTTCCACCCGCGTTCTCGCCAGCAGCAAGCAGCGACTACCGACCCCATCGAGGCATCCACGGGATCAAACCACCCCTCCCCCCCCCCGGCTTATAACCCGCTCGGTTTTGCTTCTGGAGAGGAGAGAGGGAAACGTAACATGGAAGCGGGTTGTCCAAGTTGGCTCCTTCTGACCGCGCTGGAGAGCAATTCCCTGGCTTTTTGGTCTGGGCTGCGGCTTGAGTGGTTCGCTGCGCCGTGATGGGAAGGGGTGGCTTGACGGGGGTTGTGGGGGCGAGCTGTGTGTACCTGCGAGTATGGTGCTTTGTGTCGAGCGGACTTGTTGTTGATGATGATGATGCCCTCCTCCTTCACGCATGGCGCAGGTTCTTCTGCACCGTCGTTGTCCTGGCCCGGGGAGGATCGCTTAGTAGATAGATTGAAGAGCGGAGATGATGGCTGGGTTTGCAGGCACGATTATTGTGTATTGATGAGGTTGCGGAAGGGTTGATCGTCGAGTGAGTGGTGCGAGTGGAAGGGTCCTCTGCGCGCTGCTGAGTATGTATACTGTAAGTGTGTGATGGCCACCTGACCACCGGATCTCCAAGTGGGACGATGCACTTTCGGCTCGGTGGGGGTTGGACGGGAAAGTCAATCGTAGATGGTCCTTGCTATCATGCACAGCGTAACTCTGATGATCGAGGGGAAATCTCCGTCATTTCTTTAGGGGAATAGCACAAGTCACGCTTCAGTACAACATCTTTCGACTTCCATCGTCAGGCTTATTTTTTCTAACTAAATGCTTACTCGAAGCTCTCTTTCAACATCATCGCCTGCGCCCTCGGTAGCTGGTTTTCAACAGCTCCCACGATACGGTATCAAAGTCCCTAGTCCAGCTCATGTGGGAAGCGGTTAGTTCCCAGTTTTCCAGCCCCGAACGCCATGCAATGCCCAGTGAACAAAACGCACAAAGAAAATGGACAGTAGCCGCTCTAGACGAGCAGAACAGCGTTCAAGCAGCCGTCGTTCTCGGGGTTGTTGGTGACCTGGGCCCACTTTCCCCAGACAACTTTGCCGCCGGCAGTCGTCAGACCAAGGTCACTGACGTTGACTTCGATGACCGTACCCTGTTCGTCGTGTTAGCTCATGTTTGAATTGAGACTGAGCAGATTCCAGTGCACTGGGCACCGAATCTCTGTCCTAGTGCGTGCAACGTACCTTCGTTAGAACACCCAGTTGCGTGTACAGGGGGTTCTGCGGGTTCTTCTTGACACTGATGATCGGCAATTGCACCGTAACGCCCAGACCGGGATGCGTCACGTTCGCCTTCTTGTATCTCAGACCCATGGGCCTGATGAAGCGCTCGTACTTGACCGGTCTCCGGGTGAAGTCAGGACCGACGAAGGTAGGCTTGGTGATCATGCGCTTCCAGCTCTTCTTGTGCGTCTTCTTGCCCGTCGAGATGACCTTGAACATCTCTTCCTCACTGATACCGCGAACCTTGGGCAGCGGCACGCTGAACTTGGCGGCCTTTTCGTTGCGCTTGTTCTTGATGGCCGAGGAAAGAGCCTTTGCGTTCGTCTCATTGCTACGGTCAAGCAGATATTGCGGGACCGGCGTAGTAGAGGGCTCGCTGGGCTCCGAAGACTTGACGTTCTTCTCTTCGCGAGCGCGAATCTGGTGTACACATTAGTATGCTGCAATTTTCAAGCGGGGAAAAAGACCGTGGAAACGTACCTGCTTCTTCATCTGGATCTTCTCCTTCCTGCGAGACTCGGCGTACATCTTGGCACGCAGACCACGCAGGTTCTGCGCCTTGTAGCTGGCATCGTGACCTTCACGGGCAGTCCTCTTCCTCTTGCGCTCGTCATGGTCGAGGCGCTTTCCGTGCTGCTTCTGGAATCTCTCGATGTACTCGTTCTGAGGCATGGCGGCGGTTGATAGGCGGCGTTAGGATGAATTGAGAAGCGACAGTCGGATAGGAGGTTCTAGGTCCAAGCGGCGTTGTCTTTGATTGTCGCCGTTGAAGTTGTTCTTTCGTCTCCCAGCGTCTCGGCGGCGAAGGTCGAACTTTCGGAGCGGCGATATCTCGAAATCTTGGCATTCGATAAGAATGAACCCGGATCAACCAATCTTCCCTTTTCCGCGGCGAGTATCAGACTTCCGAACCAAAACACCCGTACACGGCAAGCCAATTGCTTCATCACTTCCTCACAATGCTGTCACGGACAATACGGCGGTCCATTCAGGACGCCAGTCATGCCCTCCGATCTCTTCCAAACCGCCCGGCCTGCGCGCGCCTCTCCACCGTGTCCCACACGCTCGAGCCTGGCGATGTCCCGGAGCCACTCATCCAATCCGGCGTCTACACGCCATCTGAGGAAAAGCCCAAAGGTCCTCTAAGAAAGGACAGCTCCAGCACATCACCCTCCGAATCTTCGTCCAAACAGTCTTCGCCCTCAGCATCTCTACCATCACCGACCGCAACCGCGCCCTCCAATCCCACCACACCACTCTCCGATTCCGTCCGCGAACTCCTCCCTCTCCTCCGCGCCCAAAAACCGCACTACATCCAAGCCCATATCTACGCGCGCCCATACCTCCTCACTGCAGGCGACAAATTGCGCCTTCCGTTCCTCATGCACGGCGTTGAGCCCGGCGACACGATTCGTCTGAACCGCGCAGTCACGCTCGGAAGTCGCGACTTCACTCTGAAGGCGCCTGCGATGCAGAAGGGCACGAGGGAGAGCCCAGGAAATAAGTTTGGCTACCTGGACGAGCGGTTGTTCACGTGTCGGGCGACGGTACTCGGAGTTGAGAGCGAGCCGATGAGGATCAAGGAAAAGACGAAGCAAAGGAGGAGGCATGTCAAACATGTCAAGAGTAAGCATCGGTACACGATTCTGAGAGTCAGCGATGTCGAGGTTCACAGTGTCGAGGAGGTCGAGGGCCAAGTCGCGGAGTCGGCGCGGAGAAGGAACGAGGCATGAGTGAATGTCCGTGGATCACAAGGAGTTCGGACAGCTTTGATCCAATACGGAGCGGAAAACTCGGCTCGTGGGAAAAGATCGAGCCATGTATTATACATTATACACATGGGGAGTTCACGACACATTTGAGGAAGAGGACCCAACCCATGCAGAGCAAAAATGTAGAAATCACGCATCGGGGATGAGATTAGCATCAGTGTTTAGCAACACATGGGGCTTGCGGTCAAGTTCAGTTCCAAAGGTGGAACTTCAGTGGAACAGTCAGGTTGACCTCGTTCAGAAATCACATGGATTCCAGCTTTCGTGGCACGCTTTGGAGGCTCTCTAGACGAAGCACCTGGGTAGCAATACCCTCATTGATCACGTGAAGGTTGCAGGACTTGAACTTCCCGGCTTCTTTTCTTTTTCTACCTGCGCCGTATCGTTTACACTGTCTCCATGTCAGGTTAGGTGGGCGTGTAAGGGAACCTCCCCCGCAAGTCCAGCGGATCTAACCGCGTGGAAGTTCAGTTCTCACGATCCATCGAAGCCCCGCTAGCCGCTTTTGACAGCTCGTTCTGCATGCTAGTCCCTGAAGGTGTTAGTTACACGAGCATTCGCACCCTGTAATGACGTTGTCTATCCGGGTCATTGTACTACCACAGCAACGTACTTGCGCCATCGCTACAGAGAAGGGGCGGCGGGGGCCAACGTGGTGACTTCTCACTAGTAGTCCAGACGACACTCATCTGCTCAACCAACTGCTTCTGGGCACCTACACCAACGACATCACTCTTGTCTAGAAAACGCCGTACAACTTATCGCCAACCTCTCTCTCCATACACACACACAAACTACCTACCTACCTCCACAACGTCCGCGGACCAAGCCCCCCCAACCCACCAATAGCCCCCCCCTCGAAATGGCCACCGAACTCTTCCACGACCTCTTCACCACCCCCACGACCTCGAACCCGTCCTCCACCCTCGCCGAAGCCATCGGCGCCGACCACGACTACTTCGACGTCTGCGCCTCGCACATCCGCGCCGCCTCCACGCTCGCCGAAAAGACGAAATGGCGGAACCAGCTCACCTGGGTCGTGGCCCGCCACGCCATCAGCGAAGAACTGACCTGGTACCCGGCCATGGAGAAGCACATGGGGCCCGAGGGGAAGAAGCTCGCCGACGAGGATAGGGAGCAGCACCAAGCAGTAAGTCGGAAGTGATATCGTCGAGCCTCCCATATCACCCAATCCACTTATATACAATGTTACCCCCCCTTATATCTCCGCTTTTCCGTGTCTTATGCATTCTGCCTGTTTGTCTTCCCATTTCCCAGCCGCGTCACATGTTAGGGGTTTGGATCTGTGCACGGCGGGGCGGACTCCGCCCGACGTTCGACTTTGAAGCTTTATACGAGAGCGCTGCAGGGTGTCTTCTCCGAGGAGAGCGCTTCAGACGTTCGACGTCGGTGTCGTTGTGGGACTGAGCTGCAGGGAAGCTGCTCCGCGGACGGCATGAGCATCAATCTCATGACTCGTCTCGGCGGCTCTGAGCGTCTATTAGGCCTCCGAGGAAGTCGTGGCCACATCTGGTGCATGGTCGAGTGCTCGCATACCGGAAATGGTTCCTACGATGGCGTGCTTGAGGTGGTGCACGGCGGCGCACGCGCGAGGGAAAGACATGATGGAGCAATGACATGAGACTGACGTACGGAACCGCTCCAAAAATAGGTCAAGAACGATCTCTCGAAGATCCAAGACATGTCGCCCGACGACCCTGCTTTCGACGCCGCGTTTGAGCTGCTCATGACGGACCTGCACACCCACATCGAGCATGAGAAGAAGTACGACATGCCCAAGACCGAGGCCCTGCTCTCGCGCGATGAGAGCAAGCAGCTGGCCGCCGAGTTCCAGCGCACAAAGATGATTGTGCCGACGAGGAGTCATCCCGAGGCGCCGAATGCGCCGCCGCTTGAGACGCTGGCGGGGTTGATGTACGCGCCTATGGACAAGTTGAAGGATCTAATGAGGACTTTCCCGTCGCCTCAGGAAGGCGGGACTGTGGCTTAGATAGGTGTGCAGGGTGCATGATGACGAAGTCAGGTCGAAGAAGTGGAAAGAAAAAGACGCGCATGTGTAGGCGTGGAGACTTGAAAATGCTTGTTTTGTACAGACAATGATAGGAGAAAAGTGTCGTTTGCATACTACATCTCTTGAAAATGTCGCGACGAGAAGATGAGCCGTGATCAATAACGCAGAACGACGAATCCGCCTCGTTTCCCTCCGGCGAATGCGGGAAGCATGCAGCAACGTGAAACCATTCTAAGGGTCACCAAGAGAAGTCTGGAGATGTACCACCCACATAGCCCGCCCGGCTTGCCAGTCGCGCCGCGCAAAAGGCTATTTGTCTTCCTGATAGAATACACCCATAATGACACATAAATCGCGAGTTCTTTCGTGACTACATTTACTCTTCATTTTCCCTACCGAATCTCGCCAATGATGCTGGCGGCTTCCTTGTAGGTCCTGAGGAGCTTCTCGCACTTCTCGCGCTCGGCCTTGATGGCGTCGTCTTCGTAGAGGAGCTCCTGGAAGAGGTCTTCCTTGTACAGCTCACTGACGAGACGATTCTGGACAACGTCCTTGGAGTGGTTCACCAAAAGGTGCATGATGGCCTTCGGAACTTGGTCGGCAATCGTCTCGCGGACGATGTTGAAGTATGAAGAGATCAGGCGACGAATAAGCTCAGTCTCGAGCTCTTCACGCTCGGTCAAAGCGGGCGCCTCAGGCTCGCCATGCTGAATCGAAATCAAAGTTAGTCCACAGGTTGAGTCTGCATTCAGCTGTCCACTTACGAATGGGCTGTCGAAATCGCGAGTTGGCAGCGCGATGTCCATATCTTCCTGCGCGATCTCCTCGAGACGACGTTCGGGCAGCCTGGTCTCGCCGCGCCGGAAACTGCCAGCAAAACTTGGCTCCTGGTGCTGACTTACATGCCTGCTGCCAGGTCTCTGCTCGTGTGAGTGGGCCGCAGATGCCGCAGATGCCGCAGAAGGCATAGCCGCCGGTAAGCCACCCTCCTTGCCGAAGAAGTAGTTCAGGAAAGAATCCTTCGCGCCGCTACCGCCGGGTTGGAAGCGGGGCGGGGACCCATTCCTGTTGCCGTTCAACGCGCCAGCAATGCTAGGCGCGCCGTTCATCGAGCCTCTACCAACTGCTGGAGACATGCTCCTGCTGTTCTTGCTCGCGTGGCCACGGATAGTCAGGTTCCCAGCCTTTTCGCCGGGCACTTCGGCAACTTCCTCTTCCTCGCCCTCAGGAGTCTCGGTACCGTTGGCCCCGTTCAGTTCCTTCAAGCGCCGCTTCTCACGTCTCCGCTTTTCTTCGGCAGCAATGGCTCTCTTTTCTTTCTCCGATCTATCCTGGATGACAGAGGACATGGCAGCGGCGGCGCCAAGGAAGTTCGGGTGGTTGGTGTTGATGTAGGCGCGTTGGATCGAGATCAGAGATTCCACATAGCCTGAGCAGGGGCCGAGGCGTTCTCTCAGAAGGTCTGATACAACTTCGATCAGCTTTCCTTGTAGCCTCGGGTATCTGCTGAGCTCAGCTGAGCCGCAAGTATGGCAAATTTTGATGAGCTCCTCGTAGACAAGCTCCACGCATCGCTGACTCGGCGTTTCGAGTAGTTTGATTTGTGGCCGTACGAGCAGGTCGAAAGCCATCTCGGGTACGAAAAGACTTGGTCGCGGTCCTGTCGAGTTCCGGATCGCTGTTCTAATGTCCAGTGATGACAGGTTGACCGTTGGGTCCACCGTTTCCAGTGAGTTTCCAAACACGGAATTGAAGATATAGTATATCCTGGCGCCACCGCAAAGTTCCCTAGTAGAGATTTCCGAAGATGTACCGTCGATGGAGGATATGAAGGAAGAAGCGAATCGCGTCATCAATTGCAAAATCAGCGATCCTCTGTGTTCCTTGCCGGTAAAGGCGACATCTCCATAGCTTGCCAATTCCTGCTGAGTCTGGCCCATCAGAGTGTTCAGCCGAGCCTTGATGTCCGGTAACCGCTCGCGGATGTGTGCCATGAGAGTTTGGTTCAAAGTCTTTGCGAGGTACTGCGTTCCGCATCGGTTTGCCATGTTTCTGTATGCGGGGTGTTGCCTGAAAAATTCCCTCTCAGCCTGGAGTGCGTCCGACAAGGGCTTTCTTTCTTGGATATCGTATTGTGACCGGTTGATGACTCCGATGAAGCCCAACTTGAGCGGATATACCCGGCCTGACAAGATATCCAGCGCATTTGTTCCGTGGTCCATGAGATCGAGCTTGGTAAGCACACCAATAGTCCTCCGCCCCATGGGATCGACATGACGAGCGAGTTTGAGGGCTTCTGAGTTGACAAGATCGACGTTGGCGGGGGAGACGGCGAGGATTATGCTGTTCGGCTTGGCGATGTACTCGGTGATCAGATTTCTGGTCTGCTTCTCAATGTCCGAGGGCTGGTCTCCAATGGGGACCTTCACTTTCGTCAGAAACCGTCTCTTCGAGCTTGTCTTATACACTAACCTTTGTCAAACCCGGCAGATCGACCAAAGTCAAACTCAGGACGCTTGGGGAATAAATCTTGAGGTTTATGGGCTGTCTGTTGATGCCCTTGTTGTTACCCGCTATCCGTGCGGTCTCATTCTCAATCTCGTGTCTGACGTCGTCGAAGGAGGTGAAGCGCCGGCCTGGAATGTGGTGGAACTCGGCCCACTCCTCCTGCCCTGCAACACTGGCCGGAGTGTGCGGGACATGGACTTCATCTGAGTCAGGTCTATCATCCCGGTCACTGGGCACGTTGATGAGTTGGAGGATCAGCGGCCTGCGGGTGACGATTCCGCTACCACGAGGCAAGAAGTCCTTGCCGACGATGTTCTCAAGCACGGAGGACTTTCCGGAGGATTGCGAACCGACAACGACCTTCACTGAGTGTTAGCTCGGGATGACCAGACGAGAGGCAGAGTATGGTCCGGAAGACGTACAATCTGGGGCAAGTCGAGGGAATCATTGCCGATGGTATTGAAGACCAAGTCCTGGAGCTTGTTCACGATCTTGAGGAGGTCCTCGCCCAGAGACATGATTGCGGAAGTGTGTCGCCCGGCGACTGGCGGTAACTATGAGGTAGTGATCTCCAACGGTGCCGGGTAAACAATGGTCGAGGCGGGGAAGACGGCGTCGCGGGAGCGGATGGAGGTGTAAGCGGGAAGATGCAAAAGACAGTGTCGAGGCTCGGTCGGCCTCTTTGCAGATGCCTGGGGGTCTCACGTGGGGCGAATGGGTTGGTGAGGCGTGATGGTGGTTTGCTACAGAGGCAGCCCTTGTGACGGACGAGGTCCCCAGCTTCCAAGGTTTTCGGCGGCGGCTGGGCTTGGCGGTGTGGCTTGTGTGGCGGTGCGAGGAGTCGGGGAAAGCGACGGGCCGGAAGCGGCTTATCGGGAGGAGGCTTATCGGGAAGAGGCTTATCTCTTCGCTCCGGAAAAACCAGGAATCGGGGAAACTGACGGGCCGGAAGCGGCTTATCGGGAAGAGGCTTATCTCTCACTCTGGAAAAACCACGTCGGGGAAACTGGCGGGCCGGAACCGTCTTATCCGGAACAGTCTTATCTCTCCGCTCCGGAATACATAAATAACCACCAAGGGCACGAGCATAACGCATAACGTGACTGTAACCATCTAGGGCCGCGACCCGCATTGGGTAGCGCTGAGCTCAGGCCCTTTGTACCAGTGCCAGTGTCAGCGTAACCCAACCACCAAAAGGGCTGCTCTGGCCTTTGGGCCACACAAGCCGCGCCCGCCCGCAGTTGCCAAGCCCTCCGTTTCGTAAATGAAACCCTGACTGGGCATTCATTAATTAACTTATCGGCTGCGAAAACTGTTATCAGTCAGGCCAGCCGCCCGCCGCCAGTGCCCAGAGCGCCGCTGCTGTATAAAGACGGCGCTCTCCTCCCCCTTCACAACCTCTCTCTTCCTGTCCCCGCAGCTCTCTTCCTCTCGCCTCTCACCCCTCATCCCTAGGACCTCTCTGCGCACGCGACCCTCCACAGTCGCACCCTACAACCTCTTCAATCATCCTTCAATCACTCTCCTCTGCCTTCTCATCTCCCTCTCCTTTCCTCGGGCTAGTTTTCGCCAGACATATGGCCCCTTCCGCTATCGAAGTCGTTGAACAGGAAATTGTCGTCAAGGAGAAACACGTCGTTCAACCGCCCTGGTCGGAGCCCGTCCCCTTTGGCGGCGACGACCAGTGGCTCTACATCCCCGAGACCAAGCGCTTCGACTTGTCCCGTGGATCTCAGCGAAAGCTTGTCATTGACGCCGACGATGGCATCCGTTACCATCGGGGGGTCATGGTCGACCCCGAAAAGACGGTTCTGATCGTTGTTGACATGCAAAACTACTTTATTCATCCGGCCTGCCACCAGCACGCGCCGGGCCTGGCTGCGGTCGAGCCAACTTTGAGGGTCATCGAGCGGTGCCGCCAGGAAAACATTCAGGTCTGCTGGCTCAACTGGGGCATCGACGAACATGAGCTTCGCATCATGCCCCCCGCTGTGCAAAGAGGCTTCAACCGCAACTTCATCCAGTCCCGCGGCTATGGCTGGCACGTTGGGCTTGGGGCACAGTTGCCCGACGGACAGGGACGCTGTCTCTTCAAAGGAACCTGGAATGCAGACCTTTTCGAACCGTTCAAGGCCGTTGCCACCAAGCACGACCTTTTCTTTGACAAGAGCCGCATGAGCGGACTCTGGTCTCCGGATCTCCCACTGCACCGGTACTTGCGCGAAAGCGGCAAGAAGACTCTTCTTTTTGCTGGCGTCAATACCGACCAGTGCCTCCTTGGTACCCTCACGGACGCCTATTCCTGGGGATGGGACAACATTCTCCTGTCTGACTGCTCTGGTACCATGACCGGTCCAGAAGCGCAGGCTATCGCTGATTACAACATTGCGACCAACATGGGTTTCGTTTCGGACAGCCAGGCCTTTTTGAACGCCGAGACTGTCTACGCATAGATGGTTTCTGCCCATTCTGGATCCATGAACTTTCCGCGTTTGAGCTTTCCATCCAAGGCAGCATTTAGCGGGCGTGTTTGAATGCCTTCAGATGACCGCTGCCGGATTCCTTCCCCTGCTTCTTGGCGACCGCTGAGTTGGCACATTGGGTTTTATGAATGGTGGAGTCCTGCCACAAATTCTGTTTCTTTGACACATGGTTCGGCGCTCGGAGTAAGATGGTGGTTGTTCACTAGCGGTGTTTGGCTTTATCTTTTGGGCGACTAGCGGGCATACGCGGGAGATACCCTTCGCTACACGCTCTGATTTGCTCGGCTTTATTCGGTTAACCGAGCCGCCTAAGATTAGGTGGCGGCTCGTGGCTTGCGAAATGGACTTGTTGTTGTGCTTGTGGGGGTACAAGGATGGACCGCTTGAAGGCGGAGAAGGTATGCTTACGGCGTCACGTTACCAGTATCAGCAAGCAGATGAATACGAATCACTATTCCATGAATACGAATCACTGCTGTGTGAAGCGCGGGTTCAACGTCCTGTCGCAAACTTGTCCTCTTGGGTGCCAGCCAGATACCATCTATCATGATGACGTTGCGTCGATCACTGGCAGCAGATACGATAACGTTGAGTTGATGCGGGGAGAGCTTCTCCAGCTTCAACGGTCGACCTCAAAAAGGCCATCCAGCACGCGACCACTCTCGGTATCTCGACTACATTTTGGCAATATCTTGCACCTTCGAGAGGTCCGAGATCGGTTCATATTCAGCTGCTAGCCGATAGCTTGCTGTGCGAGCTTGATTCCATCTCTTCGCTATCTGCTGTGCGGGCTTGCTTCGACTTCCTAAACATAAACGGCAAATCGTTCCACGCCATGTTTCTCGCACGACCAAGTCTACTTCTGTTACCTCTCTTCCTAATCACTAGGTCCACCGCAATCGTAGTGCCAAACGAACAGCAAACACTACAGAATCCATTGCCGGACAGCGAGTCGAGCGTGAGAACTGCGTAAGTGTCCTTCGCAACGCAGCCGGACCACTACTCGTGTACTGACTGAACGAAAGGCTGAAAAAAGCAGAGATAATCCCAACAGGTAAATGGCAGCAATTCCACATGTGTGGAAAGGACGCGCTCACTATATGGCAGTCATCGACGACTTCATCCCTTCTCTCAGCCTCGATGTAGTGTGGCCTTCCAACAAGACTGCGTCGTTAGGAAACGTCGTCAAGCCGAAAAAAGTACAGGACGCGCCGAAGATTGCGGTGCACGATGAGTCGACGACTGCTTCAGGCGGCCCATGCACCCAAAACATGCAGTACACTGTCGCGTTGACGGATCCCGACGCACCTTCGAGAGACAATCCTGTATGTATGAGCACCACTTGGAGATTATCGACTACCTTGCTTACGTCCGAACGCGTGCCAGAAATGGTCCGAGATGTGTCACTGGATCGCCACCAACGTCGCTTTGACGAGCTCAGGCGTTGGATGCGATCAACCGGTTGGCCACCTTGGGGATTTGGAAGACATCGTCGAATACAAACCCCCGGGCCCTCCTCCGAAGACTGGAAAGCACAGATATGTGTTCTTGGTGTTCGCTCCGTTGAACAGCACGAGTGTGCCGCTGAACCTTACCAAGCCGGACGACCGCCAGCACTGGGGAGGCGAAGAAGGGCATGGTGTCAAGGATTGGGCCAAAGAAAATGGACTTGTTCCTGTTGGTAAGTTGGATATTTCTTATGATGCATTTTCAATTCCATCTCTCAGGCCATCCGCAGCATCAACCCTCATCTCCATCACATTGCTTCCTAGGTTCGGAATCGGATGTAGCCCTGGTTATGATTACGCTTTTCCCGGCAAGGGGCAGTTGCTGTGCCAATGCTGACTCTTCCCAGCGGCGAATTTCATCTATTCCAAGAACAAGAAGCAGTAGAGCAACAACCCACGTGCTGACGCACGCCGGTACATCAGCGTCACTGGGCAACAGCAACATCACCCTGGGAAACCGCGGTCCCGACTTGGGCAGTCGAGGTAGCAACCGTTTTCCTATGGCAAAAAATGTGCCGCCGGGTCGCCAAGCCATATACATTGGCAAAGGCTGGGCGAATTCCGAGACGCGCGCGTGTGGCTGCACGCGTAGACTGGGCCTCATCAACATCGCAGTCGCGTCGTAGATAAAATCCCTTGTCTTGCTTGACTGTGGGTCTCGTCAGAAAATCCATTCGCTCCTTCAAACCCCAAGTCTCAGTCCAGGCTCGCTCAGCTCCACTTTTTCCTCTTCCCAGAACCACTCAGACCACATTCGTTTTCAAAATGCAGCGAAATGTTTGCATCGTCTCGCTGCTCTCTGCGCTTTTGGCTCTGACTTCGGCGCAAAGTCTCGTATCAAGTAGGTCCTCGTCGATCTGGTTGCGCGTCAACGTTGTACTGACCGATTTGAAAGGCAGCACCTGCTCCCCAACGACTACAACAACCGCCACAATCGAAATGTGCAGCTCTACAACCGTCGTCAGCCCAGCCGCAGCAGCATCTCTCTCCATGAAGGGCTACTACCGATGAAACCATCTCATCCCGCTTTCCGACACGTCGTCTGTTCTATACATACCCTTTCCTGAGGATGGAACTGGACTGGTGGATTCGTCTTGCACTTTTGGAGCTATTCTTGACGGGATCACGCGCTTTTGTATCATCGTTACTGAGGCATACTGGGCCACCTCCAATGTTGTCTCTGCGTTCCTCTTGGAGGAATCCCCATACATCTTGTTAAGTGTGAGCATTGAGTGGAGGGAGGAAAGAAGCGCTGTCATTATCATTTTCATCTTCTTGGCTTCTTAGGGACCAGGCGTCTTTCAGCTCGCTTCTTTGCATCTCCAATGCTAATGTTTGTCTCCGAGAGATAAGCCTGGTGTATGGATGTGACACTCACCGCGCCTGGAATTGCCGCAGGGCTGACTCTCAGCCATCTAAGCTGAAGAATATGCCTATCCGAGCAGGTTGGGAGCCATTGGTGGTTGTATTATGGACGTTGTTGTTCAGTGTTCGGGTGGATTGGCGCAAGGATTCCCCAGATAACGCATCGCGCGATCCATGACGAGTGCCGATCTGGCGGCTCTTTGACCCTGCTCTAGCAACGACTTAGCACCACTACCAACCCATCATCGCTATGTAGCCCGCAGGACACCGCGGGACATGAAGTCTTGCTAGAAACTCTCATCTCGCCATCCACTTTTGCTTTCTTCCCCCCGTTCCGCTGCGTCGATCATGTCAAGCAACAGTGACGAGCGCTCGCCGCTTCTGCAGAATGGCGACGCCGAACAGCAGGATGAACGACAAGTACGGCACACGGGTACATGGCCCTTTCAGATAGATCCAATTGCTGACGTTCGATGCAGCAAATCCAATTCTCAGAAAAGGACACCGAGAACCCGCGCGCGTGGCCAAAGAACAGGAAGCTCGCCAACGTAGCCGTCATAGCCTCCATGTCAAGTACGCATCACCCACGACACCACCATTTCCCAAGCACCAGTCAAACAGACCGCTAACCCCAGCTGCTGCAGTACTGAGCCCCCTCGCCAGCTCAATGTTCACGCCCGGCATCCCGCAAATAGCAGAAGGTCTTCTTACCGACGAGAAGACCGTCATAGGCGCGACAACCGGCTTCGTCGTAATGCTAGGCGTCGGGCCTCTCATCCTCGCGCCCCTATCCGAGACCTTCGGCCGCCGCAAACTCTACCTCATCTGCTTCTCCCTCTTCACTCTGCTCCAGATCCCCACGGCGTTGAGTCCCAACATCGCGACGTTGCTGGCGCTGCGAACGATAGCGGGCTTCTTCGGCGCCGTGGGGATTGCCAACGGAGGAGGCACAATCAGCGACATGTTTCCGCCGCAAGAGCGCGCTGGCGTGTTCGGATGGTATCTGCTGGGCCCCTTGCTGGGACCGACGCTGGGTCCGCTGTTCGGCGGCGTCACTGTCCAGCGGCTGGGCTGGCGATGGATATTCTGGATCCTAGCCATCGTCTGCGCCGTCAACACCATCTCCGCCTTCTTCTTCCTGCGCGAGACATACGCGCCCGTCCTGCTAGCCGCCAAGAAAAAGCGCATGGAAGAAGACGACGGATCATCGGGAGGCTCGGGGTACTGGTACGAGGGCGAGGACACGCGCCCCTTCTGGACTAAAATCGGCACCTCGCTTGTGCGGCCCATCAAGATATTCTCGCAGCCCGTTGTCGTGACCATGTCGATTTACCAGGCCCTCATCTTCAGCACCACGTACAGCCTGTACACCAACTTCCAGGACATATATGGCAAGGAGTACGGCTTCAGTACCGAGCAGGTCGGCCTCGTGTACCTGGGCCCTGGCATCGGGTTCCTGATCGCCGTGTGGTTCCTCGTGCCGCAGATCGACATCATGTACAATCGGCTCGCGGAGCGCAATGACGGGAAGGCGAAGCCGGAATTCAGGTTGCCGCTGGCCAACATCGGAGCGTTCCTGATACCAGTCTCGCTGTTCTGGTAAGCACCCATCGGAACATCCACCTCTGCCCCCCTAACCACTCCTCCTCGTCATCCCCCCATTGCTAACAAGCCACCTCGATTCCCAGGTTCGCCTGGACGGTCCAAGCCCACGCCCACTGGCTCGCCTCCATCGCCAGCACGCCCTTCTACGGCCTCGGCCAGGTCATGATCATCAACTGCACCCAAAACTACTACATCGACTCGTTCGAAAAGTACGCCGCCTCTGCCATCGCCGCCGGCGCCGTCTTCCGCTCCGTCATCGGCGGCGTCGTGCCGCTGTTCGTCCCGGGCCTTTTCGACAGCGTCGGCTACGGCTGGGGCGTTAGCGTGTTTGCCTTTGTCAGTGTGGCGTTGGCGCCGGCGCCGCTGGTGTTTTATCAGTTTGGTGGTAGGATTAGAGAGAAGTTTGCTGTCGACTTGGAATAGATTCCCCTCGGAGGCTTTGAGTTCCGCTGACGAGGGAGTTTGTTGGTACTGATGAGCGAGCTTCCTGCAACCATTATCGTCGTCCGTACTTCAAAAATAGCAATGGAAAATGGAGAGGTTCTGTTATCGTTAGTTCCTTTCTGGGTTCCGTTTCATCCAGCCAGTGAGCGTACGATGCATTTCGCGGGCGTTTAGAAATCGGGCATTAGTAGCATTGGCGCGCCTTGTCGAGATAGAAAATATATATAAATGGAAATTTTGGCCACTTCACATAACAAGTCATGAACGAGGTAGCGTACTCAAGTAAAGGCATGGAGAAAAACCAAAACCGGTTGTTCTCCTTTTCTCTTCCTGCTTCGTGGTCTCGATCGGAAACGTAGGGTATATACAAGCGCGACAAGAAGAAGCGACTAGGAAGCCAGGGGGACTTTGCACGACGAGGAAGGGAACTTTGAAGGTGGTATGTAGGGGAAAGACGAAACCAAGAGCAGCCAGTGCCCAGCTTTTTACAGGTGCGTCTGATCAACAGAGAATTCGATACCGAAGCAACAACACCCGCTAGACCAAGAAACCAAAAAGGAAAGAGGAAAAGTGATATCGATGTTTCATGGCAAGAGGAGAGGAAAAGAGAACCAAGAAGTCATTTTGTACCAAAAGCAGGCGGACCCAGAGAAAGCCCGGCGGGAAAGTCGCACGTGTGGCAAAATTTCATGAACAATCATCCAACTGCTTGCAATGCCGTAACCTTCCTCTTTCAATGCGGATAAGCAGTTCAAGAGGGAGAGCGTGACCGACATCACGGTGCCACCTCCTCCATCAAACTCCTGATCTTGGCATAAAAGCTGGCAGGATACTGCCCAATCTCCTCGTCCGACGGCATCCCCTTACTCTGATCCCTGAACCGGTCCGCGACCCTCTGGATTATCTGCCCGAGAAGCGCTTCCGGAATGCGGAGGTCGTCGCCACCATCCGGATACAGAAACTCGTCGTCTTCGGCGAGCAACTGCGGAATTGTGGGCCGGCGCGCCGGGTCGCGGAGTAGGCAGCGCTTCATCGTCTTCTTGAGGCCGACGGGGACGCGCACGCCGCCGAGGCCGTGGGAAGGGTACTCGATCTCGACGGACGGGTTTACGATGGCCATGACGCGGTGGATCTGGTTGGGGATGTGTGCGAAGGGGGCGCGGCCGTAGATCATTTGATACAGGATGCAGCCTAAACTCCAGACGTCGCTGGGCTTGCCCAGCTTCATGACGCGACCAAGGCCGCGGTCGCCGCCAGGGGCGTGGCGAGCGCCGGCGTTGGCGTCTTGGAGGGATTCGGGGGACATGTAGTTAGGGGTGCCGACGTGGGAGTCGCGGTGGACGTTCACGGTGTGATCCACGTCGATGGCGTTGGCGATGCCGAAGTCGATGAGTTTGAGCGCGCCTTGGATGAGGAGGAAGTTCGCGGGCTTGAGGTCGCTGTGGACGATGTCGTAGTCGTGCACGGCTGATACGCAGCACAGCATCTCTTTCCAGTAATATCGCGTGAAGGATAGATCGAGCCGGGCGTCCTCATGGTCGGTTTTCATACGCAGGATCCGAGCAAGATCGGATTCACCAATGTCCATGAGCTGTGTATTAAGCAATCCGTTAGTACAAGACCATGAGCCAAACACACGCCTGGAAGGATACTCACAACACTGAGAATCTGCTTCTCCTCGTCGACTTCCCAGTCGAACAGTCTAACAACTCTTTCGACGCCCTCCAGTTTTTTGAGAAGCTCAATCTCGCCCTTGTACCCTCGCACCGCATTCTCATCCGCATCTTCCAGTTTTACTCTTTTCAGCGCGAACAATTTCCCGTTCTCGGCCATCACGCGATATACATCCGAACTGCCGCCCTTGCCAATTCGTCCAATCTCTTGATAAGGTTTTCCATTAACCATGAACGCCCGTCTCCTCTTCTTTTGCTTGACTGTCGACGCTCCAGCCGCAGCCGTCGCCGTGTCTAACACCGACATCTTTGGCGGTGGCGGCGGTGGTGCTGGTCTTCTCGGTGTATTCACATCCACGGACGCCAACGGGACCGGTCTACTGGCTCTCACTGGAGAAGACCTTGGGCGATGGTCGATATCGGTCTTAATCCCCATATCCGACTTCATCATCGAGTCCACCTTTGACATGGAACTGCTCTTCATCGCCGAGTCCGCCTTCATCGTCGACCTTGGATCCGGCATATTCTCCTGATCCAATCTCGGACTCCCGATCCGCACAATTCTCGGACTTCCAACTCTGGTGGCCTGTGCCGGACTGCCTTCTCTTTGCGCGTCCGCTTCCGCAGTCATGGACATGGACATTGGGATATGCTCTTCATCACCCTGTGGCGTTCTTCTGATCCTTCTCATTGGCGCGCCCCTCACCTGCACCCTCTTGACCCGCAGACTCATGTTCAACGCTGGGGTATTGTTTTCCCTGTCAATCGTATGCATCGGTGAGTTCATCGCCGACGGCTGTCTGGAGATTCGGAGCTTCGGCGGTGGCCCATTGCCAGATCTGCTGAAGGAATGCTGACCAGAGACGCGCTCAGGAGAGCTGCGCTGCTCGTTGTTGTCGCGGAGCAGCGCGGCAGTGTACGGATTCAGGGCCATAGGCCGCTCAATCTCCTCGTCGGAGTCGCTGTCGCCAATGTCTATCCTTTGCATCATAGGCGCGTTGGCGGTAAAGCCTTGGGATTGCGAGAGGATGGACATGGGCGAGTCGCGACGCTGCAGTGTTGGGCGTATAGGGCCGTGCTGGCGAGACATACGGCCGGTGGTAGTGTACGACGACAGCGGTGTGGGTGATGCTGCGGCCATGGTTGATGTGGGCGGTTCGAGTAAGTCTAGATGGATGCGAGGCCGGACTAAATGCTGTGTGCTATTCGCGCGCGGGGTGTTGCTTTCGTGTCGTTGCGCTGGTGCCAGTGGGTAGCGAATGTTGCCGGTGTGCTACCTGTCCATAGGGAATGCTGGTTGATGGGGCGGTTATGGGTGCCGTTGTCGTCGTTGTCGCGTCGCAAAGTGCGTGAGTCGGCGGATGGTCGCTGCATTTACGTGCTGGTCGAAGTCCGGTTGCTACGGTGATGGCGTCCCCACGTGACACTTGTCAACCAAAACACTGACCAGGGAACGGACTCGACCCGGCCCAGGTCCACCTACGATCGCTGGGAAAGAGTCTGCAAACGCTCAAGGCGCGAGGTGAATCACACGGGGTTTTCGTCTTGGCCCAGCGACATCGGTCTGCCCGCCTGAAATTCTAGATTTGCATCTATCTCGTGTAGCGCTCCATAGAAATGCTGAAAACCAGTCGTGTCCAATCAGGTATGTGTAGTAAGAATTGAAAAGTGCCAGAATACCGCAAACATCCCCCGTAGGAGCCCAGAGTCCGTTCCATGCAGCCAGTTCCCCATCAGCTTAATCGTCAACCATCCCGTCCAAACACCAAGCCATGCACACGCCCGCTTAACAGCACTCATATGCCCGTCTTGCCCAACAGATCAGCCAGTTGGTCGACGCTACCGTCCTTCTTCTGGGCAACGTTTTCCTGCTCTGCCTGATCAGCACGCTCAAGCACCTTCTCCTTCTCGGCCTCCTCTTCATCGGCCTCCTCATCGTCTTCTTCCTCGTCCTCATCCTCATCTTCACTCTCCAACTCGTCCAGCTCGTCCAAGCCCCACGCCTCGTCCTCCTTCAAGCTCTTCACAAACTCGGGATCTGCGGCCTCCTTGCGCTCATCGAAGACCTCGCGCATCTTCTCCACGCTGTCATCGTCTTCGTTAAACTTGTTACCGTTGAGCTCCAGTCTTCGCAGCTGCGGCAGCTTGCATTGCGCCTCTGCGATCGCATCAATACCCTTCTTGTCAATATCGTTGTATTGAAGCCTCAAAATCTCCAGCAGCTCGTTCTTGCCCTTGCCCAATGCATTGCCGAGCATAACGCCACCCTTCTTGCCGAGCAGACAATCTCCAACGCCCAGCTCACGGAGCTCGCCCCATCCACCTACCACATCCGCGAGCGCACGAGCGCCCATTGCGGTAAATGTGTTGTCTTGCAGGTCAAGGGTGCGCAGAGCGGAAGCCGTCACCAGGCCGTTGCGCAGAAGATGTGTTATGCCCTCCTGGCGGATACCGTTCTGAACCATCTTGATCTCCTTGATCTTGTCGTGAGCCTTGTAGGCGCGCGCCCACGCCTCCATGCTGCCGTTTTCGAGCCGGTTTCTTCCGCAGATCACAGTCTCGAGATCGGGCACAGTGGTGCTAGTGTCGGTTGCCGCACGAGCAGCGGTCTTCTTTTCGGCCAGGGTAGTAAGCGCATCGGCGACTTGAGTACCAGCGGCGGGACCGAGGCCATTGTTGTTGAGGATAAGGTGTTGGAGCGGAACGTGCGCGGAGAGGAAAGAGACGAGCGGCGCAACGGTGTTGAGTCCGAAAGCGTTGTCGGAGAGGTTCACGGTGTGTAGCAGTGGCAGAGTAAGGCAGGATTGGAGTAAGGCGTCGAGTGCGGGCGGGATCTCGGCGAGAAGACGAGAGGTGAAGATGTCGGCGAGGTTAACGACCTATCGCATTGTTAGTATTGGCTCGTGGCATCCAAGGGTGATCGGTAGACTGCATGTACTTACGCGCAAAGTCTTCTTGGTCTCGAGCACTTTGGCGAGAGCCTCACAAGCCCCTATGCCCAGAGTGTTGCCTATGAAAACAACCTCTTCGACGTCGGTGCTGTCCTTGAGCGCCTGAATATGCGGCTCGATGTCCTCGGCGGTGTTGAGTTTGAGCCCCTTGCCCTCGAGGCTGAAGAGCTTTGATGCAGCCATCACGACGGTATACCGAAGATAGTACTAGTACAAGGTGCGGACTGGGTGTTCAAGTTGTATGCAGAGGCGATGGCGGGGTGGGTTGTTTAGGTCTGGTGGGGGATTTTTGCCATGGGCATGAACAACACTCCCGCACCCTTGCCGGTTCCAGGCCGCCCGCAATCAAGGGTCCGAGTGTGTGTGCGTGCACTGCCGAAGAAATACCGCGTTGATGACATGAGCATTCGTGATTTCCAAGCCGTCACTCACTGCCAACCACTTCTCCCACAAACACCTACACACATCGTCAGTATGAGTTCAATGCAAGCTTGTATGCTGCTCCTGGCCCGAAAGTCTGCACGCGCATCATCTGACCATCTCACAGCAACTCCCGCCACCGCAGGAAACCTCGGCGCAGACCTCAAGCCGCAAGGTGCCGCCGCGGCGAAGGTCAAGGTACGAGGATGACCGTTTGGCTCCCACGACACCTGATTGCTAACCCATATACAGCCTTGCTGTGTGTGCAAGGACGAAAAGGCCGCTCGCGACGAATGCATGCTCTTCTCCAACTCCGACAACGCCCAGCAGGAATGCAAGGACCTCGTCTCAAAGTACAAGTCCTGCATGGCCGGCTACGGCTTCAACCTGCCGTAGAAGAAACAAGTCGACAAGATGTGTTCTAGGAGGAGGATGTACCATATTAATGAGGCATTAGATGGCGTTAGGGCAGGGTAGGAGCATATATCATTCGCCGCATTGCACGGAGCCGCACTAGAATCATCCGAGAAGTTCAATCTGGAGGACTGTATCTTTACAACCATTCCAGGGGTATAACAGAGGAATCCTCCGCTTTCAACACGCGCTGTACCATGCCTGCCGGGTATCTGATCTAATGCTGTACAAAATGATTAGGTAAATTAGCAGTCTGCTGAACTTTTACTGCATCTTCTTCTCGACCGCACTCGGGCTGTTGCTGTCCCCAAGGATGCCGCTCTTGAGCACTAATTGCCACAAACACCAGAGGTAGCATATTCCGAACCCACCAGCACCGACTAAGACGTTCGCCACAACCCATAGATCAGGCTTCTCGACTGGCGGTTCTTGGAATGCCTCAATGAAATGCCAGCCGACCATGGCAAGGTAGATGCTTGAATGCAGAACTTTGGTAGGAAGTCTCAAGCTGCCGTGGATGCCGCTTTTGTACGCGCTGAGGGATGTTGGTGGGAGGCCCAGAAGGTAGGCCCACAAAAGAGTAAGAACGTAGTACGGTACTCTCAACTCATCTCTCTTGAGCAGAGGAAACATCGTCCACGCGCCCAGCATATTGGCCAGACCAACCCAGGCCCGTATGGACGGAAGCAATCCACCCTCGCCACCAAGCAAAACGGTCATCGGCAACAACGGGAGCAGCACGTTCTTCTCGTGAACTTGGTAGGAGCACAGAAAGAATGCCCACGAAGTAGCAGCAAACGCCAAAGGAATAAGTTCCTTCCGAGGCCTCAGAAGCAACAACAAGCAGGGCGGAGCAATTGCCGCACTTGTAGCCAACAAAGCTGCACGCTGAACCAGGGCGCTGGGGTAGCGATGGAGCTTGTGAAATGTGTGCAAAGCGCACCAGACATTGGCAACTTTATCCTCGAAAAGTCCGCGCGCAAATGGGAAGATCCGGTGGATTGCTTGCGAGAGTTGGAGGGCCAGCGGATAGTACCAGGCCTTCGGATCCAGTTCAAATGGCATCCCAGACAAAAGCGGAGGCGGAGGAAGGTCCTTAATAGGTATCCCACGGTACCAATCGAAGGCGGCTCCCAACAGCAAAGGTCCGAAAAGAGCGGCGAACGCGGCCAGGGTTGCCGCGGCAATTCCGAGAAGGCGGCCAATTCTGATGTGGGGGATGATACAGATGCCCAATAAGTAGGCAAAGACGGCCGGGGCGTAGAAGAGAGCCATCTGTTTGAAGCCCAAAGCTGCGACGAAGAAGACACAGCTCCACATGTTCCTGCCCGCGATCATACTGGAGATGGTTCCAACCACAAATCCGAGCATCACCGTGTTGTACTGGAAATGGCCATGGTCGATCAGGATAGAGGCTGGCTGCATAAGAACAGCGACCAGAGCGATTGAAGCTTCCCATGTGTTTACACCATCCAAATGGGCGAGACGACGGAGACAAATGACAACGGCCGGAATATAGACGAGATATTCGGAGACGAAAACGGTCGCGCGCATGAACACCTTCAATGTTGGATCGTCGAGACCGCGAGACGTGTAGAGTGCGAACCAGGATGGTTCAATGAATTGGCCGCTGGTAATTCGTCAGTCCTGGTTTCGGCGGATCAGAGTCCAAACGTGTCTTACATCTTGCCGAGCAGCCAGCTGTGGTAGGCCGTCAATGGAGGATAGTCCAGGCCCCACCACTCCAAGTCATGGAAATACCATTGGGAGACGGGTAGATTGGTCGTGACTTCCAACCAGTGCCTTTGTGCTTCGAAATCTCCGTGCATAGGCGGCTTCTGGAAACCTGCATAATTATCCATTAGCAGCTACCCGTGTTGCAAATGCGCGACGCTCCTGACCAGAGTATCCCCACATCGCAGTCGTCCACCTGAACAGTCCCACTGCCATGAATATCAGGGGCAATGTGACCCATTGTGAGACTGTTCCCTTGGCAGGCCACAGGAAAGCAACCAGAGGGAATGCAGGCTTCGCGACCTTGTTGTCACCCTCCACGTCTGCTACAACGGTACCGTGGCTGGCGTGAGCGAGGGCTGCTTCGTTTGCCCTCGGTTTGCGACGCGGTTTGTGGTTGGGCGGGGCCATGACTATCACCGTAGGTTGCAATGCTTGAGCATCGCGCGAAGGAGCGGCGGCGAAGTGTGAGAGTTGTGTCTCAAATGTGGGCGGTTCTTGGCGGACGTAAGCTCCGAGTTGCGATGGACCCCGATGAAGCAGTCCGGTGAATTGACGGTCCGCCCCTGTCCGGGTAATGGTTGTGTTCTACAACACCAAACTTCAATCATCCGAAAGACATGATACAGAAGACGTTCTGATATTATTCCATTCGCAAGCTGAGTCTAGTTAGAGACACGATTGTCCTTGAACTCCTCTCAAGTCTGGCTCTATCGAGTACGAAAATCATCGGCGGGGTATCCAAGGAAAAGCAACGGCAATAACCAACGTGCCCCCCATTAGATAATGGAAGAGGCTTCAATTCCCAGACTCATGCCCCAGCTTCTTATTTACCTTGTCGCCCACCTTTCCTGCGGCATCAGCAGCCCAAGTTTTTGCCTCATTGACCTTATCTACGAACCATTCCCACCACTTTGCCGATTTGCTCTTCTCGTCGTCATTTTCGCTGCCATCTTCATTGGGAGACCCAGTCTCGGCGGAAGGTGAGGTATTTGTAGTTGTTGAGGTCGGTGAAACATTGATGTTTGATGGTGCCACACTCATCGCAATTGAAGTCGGGGCTTCGGACTCTGCTCCCAGGACTGTTGAAGTCGCACTTGATGAAACAACTGATGAGGTCGCAGGTCCTGATGTAGGCGGATCTTCTGGCAGTTCCGACGGCTCAGCATCGTCATCGGAATGTAGTCCGACCGGCTTGAGCGGAAGTCGTAATGTCCCATTGTTAGGTTTCGGATCAGCACCAATAGAGTCGCAGACTATGTTGTACAGCTCGGTGTTCTCTGCAATGACGTTAGCCCCAGATGAATACGAAGAGTGTAAGAGATAGAGACTTACGGAACGGTTCCATCTTGCTTCCTGGTGCATGTGGAAATGCCGGGCCTCTAGCCACAAAGATTGCACGCATCAGTGGGTTCTCGAAATCGTAGCCATGTAAGCCCCTTGGATGATAGACATCTCCATTCGCAACGCTCTTCTCGATGTCAAACTCTTCTTTCGTGACGATAGCCCAACCGGTCTTAGGCACAATCCAGAGGGGTGCAATTCGGTCGTTGTTTGAGAAATGGTACCTCTCTGGCATGTCCTTGTCTCTCAGATAGACTTCGATATTGGCATTGTTCTGGGCCTTTTCCTGCAATGTGTCGTAGAGTCGCTCCAGATCGTCTGGGTTTTTGGGCCGTAAGCCGTAAAGAGGCCAACCGTCAATGTGTTCGATGAGGTCAGTATCGACCAGGTCCTCAAGTTGGATCATTCTTGTGATGTCCGTGGTAGCCATGCCGTGATCGGAAACAATCACCACGTTCACAATGCCCGTGAGATTACGGTCTTGGAGGCCAGTGAAGAGCTCAAAAAGCATAGTGTCGACATCGTTTATAGTCTTTCTGATTTCAGTGCTGTTAGGCCCGTAATTATGGCCGTCGGCATCCACGTTGGGAACGTAGACCGCAATGAGTTGTGGACGGGGCTCGTCAGTCATTGCAGATGGACTTTCGGGTCCCGGCAGATCAAGAAGGCCCAGCATCCGATCGACCTTCCGGTCGAGTCTCTCAGACCCATTATACTTGTCAATATAAGCCGGCTCGAACTCGCCAATGTGTGCTTCAGAACCTGGCCACATATGGATTGCTGTACGAATGCCCTGGGACTCGGCAGTAGACCAAAGCGGATCGCCGCCCCACCACTTGTTTTGCATGCTCCTAGCGGGGTCCGTGTAATAGAATTCCTCTTGCAAAGCAGGATCCCAAAAGGAATTGCCAACGACCCCATGACTCTCTGGGTACAGGCCAGTTACCATTGTGTAATGGTTGGGAAATGTAACACTAGGGAAGCTGGGGAGCATGTATTTCGGAGAAATTCCCATACTGATCATTGAGTTGAGAGTAGGAGTCAGACCTCGATCTAAGAAATCCGCCCGGAATCCGTCCAGGGATATGAGGATGGTGGTGGGAGCAAAGTTGGAGGTCCCATTTGATAGCATTGCTATGGCTTTCCTGGTCGGACGCCTACCTGATGACGCTTTGTATGCGGCGAAAAGTAGGACGAAGAATAATATGACAATGGAGACATAGATCATTGCACGTTTGAAGCGAGTGCCTCCTGACTAGAGTGCTTAATCAGCACGCTGTATGCTGGCTGGAAGACTTGGAGAGCCACGAGATTCCAATCCTTGGTAGAATGTGAAGAGCTGAAAGCCACTAAGATGTATACATACTCTATGCTTCCCTGCCAGTAGCGTTCGCAGTCGTTGTTGATCGGACTCGGACGAATCCCTGGAAGACCCAGAACCTGATGACCGACCGCCTTCTTCCATTTCGTACATGAGCTCGCTATCTTCTCCCCGGCGCCGGTTTCTACGGTCCCGTCTGGCTTCGCGCTTGTACTTACGTCGGTCGCGTCGTCCGATGCGCGCTTTGTCTGCTTTGCCGCCGAACAGTCTACCCAGTCCTCCAGTATTATTCCCAGCATCGCTAATCAAGATTCTTTCCCTTTCCTCCTCCTCATCTAATAGACCTTGGTCATGGCGCCGTAACTCTTGAGACGTCTTGTGGGCTTTGAGCTCCGCTTCATCCTCGAAACCTGAGTCCTCATCCGACCCGGTGTCTTGCGGAGCTTCGACATCCTCCTTGGGTTTATCGGACAGCAACCGCGACTCTTCCTGTTTGCTTTGCACCATCTTGGATGATATCCTATTGGTTCATTGCAGTGTGATACCGTTGGTGTCGAAGCTGAGGCGCTGCGAAGTTGTCGACTCGGATGGCGATTACGTTCTGCGATAGCCCGTAAATAGATTTGCGACTATTGGACGGTATGGTAGTGCGAAACGGAGGGCTGGATTCTGTACATTTGCAAAGAGTGGAAGGCTGTCAGATTGTGGAGTAAGGCGAGGTCCTAGGAGTAAACGGACGGCCCGGGGAACGGAGATGTAGATCACCGAGCGACCTCGAGGCGGGGCACTCCGCCGCCGCAATTGGAGCTGACGTTGCCTCTCGTTCCCAACCGGCGAAAACATACCTACAATTACTTTTGAACTTGAAGCTCGCCATGACAGACCCAATGCATATATGCTTTACTCACGACTCGACCTGAAGTAATAGGCTATGGCTTCCATAGTCCCGCCGTCGAAGTATTCATCGAATCCCTCATAGCCAAGCTCCAGGACAATCGATGTCTTCAGGTTCTTCAATGCTAGAGCACCTCACTTCTTGAGATTCAGAGGAATGACTGTACCCGATCGCATCAGATTTATGGCTTGGAGATATCCATCGAAGTTAAAGCAATGCTGACACCAAAAAGCAAACATGGCGAAAGTACCAAGAGACTTCAGTTGGCACCATTATTGAGCTGCTACGATATATAGTACAGCCATGGCACCAAGGCGCTTCTGCCCCAGTGCTCAGGCCATCGTGCCGCCAACCTTCTCCTGGACTTCGGAGCACGTTTACTAGAAGCCTCTGTGGATGTCAAAGGAATCAAAGGCCAACCATGACATGACATTTCGCGCTGGTATATCCTTCGCTCGCAACCAAACAAACCCACTCCAAACGCCATGCTAAACCAAGAGAACCTGATCAGAAAGAACCGCTATGGACCCAGCTCGGCTGGATACGTGCGCTTGTTGTTGTATGGGTTCGCCGGATTAGCGGGCGCTTCGTATATCTCATGCGACTGCACCATATGCGCCTCCGGCTGCTGTTGCTGTTGCTGACCTTGATCAAGGGGGAAGAAAGGCGGCTCCTGGTTATCTCTGTAGCTGCCGGGCGGCACGAACATGCCTGTCATGGGGTGACTCGAGTCAACGCTGCCGGCTGAAGCTCTGCGCGCTTTCACCATTTTCAGACCTATCCAGATGCCTGCGATGAGTACCAGAGGAATACCCAAGCCGAGCCCGACGCCGAGTCCGGCTTTCAAGGCTGTCGAACTAGAGCTTGAGCTTGATCTGCCGCCGCTGGCGGTGGCGGCGGCTGCTGAAGTTGTGGCTGCTGCTGCTGCCTTTGCTGAAGTTGTCGTCGCGGCTGTGCTGGCTGAGGTTGTGCTCGAGGAGATAGAGTCTGTTGCTGTTGTGGTTGTCGAGGATGCCGACGAGGATGAAGAGCTAGCTTCGGTGATGTTGAAGTAGTGCAAAGTGAAGCCATTGGTGGCGCCAGGATCAATCCAGAAAAAGTAGACAGGCGAGACTGTCAGGTTCGTATCGTACAATTGAACTGTCCAGTCGAAGCTCTGGTCTCCGGAACCATTGGAGGTGGCGGCTGGCCGCATCGTTAGCTCAGACTGGCGCTGGTCAGTCTTGAGACGTACTGTAGATCTGCTTGACTTCGATGCCAGAATCTGGGTTGGTTTTCTGATGGTACAGGTACATCGAATACTCGTCGAGCGATGTTGTCCATGTTATCGTCTGCGAAGAGCCGAGTTCCCAGCTCAGATCTGCGAGGAAGTTGCCTGAGGATCCAGGAGCGGTCGGATAGTTGAAGTAGTTACTGCTAGCTGATACAGCGGTGCCGTAGCTGAGCACGACGGACACGAGATATGCGTTCCACATGGTTCGTCTCGTTTTCATGGATGGGCGTACAGACAGAACAAGAAGCGTTGAAGAAAGAGGGAAGATCCTGGGAGTAAATTCTGGATCCCACAACTACGAGCTAAGGGAGGGAGCCATAAGAAGAGAGACATAGGAAAACGATAGGCAGCCTAAGGACCAGCTAGCAACAGAAAAGCAGGATCATCTCGACGAACAGGACCCATCGGGGCTGAGAGTTGGGAAAAACAAGAGAAGCAAGCGTGGCCGCTCTGCTCGACGACGACGCAAGGTCTATGGGTCTTCTCGTTGGAGTCCATGGGTGGATTGTCACTGAATCCTTCAGACACCGCTCCGCATTTTATCAGCCTCGAAGTTCCACGATGAATTGGAGGTGAAGCAGAATCAAAGATACTGCAGTGCATGTATAAGAACACTCAATACCAGATGAAAGATGAATAAACACTTAATTCCAGCCTCGCGACTTACACGTCCACGTGCTGGTCTTCAAATATGAGAAAAGATAGTAACAGTCGCGAGAGGAGATCAACCTCTCATGTTTCTATTCCAATCAGGCGACGTCCGCGGACAGGTTCGGCATTTACCCGAAGAGAGCAACGGTATCCACCGGTCACCGGCCCGTAGGACGTGCGGTTCACAGGGCGGCTCCAACAGCCGCACTCTAATCATCAGTGAGCCCTACGCTTGTTCCTGCATTTCTGTTGGCGCCCGCCAATCTTTGCTTCGAACACATCTGCCCCTGTGCGGCGGCACGAGGTAGACGATGCAGTCGGTCGCTGGCCCTGGCGGCGTGTCCATTTTTAACTCCCGACTGCGCCGCGACTTCAGGCGTCGGATGGCTGGCGAACGTCGCGCTGTCGATGGTACCAAAGAAATCGAAGGTTCAACAATGATTTCCCCCAACACTCGGGGTGTGGTGACTGGAGCGGCGGGGCTGGTCTTGCTGCTGCTCTTGGTCCTTTTTATCAACACGCCGTCGGCGTCGTTGACTAGAGCGTACAGGTCGCAAGATCTTCTGCAAGACGTATTCAATGAAACCCTCGGGGTCAGTAAAACAGCTACTCCTTCCTGGGCTGTTCACTCCTATTCTACGTGGCCTCTGACGCGAGCTGTTGTAGTTCCAAAAAATCTTCGTCATCAACTTGCCATCAAGAACGGATCATCGGGATGCCATGTCTCTGGCCGCTCACCTGACGGGCTTGCATATCGAGTATGTGGATGGCGTCACTGATGTCGAAGAGAGGGCTCTACCGCCCAACGGTAAAGAGACCAATTTGAACGAGGGTGGCTTGGGTAACTGGCGAGCGCATCTGAATTGTATTAGGAAGTACGTTTTTTTCTATTCCGTCCTGTTGGGATAGTTTTTATCGTAAAGTAATTGGGCGGAACTGTCGTTTCACTATTGTTTCTCTGTCGTCAGTCATTGCGGCTTCTCCAGGATCTTGAATCCCCTAGATGGCGGACAGTGGACCCCGATATCAAGTACTGACCAGCAGCAGGATGGTCGAGCAAAACATCACATCCGCTCTGATCCTCGAAGACGATGCCGACTGGGACATCCGGATAAAGTCACAAATGCGAGACTTTGCCCAAGCTTCACGGCTACTCGTCCAACCGCTCCCAGGCTCCACCGACCGCTTTCTGGACCCAACCTACCCTCAGCCGTTCGCCGGAGAGAAACCAACAAATTTCTACGTCGACAGACACACAACTTCCGAACCAACGACCTCTCCCTACGGCGATATCGACCGGTGGGACATGTTCTGGCTCGGCCACTGTGGAAGCCGGTTCCCACGCGCTGACGACCAAAACGCCCCGCTTGGCCGGGCCGTCCTGCTGAACGACGAGACAGTGCCGGAGCAGCAGCACATCGACATGCAATTCGGAAACACGGAGCTCGAGACCCAGTATCCGGCGCACACGCGTGTTGTTTCTCGCGCCCGAATGAACACCTGCACCCTCGGATACGGACTCTCGCTGCCAGGTGCCCGCCGCTGGCTCTGGGAGCTCGGCCTCAGAAAGATGACGGGCACCACGGACATGATGTTCCGGTCCATGTGCGATGGTGTTGACGATCGATCGATACGCACGTGTTTAACAGTGCAGCCACAGCTTTTCCAGCACCATAGGCCGGTTGGGCCCAAATCATCATTCAGTGATATCTCTGACCACGGGACTGCGTATAACGAGCAACCGTTCACAAGGAATGTGAGATGGAGCACCAGAGTCAATTTCCCGAAGCTCGTATATGGAGAGACAGATTATATCGATTTGTTCAGGGACGGAGAGCCTGCTAAAAATCTTGGCTTTTGAGGCAGAGTATGTTTTGGATAATTTGATGTCAGAGTAAAATATATCTTTGGCCAAGAAGCGGCAAAAGCAGAATCGACCCAAGGAGAAGTAGGCAAAATATTCCCGGAGCAAATAACTCACCTAAGATGTTCCTCGTTCAGCACCTGTCATTTTATAAGCCGTTAATTTCGTTCATAGTACCTACGCCTTTCCTTCTGCCTGCTTCTTGAGTATCTCTCCAGCTGGCGCTGGCATCAAAGCCCCCTCAGGCGGCTGGTTCTTGCTCTTAAACTCGTCACACATCTTCTCCATAGGAACCCACTCCACGCCTTCATGCTTGTTGATGTGCTCGATAATCCTCTCGTGCATCAGCAGCGCATGCGGCCGTCCGCTCACATCCGGATGAATAGTCATCGGGAACACGAATTCATCATACTCCCTGTAGAAGTAATCGAAATGGTCCATCCAACTGGGTCCCTACGATCAGTGACTGGGCCAGGTCAAGGGTGAAGTGCAGTTGGTTAACTTACAGCTCCTCAACGACCTTGGGACTGACCCATCCATGAGAATTCGGGGCTTTCTTGATGAACATCATGGGTGGCAGGTCATCGAGATACCACGAACCGGGGATCTCAACCAACCCCGTCTCCTGTCCTTTGACCAAAGGTTTCATCCACTCCTTTGCTTTCTTGGTGTAGTCGATCTTGGTCCACTGATCGCCGGTCCGAAGCCAATAGCATTGACAGTCTTCGTGGTTCATTGAGTGGTCGTACTCGATGCCATAGCTAAGAAGCAATTCGGTGCCCTCGCGACTGACTTCCCACCAGGGAGCCACACTGCCGCGGGGTGGCTTGCCGCAAAACTCGGTGAGCTGCTTGAAGGTGTGATCCAGCACATCACGCTGCTGCTCCATGGTCATGTCGACGGGATTTTCATGGCTGTACCCGTGCAGTCCGATCTCGTGACCGCCATCGCGGATCATGGCGCACTCTTCGGGGAAGGTATCGAGCGAGTGGCCGGGGATAAACCAGGTAGCTTTGATGTTGTACTTGTCGAACAGCTTGAGTAGTCGTCTTACGCCAATCGTGCCTGCCCAAATGCCTGCAGCCGGTATTTAGTATGGCATGTCGAGGGTCTGCGCCTGATGATGATGTTGGTGGGCATGTATACCTCGACTGATATCGCTAGTTGAATCCTCGCCGCCATACGAGCCAAGCCATCCTGCAACTGCGCAATGTCAACCAGGCTGCTTCCTCAACTGGGAACTGTCAAGGGATCTCGACCTGCATCAATGTCAACTCCATACCCGACGAGGACTCTCTTTTTGCCCATTGCGATCGTTGATTGGTGGATGGTAGGTATCAGAGGAACTTTTGGAGCAAAGCAGATCTCGTTGCAGCTTCAGAGGGAGTTTGTGGCGCAAAAGGCCAAGCTGCGGAGCGGGATAGCAAGGCATTAAGAACCCCATCTGCTTATCTTGTACCTGGCGGGGAGCTTTCCCCGGGTTAGTGAGATCGGTGACATGTGTCATGAGCCGATACAAGGTTGATCTCAGTTTACCCCGCTCTATACGAGTGCCAGTGGGCGAAGATGTAGTGGTATCGCTGGAGTTTCATTGTAGTACACGTAATACCGCGGTTTTACTGTAGAGGTCGTGTTGTACCGGTAAAGACATCCCGGCTTGATGCATCGTCATCTACACAACGTTAACTAGGTGGGAGTTGAGGTTGATCCCGAAGAATCTCCACCTCACCCAAGCTCCCGCAACGCGCTTCCTTCAGATGACCGCGAACACGCGCCTCCAGACGATAGTAGTGCCTTCTCTCTACTCACTGTGACAGTACCACTCATTCCACAGCCATACAACCATACAAACAACAATGGCCGAGCCCGCAGCTGCCCTCCCAAACGGCGAACACGCCGATGCGCAAAATCCCCAGCCGATCCCACCACCACCACCACCACCCGCCGCCATGGAGACCGCAAACCCAGATATCGAGATGCAGGAGTCGGCGGCAGAGGTACGGACCGCAAGCGCCATCTCACCAAGAACCGTCAAGCCATGCGAACACAACCCTAACGTCTCAATCGTCTTCCGCACAGGCTCCTCTCCCTCCACCAACAGAAACGCCCGTCGCAGCCACGACTGAAGCGCCCATTCCCCAGGTCGCCGAGGCCACTCTTCCCCCAGCCATGACCCCGAGCGCGGATCAGTCCTCCGCGATGCCCAACGCGCCAGGGCCAGTCGCGCCCGCGGGGTCGCGAAGCGCGGATTCACCCCGACCCAGTCAGCCACCGCCAGCGGCCGCAGCGACGATTCCCGCTCAGCCTTTGCCGCACGGCTCGCCGACGAGGGTATACCTGAATCAGAACGTTACGCCGTATCTGCTGGAAGGAATGAAGCAATTGGCCATGGAAGAGTGAGTTGAACCGTCTGGTTTACATCGTCGCGCATATCCAGAGCCTAACCCATTATTTAGACCAGAGAAGCCTTTGCAATGGCTTGCAAGCTTTCTTGCAGAGAAAAGCAAGGAGGTCGAAGGTGCTTGATGCACGTCCTGAGATAGGCTCTCCATGATGAAGCTGGTTTTAACATGGATGGCATTCATGTGTCACAGATTTGCATAGCGACGGCGTTGGTTCGACAAAATCAAAAGGATCACATTCGGGACACAATTGGACATGGAGCAGCATGTGAGACCAAACGTGGTCGGAGGCAGAGTTTCATTTACTTTCGCGCAGATAACCTGCCCTTCGGGTATTCCGACCATAATTTTTTCCATCAAAGCCATTGCCTGCGTGAGGGAGCCGTTCACGCCGGGCGACCATCCGATCCACGTTCCGACACTAGAGTGTAGGAACACACAGCCATCTTCCAGACATCCGGGACTCGTTACGTTTATGAGACGAGGGTGCTGGCGGTGGCGCTCTCGTAACGCCAGGTGGGAGGGAGAGCACCAACGGTCTTGTAGTAGCGGGACAGACGGTGGATCCTGGACTCGATGAGAATCAGGCGGAACTTGCTGTCCTTGTCCTTGCGGTTGCGCTCGAGGTGCTTGCGGACCTGGACGGCCTGTTGAGTGGATTAGGATTAGTACATGAACATTGATATCAGGTAGATTCCGATCTACGAAAATGCCATTTCGAGGCTAGGATGTGATGATGCTTACCTTCTTGATCAGGTTGTAGAGGTCCTCGGGAATCTCAGGCGCAAGACCTACAACAATCTCTCCGTCAGCCAAAGTGACCAAACGAAGGCATAATTTATGTTCGCGCGACAAGCATCAGCAGTCTTTCAACTAGCTCAATGCTGCCCTTCGACATGCGCTGTTTCACACGGGTTCAACCGTACCGTTGCTGCGGAGGATACGGAGGATCTTGTTGCCGGTGACAACTATGACGGAATTAGCATTCGCTCCGAGCATTTTCTCATCTGGCGAACTCACCCTTGACCTGGGCAACACCGTGAGAGTCACGGAGGACAGTGCCGATCTGCGAAGGGGAAGCACCCTTCCTGGCGAGCTTGCAGATCTGGTCAACGACCTGGTCGGGGGTGGTCTTCAGCCAAGCAGGGGGAGTGCGGCTGTAGGGGATGGCCGAGGAAGATATTCCCTTTCCGTTGCTGTGAAGGCGACCCATTTTGACGGCTGCTGGCGTTAGATGTCGTTGGTTGAGGAAAGAAAATCGAGGAGTTGTAGCGACGATATGGTTTTCGATGTGGGCGAGCTTGGCGTTCTCGCTACGCACGGGCCTCCAACTTCTCGATAAAACGCAGACTTCAGATTTGACTTGAGCAGCTTGACTTGCGACTTCCTTTCAGTCGGCACGCACATCGCGCAGATGCTGTCTCGATGATGCAGCTCATAGCACTGCTCATCCAGGACGTAGCATGATGTTATCGGCCAAGACGCAACCCGAGCAGCCCGCACGATTGCGAATCATGACTTCTGCACCGGCTCAACTACACTCCAGGACTTCTTCCTATTGCAGACACATCAGGTAAGCTATTCACAGTCATCGTCCAAACCCTTCACGCAGTGATGATACTATATTACTATTTTTCTGGTACCTCTTGTGTCACGGACCGCTACAGGTTCGAATGAACTCAATCGACTTCTGAGCAATCTTCTACTTCACTCGTTTCAAAACTTTGATGGAGTTGTCACTGACTTCATACATAGGCGTGATTTATAGACCACACCATGGCCATTGACCGATTGCGACAATCGCATTATTGACAGCTCCGAGTACGCGACCAGCTTGTACGCTGAAACATGCGTCGGCAGATGCTGCAAACTCCACGCAAGCGAGGCCGGAAAGAATATCAAGCAACGGTACCACGGCCCGGCCCCACATACGTGTTGACCATATGGCCTGCACCGCCAAGAATCAAGTGGTGGCATTGAGCGTGTTTCCACTGTCGGCTAGGGGGCTATCCTCTCAAGCCGCGTACAGAAAGGTAAATGCGCAGCAAGCTTGGATTTCGGAAATGCTGTGGCAAAGCATGTCTCGGATCTGCTAAAAGAAGTGGTCCCGAGCCGTTGCGCCCATGGTTGCTCCGTACCCGTAGGCCGTATCACGGTAAGCTCTGGATTCCTTCCAAGTTGCCACTATTGAAGCGCACCATACCACTCGATGGTACACTCACGGTGCTTTTTTCCTTCCATCGAGTCGTTAGAATATAATATGAAAGCCATATCGTCATCATTGTAATGGATATTTGATTCATTTGGTTCGCACGCGATTGTTGTCTATTCCATAAGAAAGGGTGCATGTTTGTTCAATCCATTTTGCCTTGTGGGAAGAGATGTTTGCCAGACACGACCGAAGCCATTCGCATGGAATTCCCACAGAAGTTCTGCCGACTATTCCAGAGCTCCACTCATCATCAAATCCGGGACTCCTTCGATCGATGGAACAGGCGACGTTTGACCAGCTGTACGCAATCATCATGCCCACTCGTGCTACGGTTGCGCGGCATCGTGACGCGGAGAAAGCCAGCCCACGTGGCAGCGGACGGTGCCATGGAAAGCGAAGTGAGATCGCTTCTCCACGGGGCATCGGACGGGCGATAAAAGCAGTCGGGGCGCATCTGGACGATATGGAACGACACAGGCGGTGTGATAGGCTCATCCGAGAATGGGGTGTGTTGCGGCTCTGTGCGACGGCGCGCGTCGCTGGGGAACCCCTCGACACAGCATCAACGCATGATTTGGATCGGCAAGGGCTTCTCCGACTTGGCAACAGCTTCCTCTTCCTGCGTGGTCAGCGGATGGATCCAACTACGGACCCGGAGATTTGGGCAGGAAGCGACGATAATTAGCAATTGGGGCGGTCCACGTACGCACATCCACTGTAGACGAAAAGTGCGGTGAGGCAGCACGAAGCCAGCGGGCAGCGCACAGCGGCGGGCGACGTCGCGGTCTATCCAAGAACGTTTGTGGATGCGTGCCGGTGTGATGCTGCAGGGAGCAGCTGGAAGCAGTACAGTACCTGGCAGGAGGGTGTCAGATGCAGAGCGTTGGTGGCTGTTTCAAGAGCGCATGCCGAGCAGGAGAACAAACATACATGGCCAGGATCTCCTCAACACCCGAGGGGACATGGGGCACACGGCGAAGCGGCTGGGAATTGAGACTGCTAAGCGCATCCTCGGGCCGTCGCCTGGACAGGCGGAGATGTTTTGCGTCCACTCTCACTTCTGCCGTCCACTCCCATGGACGACTTTGGCCCTGGGCGGTTGTGTGGCTCGGCGACTGGGCGGCGGCGGCTGGGCGGCGGCGGCTCTGACAGCTGCTGGCCCCGGCGTACAGCCGGCACAGGGGCATGAGCGAAATGAGCGACCCTGACTAGTCCTCAAGCGGCAAGCGGCTTTTCCTATCAAACAGGGCTGCTGGAGATGCGACAAGAATACATACAAGCAAAAGCGCATTGAGTGCCGCCGCTCCCAAGACTCTCAGTCCTCACCAAGTCGCTCGTTACTGCTCTGCCACCGCACTCTCTCTCTCTCTCTCTTCCATCAACGCGGCCACCCATACCACCCATACCACCCATACCCATTTCGCCCACCGTCCTTCACGTCCACTCCAGCATTCCTCGTCTGCACGTGCCCTCAGTCTATCACCACATTCCCGCCTTCCCGCACACCGCGATACGCTCCCGTCCCGGATAACAGACAGCCCATCGGATCAGCCTCCGCGATGCGCAACTTCGTTACTACCGGCGCCGTTGTGGCGGCCCTCGCCTCCAGCGCCGCCGCCATGACAAACGGATGTACCGACGGCGCTGAAGACGCTAGCGGTAACTGGTACTGCGAGCCCGCTGTCACAAAGATCAAGTACACTGGCGTTGGCGGCACCGGTTCCTACCAAAAGGTCACCAACATCGACTCCAGTGAAGCTTGCACCTATGAGACGCAGTCGTACAGTGGCTCTCTTGCGCCATATGATGAAGAGGTGAGAATTCAGTTTGCGCATTCGCCATGGAAGACAGCGCTAACGTGTACGCGCCCAGATCGCCATCGTCTTCCGTGGTCCTCTGAACCTGAGGCAGTTTGCCGCCTACAGGCTTGACAACTCTTCCTCTTCGTCTTCAAAGGCCAAGGCGAAAAGGGGCCGCATGGGCGCGCATGAGCGCCGCAATGCTCACGGTCATGCTCACGGCCACCAGCACTTCCACGAGCACAACAAAGAGATCCGCGACATCCAGGACCGTGCCGAGGCCGAGAAGCGTGCTGAGCCTGAGGTCTGGGTCACTGCCACCATCGACGGACAAGTCGTTTCGTGGATCAACAACTACTTCGGTCCCTCGACAGCCACCTCCGCCGCAGCGACCAGTGCTGTGGCCACCTCGGCTGCTGCTGCCACCACCACCACGGCTGCCGCCATCGCTGCCGCGGAGGTTGAGGCTAACTTGAACGTGGCCGGTATCAGCCTTGGTGTTACTGTTGACATCTCTGCTGGTTCCGAGTCCTCGGCCACGGCGACCAGCTCTGCTGATTCATCCACCTCCACTGGCACCTGGAAGCGCGTTGCGTACTATGACTCCGAGGAAAAGAAGAAGTCGGGCTTGACCTTCCTCACCCACCCGTCTTGGACCAACGCCGTCGCGTTCGCTGGGACCGACGGTACCTCTCAGGCCGACACGTCCACTACCTTCGCTGGTGAGCTTTCCAACGCCGACGAGATGTTCATCATGACGGACACTCCGTGCTCGGAGGAGATGGAAACGGAATGCGCGTACTTCAAAGACGGCGACGAGGCTTTCCACGGTTTCGGCGGCACCACCAAGGCCTTCTTCTTCGAGTTCCAAATGCCCGACTCTGGCACTCACTGCACCGTTAGCGAGATGGCCGACGAGTATGAGGCTGACAACATGCCCGCCATCTGGACTCTGAACGCCAAGATCATGACCAACCAGTACGGTTGCAACTGCCAGGAATCCGGCTGCGGTGAGCTCGACCTGTTCGAGGTCCTCAACCCGGGCAACAAGAGGATGAAGTCCACCTTCCACGGCAACGCTGGCTTCTCTGGCGGCGATTCGCACTACGTCTCGCGTCCGTTCGACTACTACATGAGCGCCATGGTCGTCTTCCACGAGGACCAGTTCGTGATCAAGGTCATGGACAACAACACGATCGCGCCCGAGAGCCTTACCGCCAGCGACATCGTTGACTTCATCGAGTCAGCCGAGGAGAACATCCTTGGTGAGCTGGCCCTCTTCGCCCTGTCGTAAGGAGACCGACACGATTCGGAGCTGTAAATTCGGGGAACTGATGGATTTGTGGATATCGGGCCGTACGTTTTGGGTACATTGGATATACCAGCGATGGGAGGTTGATTGTTGATACCTTTGGCTTTGTTCTTTCTGCTTCATCAGCCCGAAGAGGTCATCTCTAGCTGCTTGTTTGCTTTTTGCATGGAAATCCTGACGACGTTGATGAACTGGCATGGCGGGATCCCTACTCGTTCATCGGGTCGACCGCATCTGGATTGCGTGGTTGCATAGCTTGGTGTGATTTTTCTGCGAGAGAGGTACATAAACGATTCTAAAAAGTGGCTTGTTCTGTCTATCTTGATCAGCGCCCATCTGCCTATCGTGATGAACATTATGCCTATCGCAATGTCGCGGTCGTGCGGTCGTCACAAAATACGGGGTAGTCGGCGGTCAGATCACGGATTGATTGTCGTCGGGACTAGAGTTTGGGGTTGTAGCAAGGTAACCACGGATAGATGGCCGGCAGACACACTGTCCAAACTTTAATCTGACTGTCTGGCGGAGGTGGGGGGCCTGGTTGCTGGGTAGTTGGAGGGTCTTCGTCGGCACCAGTTGCAGTGTTCGAGTGTGTTGTGGTCGTCCTGTCCTGCTCGTGCTCTAAGTTATGATATAGTTAGTGCCGTCACAGGCAAAGGTTCGGCAACACTGCGAGAGCCGAGGCAAACCCAACGCCGGGCCTGGTCTGATTCAGCCACTGACTTCCTACCGCTCGTCGACGCATCCTCTCCTTCGGTCAACAAGCGGCCCCGGTACGCTGTCCACACTCTCAACATCATCTTTAGCGCCTAGGCAGGTGTTTGTAATCTGTAGTGGAGAAAGCACTGCCGCTGTCTTCCGATCCCCGCATTTCAACCATCCGAAGCTTCGACCTCGACCGTTTTACATCACCGGCCTACGGCGCGATTCGACACACCCACCTTCGTCTACGGGTGCAAGCACATGCGACACTGGTGAGCTAGAGGCACAGGAGTGATGGCCTCGCCGCCAAAGCCATGGGAAAGAGCTGGAGCGGGAGGCACTTCTACTGGTACGTCCTGCCATCTGAATAAAGCATGACGGTCCTTGGTGATGCGCATGTCCAACACCACAACCGGGCTTTGCCCTGATAGTGGCGCGCGATTAGAATGAGAGAAGAACAGGCTGGCTAACACGGATGGCATCGTAGGCGTCACGGCTTCAGCAGCAACACCTTCGACAGCAACAAACCCTCCCCCACTACCCGAACGCTCTAGCGCGCTCACCTCCACCGTCGACCAAAATGCGTCAATGTATTCGGGCATGAATCCGGGAATGAACTCCAATCGTTTCGGCTCCTCGCCTTACGGCTCTTCACCCTACGGCTATGGCTCCTCCGGCTATAGCAGCTACTCCTCACCGTACTCACGCATGGGCATGGGCGGTTACGGATCCATGTATAGCGGTGGCGGCATGTACGGCGGCGGCATCGGCTCCATGTACGGAGGTGGAATGGGTGGCATGTATGGCGGGATGGGTGGGATGGGTGGGATGGGCGGTATGCCCGGAGATCCGAACCAGCAAGGCCTGACCCAATCCTTCAGTCAGAGCACACAAGCAACATTTCAGCTCATTGAGAGTATCGTGGGTGCTTTTGGTGGATTCGCACAGATGTTGGAGAGCACATATATGGCGACGCATTCGTCTTTCTTTGGTGAGTAACATGCCTGCCTTGCTCGTCACAATGTGCTGACTAGGCATCTTAGCCATGGTTTCTGTTGCAGAACAGTTTGGCAACCTGCGTCAAACCCTAGGATCCGTTCTGGGGATTTTCACATTGATGCGGTGGATCCGCACTGCACTCGCTAAACTTACAGGGCGCCCGCCACCAGCTTCATCGAAAGAGCTTACACCTTCTGCTTTTGCTTCCTTTTCAGGACAAGGGCCCGACGGTTCCGTGGCTCCTCGTCCATCCAAAAAGCCCTTCATCATGTTCATGCTCGCGGTCATCGGTCTCCCCTACCTTATGGGCAAACTCATACGCGCGCTCGCCCAGTCCCAGGAGGAACAAGAGCGAAAGCGGCTCGAGGCAAACCCGCATCTTCAGGAAGCACCTATGGATCCATCCAAGCTGGATTTCTGCCGCGTTCTGTACGACTTTACCCCGGACACCAACACTAGCGCGGTACAAGGCGTGGACCTCGCAGTCAAGAAAGGCGACCTCGTTGCCGTGCTCAGCAAGACGGATCCATTGGGCAACCCATCGGAATGGTGGCGCTGCAGAGCGCGAGATGGGCGCATGGGGTACCTCCCCAGTCCGTATCTGGAGACGATTCAAAGAAAACAGCCGCAGCAAATCGGGACCGCGAGCCAGGCGGGCAGTCCGGCTGGCAGCCGAGCGCAGACGATGTCTGGAACTGGCAGCGCGCCTGGGAGCAGGACACAAACGATGGCGGAGAAGGCGCCCAAGGTCGAGGGGAAAGCGGGGGATATGGGCGTTGAGAGTTTCCAGAAAAGCACGTTCTATTCGTAATTCGGATCGTTAGGGGTATCGTTTCTCGGCTGGTTTTGGGGGATAACGGCAAGGGAGCGCTGGTTGGGATGCTTTGGCATGGCCTGGCGTCTGGATCTGGAGTATTGAGTATTGTTCTGGGGGTGTCGGCAGGATGCGACTGGAAATACGACTGATGCCATTGGTTTCTACATTTATTCACATTTCGCCCATGTGCTTTGGGGGTACGTACGTTTTATATGCAAGAATGTTATGGTCATATACAGTTGTATAAAGAGT